>CM054122.1:6505000-7105000 GCA_028751855.1 Ambrosia trifida | reverse complement strand
AATAGTGTACATGTAACACCCCAAAAATGTATAAAAGCAAAAAGGGGTAGGAATACTCACAGTTCACGTAATAACTTGAATTTGAACTTGGACAACGAAATATGAATTGAGATTACTCCCAAATGATTAACCTAAAGTAATTGGTAATGTGTAAGTGAAATAACTCTAGGATACATGTATTTCTAGGGCTTCGAATTGGGGATAAATGCTTATTTGATTAATTAATGAATTGTTTATTAAATATATGAAATTTAAAAAGTCTCTTTGTAAAATCTTAAGTTGAATATAATCATAACATAAGGTTTTGAGTATGAAAATAATTTTTATAAAATTATTTTCTTGAAAATAGAATAATTAATCTAATTATTTCAAATTGTCAATATACGACTTTAATATTTAAAAATATTAAAATCAAAGAATTTCTGAATTAAAAATTGTATTTCAGTTCCAAATGAATAGAAATAATTTATGTAAAATTTTGGTACAAAAATATTGAAAAATGAATTTATTATGATTTATTTATGATTAAATCTAACAAAAATTGATTAAAAATATAAAATAAATGATTTTACTGAATTAAAAATTATTTCAGTAAAGTTTAACTCTATACAAACTCAGAATAATTTTTGGAGAATTTAATAAAATTGTTTTGATATTTTAATGGATTTTTACAATTATAAATGAATAAAGTTGTAATATTTATTATATATAATAAATAAAAGATTTTTGAAAAACTAAAAATTGTAAGTTAAACTTTTTCATCAGATTAATACAAAATAATTTTTGTAGAATTTTTAAAAGTGATTTAGTATTTAAAAATGAATTTATAAAATACTAGTAATTATATTTAAAGTTGATTATTTAACAAAACAAAACACAAGAAAAGAAAAGAAAAAAAAATGTTGTTGCAGGGGCTCGAACTCGGGACCTTGCTTTAGTGAGATTGACGCCCAGACCACTGGTCTGGGTGCTTGTTTTGTTGTAAAGATCAGTTCTCTATTGTATTTAATCAGTTTTGAAATAATCATCTTCCCCAAATCAAACGATTCAAACCCTAGGATTTTCAATAAAACGATTTGACGATCAATAGCCCCTGTAATGTTGGGGCTATTATTCGCATATGGTCGATTATCAAAACCCACAAAAAAAAACGAACTTACAAACACGTTTTCGGGTATAACGGTCAGGTCAACGAAAAAGTCAACCGTGATCACAATAAGCTTCGATTGCAGGTTATTAACAGAATTTGAAGGTGGAGAGATGTTTATCGGCGAGTGTAGAGGGTGTAGTGATGTTCAATTTATAGGGTAAAGGTCCGGATGTTGATTTGGTAAGTATTGACTCGCATAAAACAATGACGCGACTAATTGGCCTTGATTGAACGAATTGATGATGATGGTTCGTGTATATGTCGCGTAATAATCGTTAGCAGCAGTTAATCGTATTCAAAGTTAACCAAAATTAGGCCAATCAATGGTCAAAGCAAGAAGAAAAAAAAATAAATAAATAAAAAGAGGGTGTTGGGTTTTGCAGCGAACAGATAACAAGGAAGAAGAAGGCATCATTTGTTAGAAGGTGTTATATACTAATCGAGTTGGGATTGAAACAAGACTGAGGTGTAGCTCAAGTGGTTGGACGTTGGTGTTGTGTGGGAGCCTGCCCGGGTTCGAGTCCCGTAAGCAGCTTTTTTTTTTTTTTTTACAGTTAAAGGGAAGGAGAGGGAAGGGACTGGGCTGGACAAGTGGGCCTGCTATTGGGCCGTTTCTGATCTGGGCTTCAGAGAAAAAAAAAAAAGGATATGGATTGGGTTTGGGTTAGTTATGTTGGGTTATGTATTGGGTATGGTTTGGTTAAAATAATTTTTTTAACTAACAAAAAAAATATGTGATTTATTTATTATTATTATTATTATTATTATTACTATTATTATTATTATTATACATAAAAATAAAAGGAAAAGTGACGGATGTCACAGTTATGAAAAACAAGCTCAAAAACTCCTTCCCCAATGATAATAGTTGATAGAGAGTGTTTAGAGGCGCTTAGGGTTTGTGAAATGGTGAAAAATGACTAAGGATGGTATTTATACCAGGTCCAGGTTCGCCCCTTTTTACATGGTCGAATGTGGAACTTTTCCACATTCGCCCCTTTGTAATGGTCGAATGTGGAATCTTTCCACATTCGCCCACTTTGTTTCTACATTCGCCCACTTTCCACTTTCAGGTCATCAGCACTTTTTAACACATGTTAACAGCACTTTTTAACACATGTTAACTTTTTTCCAGATTTCCAGTTTGTCGTGTTTAACGCATTCTAACACATCTTAACACATAAGCATGCATCCAATAGTCTATACTTAGCATATTTAGGCACGTATAATCATTTGTACGTCGTTTAAGCAAGTATAAGTATACAATCCACCACACGACCCATAATCTACACATATACTTAATTAGTTCATGTAATGTCACCAACAACGGAACCCTGTACTAGTGTATTCCCCAAAATGACTCCCAATGATCCTCCAGATCATTGAACCCTGGACAATCCTAATCTGACCCGACTCAACTAACCCAGTTAAGTTTGTTTATAAACGTTTCTCGCTAAGGTAGACTTAGATGTTACTATTATGTTTAAGCCGAACATGCCGGGTGTCACACCCAAGAATATCTCATAACACTAAATTCCAACATGAATACTCCCTAATACACAACCCTCATGCTAACCCACTTTCAATTACATCTATTATCACATTACTTTCATACTTGTCCAATCTTGCATACAATTTCACAAGTTATACTAATCTAGTCATTTAATCAAACACTTGGTGTGCATATAACATTTAAAACACAATGTACAAGTATTTCATGCCTACTTTCATAGCTCATAACATCAATCATTATATTTTTTCCCTACATAAAGTACCATTCATTGAATAGACATCAAATATAGAAAAACATCAAATTCTTTCAATTTATATTTCAACTTAACCAAAAATGTTCATGGGTTACACCTAAAGATCAACATCCACTTCCAAACTCCATGAAACCTCTTCAATTTACAAAATTTCCACAAAATTAATATACATACAAGTTTCAATCACAAATTGCAACTAGTCTCCACATGAATTCACACATAATTATGTATGAACCCTAGTATTTCATCATACATGAAATTCTATCACTTAACTCATGTTTGTTAACACTAGATGACTAGGAATCTTCCAACATGTAGGTCTAATAATCGATTTTAGCATGGATTTGGGGCTGATTAGTGAGTTTAGGGTTGGGGTGGTCTTCTCCTCTCAAAATCGTGAATTCCTCTTCCTGGAGTTCTTTTGTTTTGAGTCCCCCCTATTAACCCATGAATTAGGTTTTATTCAACTTAAGCCCCTCCCCTTTTGTTACTTGTTATTTTAGGTTATAACTTATGTCACTATTAGCCATCCTTGTTTGACCCACAACTTGGAGACTAAGTTGTCTTTAATAAGATATGAACATTTATTTTATACAACATGTTCACCTACTACCAATTATTGGTGTTATTTAAATTTTTGGGGTGTTACAAGTCTACCCCCTTAAAGAATGTTTCGTCCCCGAAACCTCTTTCATTACTACTATATCGGAATTCACTACTTAATTATTCACTCATTCATTTCATTCAAATTTCATGCCATGTCGCAAGCCCACATTATAGAATACTAGGTTATGTACCCATGTGATACACGGGTTGAACAATTTAAATTATATATATTATATACAAATAAAACATATAACTAAGAAAAATTAGATTACATGTTATATTTAAAATAAATAAAATTGTCTTTACAACTAAAAAATATTAAATATTTATCAGCCTCTAAATAATTTCATGTAAAAAACATTCATATTCACATAAAACTATTTCCAAACTTTTCAACATATATCTTCCATATTGTGGTTACCTTGTAGACTGCACGTACAAAAAAAATCTAAAGTAATAAGATAAATTTGTTTAGGCTAAGATCTAAAAAATGAAATGAATTTAAAAATATCTCCTGATTCGTTAAACCATCCCAATCGAGTATCGTTAATTTGAAATTTGACATCGAGTTTATTGCAAAGCCAAAATATTTCTAACTTTGAGTGTATAATCATTTTTTTTAACATCAAGGTCCTTAAACACAATGTCATTTATTGGTTCAATATAATTGTAATTGTAAAAAAAAAAAAAAGATTTCGTGAATTAATAGCGTGAAAATGAAGCTAAAATGAATTACTAATTAAAACATTGTTGCCACTTACTTAGATATTGCATTTCTCTGTTGAAGTAACTTGAAACAACAAAGTCAATGAAAATTTCAAACAATGATTTTTCAAGCTATTATAATACGAAAATAGCCAAACATATTTAGTTTTAACTAATCAAATATTTAATTAATGTGGATTGATTTGTTTTATTTTGTTTATTCAGAACAGTATAAGAAATATAGTTTTAAACTTAGAGTGAAAGACCACATATTAAAAATTTGGTTAATTAAAGTTCACGATTAAAATTTAAATTTAATAACATATAAATACGCTATCTTAAAAAAATAAAAATTTTATAATAATATTTACTTATATTAGCTAATAAACATTTTCAAATCATGTCTAGTAATTTATTTCTAATTTTGTATTGAAATATAATCATATTAACTGATTTACAAAAAGCATAGTGTGTGTGTGTATAGCTGAATTTTGATAATTAAATTAATATATATAGTTGTAACTAATAAAAACTAAAAGAAATATTAATATTAAATAAAGAAACAAATTAAAATAAATGTATTATTTTAAATAAGAAAATGAGAGGCTTTATGAGGGAGTTCTTAGTATTTCATGTGTTGTCTTTTATAAGTATATGTTGGGTCTGCTGACCTAGAGAAGAACAGATGATTGAAAAGCCAAAATATGCTAACAGTTGATTCCACAAATAAACAGTCTTTACAACATATTATTCTCAAAAGACTGCTGACCCTAGCAACTGTTCCATCCAAACAACTGCTGTTACAACTGCTGATACAAAGGACTGCTAGAGAACAACTGTTAGAGAACAACTGCTGACCAAAGGTCTAATGAAGAAACAACTGCTGATCAAGCAATAAAGACTAAAGGTCTGTTGGAGTCAACAACACTTAGACTCCAACAGATGTTGCAAGACCATCAGAGTTTTCCCTTAGCAGTAGTTTACCTTACAGTGTTTTGTAATGTAACAGTAGATTGTATAGGGCAGATGTTTTATGTTGTTATTCTGTTAGAGGTCACTATCTTAGGTGACGTCAGCACATGTCACCAGTGGTTTAGGTTTGGCTATAAATAGAACAGTGCTTGTACTGTTCTATTACATCACACACAAACATTCTCTCAGACAAACAATCACTGTGTGATCAGGCTGAGGGGGAGTATTTGTACTGATTGTAATATTTCAATTAATGAAAGCATTTGATCATTGAAAACATTTATTCCTGTTGTTTTGATTATAGTTTATCTTTCCGCTGCACTTTCCATATATACTTACATCATTCATTTCTCATCTTATTCTAAATATATCAAAACAATCAAACTCAGATCCTAACAATTGGTATCAGAGCTTGGTCAATTAAATTCGATCTAACCAATCAATTTAATATAAACAGATCAGCTCACAATTATTGATATCGTTTGTCTGTTGGATTGAAAACAGAGTAAGAGTTTAATTTCGATTCAACCGTTTTTAAACAGACTTTGTTTTTTTGAAAAATCAGAGAATGGCTTCAATCAATCACGATCCACATAACACTGGCACGAACAACAAGCCACCGATGCTTGTCAGATCTGAATACAATATCTGGCAACGTCAGATGAGCCATGTTCTAGCTCAACAGAACACTGGGTGTTGGAAGTCGGTTATCTTCGGACCACATGTTCCGATGGTGCCGAGTACTGAAGATCCCAAGGTTCAGGAGCCAAAGAAACTTGAAAACTACTCCGACCAGGATTTTCAGAAAATTGAGTTAGATGCTAAGGCCTTCAGTATTGTGGCCATGGCTCTACCCAATGATATATATGATGGGCTGTTACACTATAACAGTGCAAAGGAATTGTGGGATGCACTGAAAGAACAATTTGGTGGGACTGAAGAGGTTATTGAAAACAATCGTGAAATACTTAACCAACAATATGAAACATTCAGTCACGTCAAGGGAAAGTCATTAACTCAACAATTTGAGAGGTTTAATTGTCTCATTAGTGAACTAAAACTGGTTGGTCTTACTTACCCCCATTCAACTTTGAACCATAGGTTTTTAAGATCATTACCAGACAAATGGGACACTATTGCTATTGTTATGAGAAACTCAATTAGATTTAAGGACCTATCACTAACCCAGCTTCATGGTAAGCTCTTGACCTATGTGAGAGAGAGCTTAACCAGAAAAAGAAGCTCCAGGACTCTGGAAAAGTGTCTGATGATTATGTATTTGGGAATACAACACTTTTGGGTCATGATGAGGTGCCTGAAAATACTAAGGATCAGAGTTATGATCATTTCATTGACATAACTTCAGGTTTTAACTCAGGTTTTAATTCTGATTCTTATTCACCAAACTATGCTTTCACAGCAAGTGGTGGTGATATCCAGGCATCTGATAACATATCCTTTGAGTATGATGACCTGAAATACTTTGACCCTGATGATTTGGAGGAAATGGACATTATGCACCAATTGGCCCTTCTCAGTGTAAGAACTAACAATTTTTACAAGAAAACTGGGAGAAGGTTTCCAGGGTTAACTGGCAGATCAAAGGTTGGGTTGGATAAATCAAAGATAAAGTGTTATAAATGTCATAGACTTGGTCATTTTGCTAGGGAATGTAGGAGTCAACATGGTACACCTATAATCACCTATCCAAATCAAAGACCTCAGACCAACACTTATCAAAATTCCTATAATACCCCTGGACCAAATGTGCAAAACACTGCTCATTTTGCACAGTCCTCAAACACTGTTCCTGTCCAGTATGTACAAACCACTGTTCCTCAGATCCACTATGTGCAAACACCTGTTGCTCAAGAACCTGTGCAAACGACTGTTGCTCCATACTCTGCTCCTGCAGAGACCAGTCAACAGAGCTTCTTTACACAAGGCTTTGTTGATTGGAGCAGTCTACCAGATGAGTTAACAGATGAAAATTTTGCATTAGTTGCCAAAGCTGAAAATGAACCAGAAAACTTTTGTTTCATGGCTATGGTAGAAGAGGTTGAATCTGAGGAGGTGGTGACTGAATCTAATGTTGTGACTGATGATGTTGTTGATGAAGTTGTTGTAGGTGAAAAACCAAAAGAAGAGGTTGTGAATCTCTCAGATCCCTGGGGTGTATCTGATGATTGTGAGTGCAAGTGTGATTGTGCATTGATGGCTGCTGCTAAGGTATCTCCTCAAATTCTTAAGGATTTATGTTCTGACAGATGTGTGATAGCATTTGCTAACATCAAAGAGGCGAATGAAAACCTTAGAAAGAAAATTTTAGATGATGAAGTTAAATTTGAGAAACTTTCAAAAGAATTAAAAACAAGTTTAACTGAAAAGGAATCTGAAATAAGCAGCTTAAAACATGAAGCAACCATAACCAAAGACCAACTCCAAACTATAATAACAAAATATCAAAGTTGTAAAAGTGAGCTTGAGTCCACCCAAGTTGAATGTCAGAAAAGGGTGGAAGCATGTAGAGGATTTGAAATGCTACTCAACAAACAAACCAAAAGTCATGTGAAATTTGGTTTTGGTTTTGAAACCACTGCTCCAGCTTTTGAAAACACTGACAAATGGGATCAAAAGTCTGTTGAGATAGTACCAACAAACTTGCAGGATCAAGAGATTAAAATCACTGAACCAAATGGTAAGAAAATTGTTCTAGAAAAATAGAAGGTTCCTCATCATTCACTGAACTTGAAAAGTATGAATTTAAAACTACTTGGTTTGATGAGTGTGGTACTCTTGAGAATTTTAAACCTGTTGATTTTAAAACACCTGAAGGAAAGACAGCTCCTCAGGCAAAAATCATTCCCTTGAAAAACCTTCCAGCAGATGCTCAAACATCTGCTGAAAAGAAGGCTGAAAAAGGGAAGAAGAAAGAAAAGAATGTCCACTTGTTCTGTGATTTCTGTGAAAAGAAGAATCATGTCACTAAAAACTGTTTTCTTCTAAAAGCATATGACATTAACAAAGGAACAAGTGTATGTGATTCCAAAGCCACATGTTCAATATGTGGGAAAAAGAATCACAAAACCAAAGAGTGCTTGTATCTCAAAAATTTTGATGTGAAAATACAAGAGTACAAAGCTAAAACTCTTGCAAATCCTGGGGTAAGTATTTCAAAAGGAAAGCCCAAACAGACCTTCACTTCTGTCCAAACATCTGTTACTAAAAGTCTTGAAACATCTGCTCCTAGGGATGTCCAAGTAACAGATGCTCCACCCACAAGCAAGTACCCAAGAGGGTATGGACAACCACCATGTCATAGTCTGTCACATGTTTATGAAGAGCTAAAAAGACCCTCTAAACCAAGAGTGAACAGAAATCCCTATGGGTATTATCATCTGTCTAGAAGTGATCAAACAACTGTTGACCCAAGTGTTGACATTCAAGCACTGGCAAATGGTCAGCAGCAGTTGTTGAACTTGATTCAAAAATTAGTTCAAACCACTGATCATCTTCCAAAGCTTGAGTCTGAAAAGTCTGAGGACCCATCAAAAGCCAACTTGGCTTTGGACACTCACCAAAACTAATCCATTACTGCTGTGCAGGGAGCTTCTGCTTGTTTAGATAGTCTTTGGTATGTAGATAGTGGAGGCTCCAGGCACATGACAGGATGTAGAGCCCTTCTTCTGGACTTCTTAGCTCATGGAGGGGGTGATATATCCTTTGGTAATGATTCAAAAGGTAAGGTGTTGGGGTCAGGGACTGTACAAGCTGGGAAACTCAAGTTTGAAAATGTCAATCTTATTGATAATCTCAAGTTTAATCTTCTGAGTGTTTCACAAATGAGTGACAAAGGTTAGGGCTCATTCTTCACAAAGAAAACTTGCAAGATTATTGGGCCAGAAGTGGTGAAAAAGATTGATACCATCATTGCTGAGAGCAAAGCACAACTTGTTGCTCATAGAAGTGGCAAAGTGTATGTTGTTGATATGTTAAAGGACAATCCTATGGCAAATGTCTGTTTGTTTTCTGCTGCCTCCACAAAGGAGACAGAATTGTGGCATAGGAGACTGGGTCATACCAACCTTAACACTATCAACACACTCTCTAAACAAAGTCTTGTCAGAGGCTTACCATCAAAAGAATTCAAATGTTATGAGCATTGTGTTTCATGTTTAAAAGGGAAACAACATAAAAGCTCTTACAAATCCATTGATGAGTCCAAAACCAGTCAATGTCTACAATTGTTGCACATGGACTTGTTTGGCCCTGTTAAAATCATGAGTCTAAGAAGAAAAAGATTTTGTCTTGTCATAGTTGATGATTTTTCTAGGTTTACATGGACTTACTTTTTACATTCTAAGGATGAGACTGCAGGTATATTGAAGGACTTTGTCACCAAAGTTGAAAAACAATATGACTTGCCAGTAAAAGTCTTCAGGAGTGACAATGGAACAGAGTTTAAAAATAAGGAGTTGGATGATTTCTGTGTGTCAAAAGGGATTGTGAGGCAGTACAACATCCCAAGAACACCAGAGCAAAATGGGGTGGTTGAAAGGAAAAATAGAACTCTTATAGAGGCTGCAAGAACCATGCTAGCAGATTCTGGTTTGCCATTGTCCTTCTGGGCAGAAGCTGTAAACACTGCTTGCTATGTTCAAAACAGAGTTTTGATCAACCCTAGACATCAAAAAACTGCTTATGAAATTTTGTTCAAAATCAAACCATTAATTTCATTTTTCAAAATCTTTGGCTGCCCATGTTTCATCTTAAATCTCAAAGATTCCATTTCAAAATTTGCAGCCAAAGTAGATTGTGGTTATTTTCTGGGATATTCTTCTACTGCCAAGGCTTATAAAGTGTTTAACACAAAGACCAAGACAATAGAAGAAACTCTGAATGTAAAGTTCAGTGAACATTCATCCCTAAAAATCCCAGCAAATCCTGCTGAACTATTTGATTTAGATAGATTGAAATTTGAAGATATCACTGTTAAAACTAACAATGCAGGTATTCCACAGTCTCCACAACAAGATTACAGAACAGATGTTGTGATCCCCAGTCACTATAAAATCTATTCTGCATCAGAGGAAGCAACTGTTCAAAACAATTGTCAAAACTCTGTCACAGCTGAGTCAACCACTGTTGGCCAGTCTTACCCTCAAACCACTTCTTCACCTCTCACAACCACTGAACAATCATCTGTTGACAAAAGTCAAACATCTGTTGACAAAAGTCAGTCCAGTTTTACACCACTTGGACCCATTCCCCCACCTCCATTCCAAACATCTAATGGCACTACAGAAGTGCAAACAGATGTTACATCTACAGAGTCACCAAACCTCTATCCCTCACCTCAAAATGCCATCATACCATATCAGGGAGATCTTATCTACCTAAGAGCTCATCCACCAGACCAAATCATTGGCAACATCAGAGAGGGTGTGCTCACAAGAAGCCAATCCTCCAATATCTGTCTTTTTGCAGGGTTTCTATCTCTCACACAACCTGTCAAGTACCAAGAGGCACTGAAAGACACTAGTTGGGTAGAAGCTATGCAAGAAGAGCTCCTTCAGTTCAAAAGACAACAAGTATGGGAACTTGTACCACTACCTAAAGATGTTTGTCCAATTGGCAGAAAGTGGGTCTTCAAAAACAAAACTGATGAAAGGGGGATTGTTGTCAAGAATAAAGCCAGGTTTGTGGTTCAAGGCTTCAGACAAGAAGAAGGAATAGACTATGATGAAACCTTTCATCCTGTAGCAAGGTTAGAAGCCATCAGACTCTTTCTAGCCTTTGCTGTCAACCACAACATCAAGGTGTATCAGATGGATATCAAATGTGCCTTCCTTTATGGCAAAATTCAGGAGGAAGTCTATGTATGTCAACCACCTGGTTTTGAAGACACATTCCATCCTGATCATGTCTACAAGCTTAATAAAGCTTTGTATGGACTCAAACAAGCACCAAGGGCCTGGTATGAAACTCTTTCCACTTTTCTCTTATCCATTGGCTTCACAAGAGGTAAAATTGATAAAACTTTATTTTTGAAATGGAAAGGGAAAGACTTAATGATTGTTCAAATATATGTGGATGACATCATCATTGGATCCACATGTAACAAAATGTGTGAAGAGTTTAGAAAACTCATGACAGCAGAGTTTGAAATGAGTGCCATGGGTGAACTTCAGTATTTCCTTGGTCTCCAAGTAAAACAACTGCAAAATGGCACATTCATCCATCAAAATAAATATGTAAAGAATTTGCTAACTAGATTTGAGATGAATGACTGTAAGCCATGTAGTACACCCATGAGTACAGTCAAGCTACTCACTATTGATGACAAGGATGAACTGGTTGATCAAACACATTATAGATGCAAGATTGGGTCTTTATTGTACTTAACTGCATCTAGGCCAGACATTATGTTTGCCACTTGTGTCTGTGCAAGATCCCAGGCTTCACCTAGAAAGTCAAACCTTATTGCTGTGAAAAGGATATTCAGATACCTAAAAGGTGCTCCCACACTTGGTATCTGGTACCCTGCTAATGGAAACATTGAGCTTTCAGGTTATTCAGGTAGTGATTTTGCTGGCTGTCACACCACAAGAAAATCCACATCAGGAGGGTGCCAATTTCTAGGGAATGCCTTAGTCTCTTGGCAAAGCAAAAAGCAGGCAGCTGTTTCCACCTCAACAGCTGAGGCTGAATACATTGCTGCTGTAAGCTGTATAGCCCAACTCATGTGGCTTCAAAATCAATTGCTGGATTTTGGGATAACTGCATTACATACTCCATTCATGTTGGATAGTCAAGCTGCTGAAAATATCATCAAAAATCCATCCTCTCACTCCACTACCAAACACATTGACATCAGACTTCATTTTGTCAGAGATAGCTATGAAAAAGGTTTGATTTCTCTGCACCATGTTCCAACAGAGGATCAGTTGGCAGATGTGTTGACAAAAGCTTTAGACACATCTACCTTCACAAATCTGATTTCTAGAATTGGTATGCTAAACATGGATTAAACAACACAAATGTTTTAAATAAAAACATTAAAATGTTTTAGAAAATCAAAATTCATCCTTAAAAATAGCTTTTTGGTTGAAAAATCTGTTTCAAACCTCTGATCAGATAAAACAACCACTGTTTCATTCATTTTATCCACTGTTGGTTGAAAAATCTGTCTCAAACCTCTGATCAGATAAAACAACTGTTTTATTATCTATATATATATATATATATATATATATATATATATATTTACATATATCTATATAAAAAAATAGCTTTTTGGCATCAGTTGTTTGCATCAGCTGTTTACCAAAACAGTTGTCCCCCACCAGATGTTTTAACCATCAGATGTTTACCACGTCTGCTCTTACAAGCAGAGTTTTGGCCACATCAGCGGTTTCACCAGAGCCTATAAAAACCCTGTTTTATCACAACAGTCGTTACACTGTCTCATTGTATTCAAAATACTGAAACCGCCTTCCTCATTCTCAAACCCACAATCAAATTTCATTCATTCTCAACTTCGGAATCCATTACAATGGATCTTCAAGCTAAAGCCACCCACAATTACCTTCCATATCTGGTTTAAACAGATGAAAACACTCCATTCCATTCCACCATCGACATCATCCTAAAATCCAAATACCTGACAATCTTAACCGCTGACGCCCCTATCTATCTTGATACTCTCCAAGAATTCTGGTTGAATGCTGAGTTCTTGCTTCAAGACAAAAAGCCTACTTCCATTATCTCAAAAATTGGTGAAACAAGTATCGTCATTACCCCTCAACTGATATCCACAACCTTCTCACTTAATGACCTGTCAGGTAAAGACTCTTTCCCTAAAACAGAGCTTCACACAGAGTTTCAGGAAAGGGGGTATGATGCTCAGATGAGTGGGTCAACACTTTTCAAAAAGTTTTTCCCACCAGTCATGAAATTTTTCTTCCATACCCTCCTTCTCTGTGCCTCCACTAAGTCCACCTCCTTTAATGAAATCCCATTGAGGATTCAGTACTAAGGCTATGCTATGTTGTCAGATTCTGACTTCAATCTATCCTAGGGACTGTTTATGGATTTAGTGTCAAATGTGAAAGCCATAAAGTCTGGGTCAAACAATGCTTTTCTAATTTACCCAAGAATCTTAAGTGTAATTCTACAAAAGGTTTTACCAGAAAAAGTTTTCAAAAAGGGTGAGTCTATGCAAATGAAGAGTCTAACTGATGAAACTTTCACAAGAATGCTGGGTGCAAACACCCAAGAAAAAGTATTAAAAGTGTCAAAGGTTTCAAAAACACAAACAAAGAGGACTAAGACAACAACTGTTGTCCAAACCTCTGTTGTTGAGCCCACTGCTCCTGGTGATCATGGCACTACATCCAGTGCTGTGAAACCCACACCAGCCATTTCCAAAAGGAAACGTCCATTCACAAAAACCACCACTCCACCTCAAAAGAGACTTCTGGAAGATGAGATACCAGAAGATAACTCTGTTGCAACACAAAAGCAACTAGAAACCACTGTTGTTACTTCCTCACAACAGTTGGAAATATCTCAACCTGACCAAACTCCTCATGCATCCTCACAAAAGGATCATGTTTTAAGCCAAGGGGAACCACATCATGATACATTTGAGTCACTTAGCCAAATGTTCACAACCCCTCTCCCAGGGCTAATTCTCTTTTTACTCCTCCACCTTCACCATCACATGTTCAACAGACCATGCAACCTCTGTTTGAGGCTATTGACAAAACTCAGGAAAATCCCAGTTCCTTTCTTTCACCTGTCAATGAGAGTATACCTCCACAAGTGACTAGGACTGAGGAAATTCAATCAGCCATCCCACAAACAGATGAGGAGGTTACACCCCTAGAGTTCAATGCAACTCTAGGTAAGTTTTCAAGTGGAGCAGCCACTACTGATGTAGAGACCATTGTCTCACACCAGGACAGTGGTTACATAACTAAGACTCCCTTGAAGGCAACAACTGATGAGGCCACTATAGTGTCCCCAAAATCAGTTGGAAGTCCCCAGAACCAAGACAAAGGGGCATCTAGTTCTCATCCTTTGGATTCACCTCCTAGGACTGAATCAGTTAAAACTACCACTGGTAGGAATTTAGATGATCCTATTAACTTAGGTGATGGATTAAAATACCAAGAATTGACGGCTAGAGTTCAAACCATTGAAACCTTTGTTGCTGACATCAAATCTGATGTCAAGTTAATATTGGAATCCTTGGCTACTCTTTCCAAGAGTCAACCATCCACATCTGATATTGCTAGTGAGCTATGGAAATCTGTTTCCCCCATCATCATAGCTCACAGAAAACTAGCAGATCAGAATCATGAAACCTACATGGCTGAGATCAGAAACATGGTAGATGCAAGGTACAAAGATACTCATGCAGACATTCAAGCCATCAAAGACCATCTGCTGAAGGCCACTGGCTCTGCCCCTACCACCATTCTCAGGGATGAAGATGATGATGTATTCACAGTTGATGATGCCAAAAAGGGGGAGAGTGGCAGAGATAGGTTGCCAAAGCTAGATCCCTTTGATTGTCCACCTTCACAAAAAGGTAAATCAAAGTCTGCCAACATACCAGGGTCTACTCAAACAGCACCACAACAGCAACAACAAACTCAAACAGCACCACAACAGCAACAACAAACTCAAACTGCACCACAACAACAACAAACCAGCAAAGATAAAGCAGTAGACAACTCTGCAAATAAAGAAGCTGAAAAAGCTGCTGAAGACAAACAAAAGAGGGCTGACACTTTGGAAGCCAAAGCAGAGTTGTTGGTACAACTAAAAAGGGAACAACAGCAGGAAGTTGAAGATGTGGGATCCTCAAAAATGAAGAAGATGCCTGCTAAACATGTCAGACAACCACCATCTAAACTGAAAACCACTACTGCTAAAACCTCTGTTGATAAAGCCACTGCTGACAAAACCACTGTTGCCACCCAAACCACTGATAAAACCACAACACCTGAACCTACAACAACACCTGAACCTACAACCACCAAACCTACATCTGAACCTACAATCACATCACCACCCAAATCCCAAACATCTACTGGTCCTACTAAGGTTCCATCAGATGTTAACACAACCACTGCTTCCACACCACCATCACCAAAAATCTTGTACAAATGGAAGAGGAAATCAACCTTTATTGTACAGGATGAAAACATACATACATCACCACACACCACCTCAACCACACAATCCACACCTATATCAGCCATTCCACTCTCATCATTTTCACCACACACATCACAATTCAGATCCCATAGACCACCACCAACCATTACACCATTGGCTGTTCAGTATCCCCTTGAACTTGATCTACTCAAGGGGGAAATGCAATCCTTCTATAATACTGAACAACCATCTGATAGATCTTTCCCTTCTCTTCCACATTTCCCTGTTCCCTTAAACATTGACACATATCTTAAATACAAGGCTGAACAGGCAGATGTTATCATAAAAGAGAAATGCAAAGGGAAGGATGACAGGACTGCTCAGGGTATCCATTCAGCAGAACTTAGCAAATTGAGAAGGATTGAAGATTTTGCTAAGACCCTGAGCAATTCCATGTCTGCCATGCCTCTCAGTAGTGACATGGAAAAGGAGGTTAGAGAATCCCTTCTTGAACAGATCTTGGCAACCATGCCTTACAAAGCAAACAAGAAACAGTTTGCAGGCTGGACAACTCATGCACTCAGAGAAGAACTCTTAAGAATAGAAGAGTTGGCCAAGAATCCCCAAGCTAAAGTCTCTGCCCCTGATTTTGGTAAAGGCAGAGATCCAGCCAGAGCCTTGAAGTTTAAGAGGATGAGACAAGAAATAGTGGCTACTGATTATGGGGAGATGAGGTCTGTTGCAAGATGGTCTGAGCTGAGGCTGGTTGAAACATACAAGAGACTTGAAGAAAATAGGAAGAAAGATCCCAGCCTACCTAGAAGACCTGTCTACACTGATGAACCACTGATGAAGAGACCTCAACAGGCTTTTACTCTTGACAGCTTACTTGACACTTCTGATCTATCAGTTGCTGCTAGAAGACAGTTCAAGAAACAGAAAGAAATGTCTGAAGAAGATCAGAGGAAGTTTGCTGATACCTACATAAAAGAAGGCCTCTTCAATCAAGTGCGCTTTTTCTCAGATCCCACTGCTGACAAGCTTAGAGAACTCATTGGGAGACCTCCATCACCAAACTCATCAAGAATAAAAGTGCATCTCAGCAAATCCACTGACTCAAAAATTCTAAAATGGAAAGTCAATAAAGACAACCATGAATTGACTCTGCTCAGGTCAGATGGAAAAGTTCAAAAGCTAAGCATGGATGATGCATATAGCCTGTGTGCAAATGATCTCCAAACACTGTTGAACCTTGAGCTTGAAAGAGATGTAGAAGACCTATTTGCCTTGGACTTTGAACTTCAATTCAAAGGACAAATCAAAGAAAGTCTGATGAGAAATAAAGATCAATAATAAAGCTTAGTTTTGGCATCATCTGTTCTAGGGGAAGATTGTTGGGTCTGCTGACCTGGAGAAGAACAGATGATTGAAAAGCCAAAATATGCTAACAGTTGATTCCCCAAATAAACAGTTTTACAACATATTCTTCCCAAAAGACTGCTGACCCTAACAACTGTTCCATCCAAACAACTGCTGTAACAACTGCTGATACAAAGGACTGCTAGAGAACAACTGATAGAGAACAACTGCTGACCAAAGGTCTAATGAAGAAACAACTGCTGATCAAGTAATAAAGACTAAAGGTCTGTTGGAGTCAACAGCACTTAGACTCCAACAGATGTTGCAAGATCATTAGAGTTTTCCCTTAGCAGTAGTTTACCTTACAGTGTTTTGTAATGTAACAGTAGATTGTATAGGGCAGATGTTTTATGTTGTTATTCTGTTAGAGGTCACTATCTTAGGTGACGTCAGCACATGTCACCAGTGGTTTAGGTTTGTCTATAAATAGAACAGTGCTTGTAATGTTCTATTACATCACACACAAACATTCTCTCAGACAAACAATCACTGTGTGATCAGGCTGAGGGGGAGTATTTGTACTGATTGTAATCTTTCAATTAATGAAAGCATTTGATCATTGAAAACATTTATTCCTGTTGTTTTGATTATAGTTTATCTTTCCGCTGCACTTTCCATATATACTTACATCATTCATTTCTCATCTTATTCTAAATATATCAAAACAATCAAACTCAGATCCTAACAGTATAGATAACAATAGATTAATGTTGATTGGTTTACTTTATTTATATGTTTAGAACAATACGAAAGTCTAGGAAAAAAGCTTAACCAATTACATTGTGTATTAATTTGCTTATTTGACTTTTGAACTCTTTTAAACATTTAGAATTAGTATGTACTTGCTGAGAATATTTAACATCTAAAACAATGACCAACATAATAAAAAAAACTTAATAATCATTTGTCAAACATCATAACAAACATAGTTTTAAACTTAGAATAAAATTACAAAATTTTATAAATGGGTTTATTTAAGGTACATGATTTAAATTTAAAGTTAATAACATATAAATATGTTATATAAAAAAATTATTAATGTATAAATAATTTATAATTCGGTTAGTTAATAGATCTTTTTAAAGTATGTCTAATAATTTTTTTCTAATTTTTTATTAAAACATAATTATATTAAATGCGAAAACATAATATAAATATGTATAATAGAATTTTAGTATTTATAGTAATAACAAAAATCATTAAATCTGTTTTTAATGATTTCTGTTACAACTATGATTATTAATGTATTTATATTATGATTTTGAAAATCAATTAATATAATTATATTTGAATTTATTATATTAAATAGTAAAATTAGAGAATTCATGAGGGAGTGTCATGTGTCCCTCATGTGTTTTCTTTTATTAGGATAGGTAGATAGGTAGAGAGGTAGATACAACGACTTTAACCACGAGCGAACATAATTATATGTCAATACATTCTAATAATAACATCAAGCCTTCATGCAATTATCAAGCATACCGAACTATCATTACCATCTTTCACCTCATTAACCATACTAGATCCTTTATAATTGCCCTAGTCAAATAGGTATTCATCACGATCTTACTAAAACATTCCACAATTATCATTACTTATTAATTACTTCCAAATATTTCATCAAAGTTAGATTATGAACATACAGATATCGAAATCATTCAATCGGGGTTATCACTATCATAACATAACTACTATTTCACCCTCAGTTATTCATACTTAACTTGAGAGTTAGACATCATTCTATAGTCACTACCGAACCGATACATCTACCATATACACCCCACCCCTTTTGGTAAGCTTCAGAGCCATTCTATTCATGCCTATTTGTTTATTAGTTCATTTCATGCACTACTTACTGTAGACACATATGTCCATCGCTTAATACCACCAAGTCTAAGCTAAGATTCATTCATCATTTGACCTATAAAAGTCAAACTTTCCGAACTACGTCATACTTGAGCTACCATTCATTCATACGGGGTTACTATTCAACATATCAATTTTCTATTTAACAATCACAAAATATCTAAATTTACTAACCTTCCTTTCACAACGTTAACCAACCATCCATATGTCGGCTTGACTTGCTCCTTCACAAGTCCACGCCACATTTAGCTTGCTTTAGTTCATTCACAACGAGTTCCAACTCATTAACATCATATCACCTATCTTGTAGATTTCATCATATCCAAAATTCGACTATCCGTATCTACAAGGTCATTGGTTAGACATATATTTTGCATTCATAACAATTGTCTTTCAATAGTCCATGCAAAATTCTTTCACTTGTAATGTCTAATTATATACATTTCCTTCTTGATCTCCCGGTTACGTGCTATTCTATATTACTTATTTCATATAAAAATCCGACTTACATATTTCATACATATGTAATATCCTTTCATTTATTCGTTATTTGCCAATTTTATACAACTTGGCTCTTTAAAGTCTAACTACCTATTCTTGTTAATTATAAAATGAAGTACATATTGTACTTCCCTTCAATTTTGAACATACTTACGAACTTACCAATTTATCAAGAATTTCTCCCTTGTTAATCATTTCAACATTCTTAGGGTCGACTTAACTAGTTAGTCATCTCGATTCCCATGAGTCAATTATCAACATGTAATTACGTAATTTCTTTCAACACGTCTTTCTTTCAAAATGGTCAAGCTTATTTCACGCAAGTAGTCCTTCACGCCACCTTATTGATACTTGCTTCGTAATTACTAATCCACTTGCTTGACTTGCTGAAAGTCAAACCATTAGTGCACTTTTAACTGTCTTTCCCCAATTTGTTTCTATCGTTTGCTACCGTGTATCCCTACCCCATCTATATATGTGTAATACATATTTATTCATTTTGTTGGTCTCATAACACATGTGTACCAACAAGATTATTAAGCTACATTCTTACCACCTTTAAATTTAGCATTGTTAAAGACGGGAATGTAATTCCTTTCTTGTTTCCCACCCAATACTACAAAATTATGGATTCTACCTTTCATTCATGCACGCATTCTGTATGCCACGTAACAGGCATATCTAAGCTAATTTACTACGCTATGCATTTACATTATTTATACATACCTTGGTCAGTGAAAGACATATTCTCTCCTTCATTCATATCCGAATGACCCGTTACATGGGTTTTTCCACATTTTCACAAAGGAGTCATCATTTATCCTTTTTACTTGTGCATCTTGCAACAAGGTGAATTTCCATGCTTTTGGCTTGTGCATCGTGTCACGAAGTCACTTTCATTATTTATACATACCTTGGTCAGTGAAAGACATTTCTCTCCTTCATTCATATCCAAATGACCCGTTACATGGGTTGTTCCACATTTTCACAAAGGAGTCATCATTTATCCTTTTTACTTGTGCATCTTGCAACAAGGTGAATTTCCATGCTTTTGGCTTGTGCATTGTGTCACGAAGTCACTTTCCATTTCTTTGACTTGTGCATCTTGCAACGAAGTCAATTTCCACACCTATGACTTGTGCATCTTGCCACAAAGTCAATTTCTACACCCTTGACTTGTGCATCTTGCCACAAAGTCAATTTCTACACTTTTGACTTGTGCATCTTGCCACAAAGTCAATTTCTTGTCCACTTATCAATAAAGGTATACTACACTTATTCAACCATACCCACTTACTATTCATTCTGTAACATCACAAAATTTTTCCCCAAATTTTTATACATAAAGCCCTCATTATATACATTTTATCCTTAATTTTATACAAATATAAACCCGGACCAAAACCAAGTCAAGCACAACCCAGAAATTGATATCCGGCCCACTAGTCTTTCTCCCCTCCCCCCCTTCGCTGTTTTAAAAAAAAGTTTGCTCCTGCTGGGTTTCGAACCGGAGCCAACGAGACACAACACACCCACGTAACCAACTGAGCCACACCAATCTCTTGTTCCTATACCAACCTACTAATTATTTATAACAACCTGGGTTCTTGTCTGCTGCTTCGCTGCACATGGGAGCCACACGCAGCCAAGACCAAACCCATTGATTGATCAACCAATCACACAAACATGGTAAGAATTCGTGATTACCGGCCTATTCCACATCATACACACGTACAATTACAATTAATTCGATCCAATTATAGCCAATTAACCGTGTGTACATTCAAGGTCGAGTCAAACCTTCCAATTCAACAACCCAGACCCTGTACTATAAATTGAACATCACAACAGCCCCTACAATCGCCGAATACTCACCTTCAATCTCCAATTTCTCTTAATAATCTACTGTTCGTGTGTTATTGTTCGCGTTTGACTTTAAACGTTGACTGATCAATCCAGTATCCAATCGTGTTTGTAAGTCAGTTTTTGTTGATGGGTTTTGATATTCGGCATATACACAACATTAACCCTAAGATTAATTGGGTTAATGTTGTGTATTTTGTCCAATTGGAAAATCTAGGGCTCGTGTAATCAAATTGGGGAAGAACACCGATTTTACTTATATTATTTATTTTAAATAAACTGAACCCAAACACAACCACTGGTCTGGACCAAGTGGTTGTGTCTGGTGCCTTGTGAACCAGACCACACGGGTTCGAGCCCCACCCTATGCATTCTTTTTTTTTTTCTTTTTTTTGGCTTTTCAATTTATAGATTTAAATTATATAATTATTCACTTTAATTATTTAAAATACTTATGAGCCTTCAAAAATTCCCAAAATTTTACATAATGATGTTCATACCCTAAATATCATTATTCAGATTTTTATTTCCGAAAATATATTTATTTAATATATATAATAAATAATTCAAGTTTATTCTATTTTATTTATAAAAATTCTATAAAAATATCAAAACGATTATAAAACTTTCCACAAAAATTATTCTGATTTTTTATAACATTAAGCTTTTCTGAAATAATTTTTATTTCTGAAAAATCAATTATTTAATATTTTTAATCAATTTTTGTTAGTTTTAATCATAAATAAATCATAATAAATTCATTTTTCAATATTTTTGTACCAAAATTTTATATAAATTATTTCTGATTATTTAGAACAGAAATATAAATTTTAACCTAATAATTCTTTAATTTTCATATTTTTAAATATTAAAGTTAAATTTTGGCAATTTCTAATAAATAGATTTAATATTCTATTTTTAAAAAAATAATTTTATAAAAATTATTTTTATACTTTAAACTCATTATTGTGACCATCTTAAATTCAAATTTTTATAAAAAGACTTTTGTTTATTTATTTATTAAATTTCTCTTATTATTCAAACATTTTATTTATAAAACAACCGAGCATTTATCCCTAATTTGAAGCCCTAGAATATAATTGTAGACTAGAAAGACTTAGACATATTTGTTACCTTGATTTTAGGGTAATACTTGGAATTGTTTGGGCAACACCTATTCTATTTTCACGAGACATAACATTTTGCTAAGGTGAGTTTACATAGCCCCTTTTCTCTATTTTCACAATTTTTGGGGTGAAACATGTTTAACATTTTATACTATCACTTACTCATATTTACTTGTGATTCAATTACATCATCATTCTATCATTTGACTGTAACAAAAAGACACAGTACAATCATTAACATTGATCAAGCCGCCTGTTTAGATTATAGCGCTATAGGTCTGACAAACCCATTCCCCCGCATAAATTCAGGGATGATCGATAACAGTAACAACATTTAACTAACTTGCGAGTTAGTCATCAGTCGACACAAGGTTTGATTGTACAAAGACGCATTGTTACATGTCGGTCTCATACTCTATCATCATACAACTGTAATTGTTGTACAAACTATTGTTAACAATTATATTCAAAAACCTATGTATTCTCACCAACTTTTGTTGACCCAAAAATATTTTCAACTTAACATGTTTCAGGTTCTACTTGCTTGAAGAATTGAGTTGTTGCTTGAAGATGTGTACAGAGTATTATACATTTTGATGTACGAATTTTTGTAGAACAATTGTATGTAATTTATTTAAATCAATTAATGAAATTTATTATTCACCATGAGCTACTGAACAATCATCAATACGTGACATCCCGATGTTTCCGCCATCGGTTGGGGTGTTACAGATTGGTATCAGAGACATGGTTATAGGGAATTAGGTTATTAGAAAAATAATCTAGTCTATAACCATAGGATTTAACCAGTACTTGCTCCTTTTACCTGCTATTCTCTATCTCTCTCCTACTTCTTATCCCTACTTTCATCCTTACAAGAAGGTTGCTCTCCATCACTGGATCCACTCTTAGACTAATAAGACAAAATCGTCAGGTTTAACCTGAACCACCTTGAGATCTCGTCGAAGTTCTAGATTTTAATAACGAACATGTGCAATCGGGAAGGGTGAACGCCTGTATTCTGAGTCTTCTGTCTAGGCTGGCATTGCGCATATATCCCAATCAGACGAGGGACCCGGATGCCTACCTAGGAATTCTCGGGATGAGTGTTCACTTATAGGCTAAAGCATGTCTTCATATATTATTAGAATTTAGAATCTTTAATAAGTCAACGTTTTCGTTTATTCGTTTTAATAAATGAATAAATGATTACATTCCTTGTATAACCTCATTCATTTCATTGTGTCTCTTACAGATCATGCCACCACGTCGCAGCACTCGCAATAACAATGGTGAGAACCACGAGGAAGGTGGCGACAACCATAACCATAACCACGGCGCTAACCACAACAACAACAACAATGGTGTCGATGCCCAATTGGCTGCGATCATTTCTCAACAAATGGCGCAACAAATCACGACTGTGGTTCCTAATCTACTAGCTCAAGTCATCCAGATGAACGGCAACGGGAACGGTAACAGCAACGGGAACGGTAACGGCAATGGTAATGGAAATGGAAACCACAACGGAAACGGGAATGGTCTCCCAGCCTGTACCCTTAAGCACTTTAATACCTGTAATCCCCATAAGTTCAGTGGAGATGAAGGAGCTACGGGTCTTCTGCAATGGTTCGAGGGTATTGAGAATACCTTCATTAACAGTGAGTGTCCCGATAACTTTAAGGTCCGTTATGCTATGAGTGTTCTTCACAAACGAGCACTCACTTGGTGGAATGAGGAAAAGCGCACTCGAGGAGCTGAAGTTGCACTTACTATGACCTGGGATCAAGTCAAGGAAATAATGAAAGATGAATTTTGCCCACGTAACGAGGTCAAGAAATTAGAGGACGAGTTCCACACCCTTGCTCAGGATAGTGGGGAAAACCTTGCTTATAATACCCGCTTCCATGAGCTCAGCCTGTTGTTACCGCATAAGGTCACTCCGCTACCTGTAGCCATTGAGAAATATATCGGTGGTTTACCCATGCAGATTCAGGACACAGTATGGGGAAGGAACCCTGCTACCCTTGAAGAGGCCAAGCGTTTAGCAGCTACCTTAACTGACAATCACGTAAAGAACGGGACCTTAGTTCGGAAAGGCAATAAAGCAAGTATTGTAGCCGTGGTAACTACTGAGAACCAAAAGCGTAAGGCCAGGGATCCTGATGTCAACCTCACTACACAAGCTTCTAACAAGAAACCCTATATAGGAAACTATCCATTGTGTAACACATGCAACCGACATCATCCCACTGCTTCAGCGTGTCGCTTGTGCACCAATTGTGGTAAGTATGGCCATCTAGTCAATACATGTCGCGAGGCCCCAAACCCTAATGCCAATCAACCCACCAACCCTGCTCAGGCTACTAATCCTAATCGATACAACTATGGTCAGTGCTATGAATGTGGAGACCCAAATCACTTCCGTAACCGATGCCCTAAACTAAACAGAGATCAAGACCCTCCAGCTACTTAACAACATGTCCCACCATTCGAATGTTGTTTGCTTTTATTCTATGTATTGACGTTATTTGATTCAAGTAATAAATTCTAGTATTGAAATTTCTGTCTGAGAGTTGTTTACATGGTATAATCATAATACTTGAATGCATGATTGTTTGAATGTGAACTAACTATCCAAATCTATAAAACTACAACTCGTATACTGTGCTTGTTATAATTGTAAACTTGCTTGCATAAACATGTTATCAATTTGCAATCTATGTGTCATCATGCCCTTTCAACAGTCGGGAGAGGCCCTACAACCTGCTCCACGACTAGTGGAGGCTATCGAACCTACTCAACGATTGGTAGAGGTCATTATGCCTTTTCAACAGTCGGGAGAGGCCCTACAACCTACTCCACGACTGGTGGAGGCTGACGGACCTGCTCAACAATCGGTGGAGTCATAGAAGGACGCAAAACTTTAATGTAAGGTAAATTGGTGATTGCGGTCCGGAACGTAATCATGAATTTACAGGTACATTAAGGTAGTGTGAAATTCCATCAAGGTTATAAACTCTAGTTGTCTGGTAGTTCATCAACCCACACAAAACACGAGACAGTTTATTCTATTCATGTCATGCTATAACCCAAATCACAACTATTTTCAACCCCGTGTTTTCAATAAACTTCGGGACGAAGTTTCCAAAAGTAGGGGAGACTGTAACATCACAAAATTTTTCCCCAAATTTTTATACATAAAGCCCTCATTATATACATTTTATCCTTAATTTTATACAAATATGCCTAACACACAACCTATATATATATATATAGATATATATATATATATATATATATAATAATAATAATAATAATAATAATAAAAATGAAGATACATAATCTAATTAGTTGGTTTTGCCATTTAACCCAATCAATCTGCTGGCCCACCCAGACAAGCCCACAAAACCCGGCCCAAAACCAAGTCAAGCACAACCCAGAAATTGATATCCGGCCCACTAGCCTTTCTCCCCCCCCTCCCCCTTCGCTGTTTTAAAAAAAAGTTTGCTCCTGCTGGGTTTCGAACCGGAGCCAACGAGACACAACACACCCACGTAACCAACTGAGCCACACCAATCTCTTGTTCCTATAACAACCTACTAATTATTTATAACAACCTGGGTTCTTGTCTGCTGCTTCGCTGCACATGGGAGCCGCACACAGCCAAGACCAAACCCATTGATTGATCAACCAATCACACAAACATGGTAAGAATTCGTGATTACCGGCCTATTCCACATCATACACACGTACAATTACAATTAATTCAATCCAATTATAGCCAATTAACCGTGTGTACATTCAAGGTCGAGTCAAACCTTCCAATTCAACAACCCAGACCCTATACTATAAATTGAACATCACAACAGCCCCTACAATCGCCGAATACTCACCTTCAATCTCCAATTTCTCTTAATAATCTACTGTTCGTGTGTTATTGTTCGCGTTTGACTTTAAACGTTGACTGATCAATCCAGTATCCAATCGTGTTTGTAAGTCAGTTTTTGTTGATGGGTTTTGATATTCGGCATATACACAACATTAACCCTAAGATTAATTGGGTTAATGTTGTGTATTTTGTCCAATTGGAAAATCTAGGGCTCGTGTAATCAAATTGGGGAAGAACACCGATTTTACTTATATTATTTATTTTAAATAAACTGAACCCAAACACAACCACTGGTCAGGACCAAGTGGTTGTGTCTGGTGCCTTGTGAACCGGACCACACGGGTTCGAGCCCCACCCTATGCATTCTTTTTTTTTTTCTTTTTTTTGGCTTTTCAATTTATAGATTTAAATTATATAATTATTCACTTTAATTATTTAAAATACTTATGAGCCTTCAAAAATTCCCAAAATTTTACATAATGATGTTCATACCCTAAATATCATTATTCAGATTTTTATTTTCGAAAATATATTTATTTAATATATATAATAAATAATTCAAGTTTATTCTATTTTATTTATAAAAATTCTATAAAAATATCAAAACGATTATAAAAATTTCCACAAAAATTATTCTGAGTTTTTATAACATTAAGCTTTTCTGAAATAATTTTTATTTCTGAAAAATCAATTATTTAATATTTTTAATCAATTTTTGTTAGTTTTAATCATAAATAAATCATAATAAATTCATTTTTCAATATTTTTGTACCCAAATTTTATATAAATTATTTCTGATTATTTAGAACAGAAATATAAATTTTAACCTAATAATTCTTTAATTTTAATATTTTTAAATATTAAAGTTAAATTTTGGCAATTTCTAATAAATAGATTTAATATTCTATTTTTAAAAAAATAATTTTATTAAAATTATTTTTATACTTTAAACTCATTATTGTGACCATCTTAAATTCAAATTTTTATAAAAAGACTTTTGTTTATTTATTTATTAAATTTCTCTTATTATTCAAACATTTTATTTATAAAACAACCGAGCATTTATCCCCAATTTGAAGCCCTAGAATATAATTGTAGACTAGAAAGACTTAGGTGCTGTTTGTTTTTTCTGCAGGAAAAGGTCTGCAGTCTGCGGACCACATCTGCAGACATCTGCAGGAGAAGAGGTGGACCAAAGGTCTGCAGTCTGCAAGAAGAAGACTGTTTGTTTGTTAACGTCTGCAGGCTGCTGAAATAAACTTAAATTTAAACAAACTGAGTTTTTACAGCAGTCTGGTGGTAGATGGTGGTGGTGGTGGGTGGACCGTGGTGGTGTGGAACATGGTGGTGGGTGGTGGTAATGGTGGTGGTGGGTGGACGGTGGTAGGTGGTGGTGGTGGACCGTGGTGGTGGTGGTAATGGTGGTGGTGGACGGTGGACGGTAGTGGTGGTGGACGGTGGTGGGTGGTGGTGGACGGTGGACGGTGGTGGTGGTGGTGGGTGGTGACGGTGGTGGTGGTGGTGGTGGGTGGTGGGTGGTGGACGGTGGTGGGTGGTGGGTGGTGGTGGTGATGGACCGTGGTGGGTAGTGGTGGTGGTGGACCGTGGTGGTGGACCGTGGTGGTGGTGGTGGACCGTGGTGGTGGTGGGTGGTGGTGGACGGTGGTGGGTGGTGGTGGGTGGACCGTGGTGGTGGGTGGTGGGTGGTGGTAGGTGGTGGTGGACGATGGTGGTGGACGATGGTGGTGGTGAACGGTGGTTGTGGACGATGCTAGGTGGTGGTGGTGGGTGGGTGACGGTGGTGGTGGTGGTGGTGGTAGTGGGTGGTGGTGGTGGTGGGTGAGGAGAGGAGAAGAGAAGAGAAGATGAGAAGACCTTTGAAGACCTTAGAAGACTTTGGTTCAAGTCTGCACCAAGAAGAGGTCAGGAAGAGCTTTTGGAGTGAAATGTCTTCCGAAAAACAAACAGTCTGCCCGCCCCAAACGTCTACCCGCGTCTGCGCGACGCAGACAAAAGAGGTCAGAAGTGCTTCTGGGAGAAAAACAAACAGCACCTTAGACATATTTGTTACCTTGATTTTAGGGTAATACTTGGAATTGTTTGGGCAACACCTATTCTATTTTCACGAGACATAACATTTTGCTAAGGTGAGTTTACATAGCCCCTTTTCTCTATTTTCACCATTTTTGGGGTGAAACATGTTTAACATTTTATACTATCACTTACTCATATTTACTTGTGATTCAATTACATCATCATTCTATCATTTGACTGTAACAAAAAGACACAGTACAATCATTAACATTGATCAAGCCGCCTGTTTAGATTATAGCGCTATAGGTCTGACAAACCCATTCCCCCGCATAAATTCAGGGATGATCGATAACAGTAACAACATTTAACTAACTTGCGAGTTAGTCATCAGTCGACACAAGGTTTGATTGTACAAAGACGCATTGTTACATGTCGGTCTCATACTCTATCATCATACAACTGTAATTGTTGTACAAACTATTGTTAACAATTATATTCAAAAACCTATGTATTCTCACCAACTTTTGTTGACCCAAAAATATTTTCAACTTAACATGTTTCAGGTTCTACTTGCTTGAAGAATTGAGTTGTTGCTTGAAGATGTGTACATAGTATTATTCATTTTGATGTACGAATTTTTGTAGAACAATTGTATGTAATTTATTTAAATCAATTAATGAAATTTATTATTCACCATGAGCTACTGAACAATCATCAATACGTGACATCCCGATGTTTCCGCCATCGGTTGGGGTGTTACACATTCCACCCCATATGTGATTTCGTCAATTATAAGAACCCATATGTATCGTAGGGGCTAATACATGGCTAGTGTATTAGTAAATCCTACCGTACATATAGCTTCCCATAATCACTATGTCACATTATGAGATAGATGAATTTTGACTTATGTTGTATTTCTTAATCCATTCCAAGACAACCTATGGGGTCGTCTTCTACTTGGATATTTATCCTCCCTACTGTCACATTTTTATCCACGTTTATATTCTTTCAACCTTCATTACGTCTACATTTTGCTCACTACTTGCAAAGCTAATAAAACATACCTTTCACTCATTCCCTTCCAACGTATAAAATATGTCTTCATGTACGAGCCAAGTTTAATTTAGGACTAACTCCGTCTTTCAATTTCCTGAAGTAGGACTTTATTCTCTTCCCTTTTTGATCAATGGCCTTTCCTCCCGTTCCACATGTTCCGAAATCTGCTTTGGATCATGTCCTCAAGACCTCTTCATTATCCACCACAGTTCACTTTAACATAAACACCACAATTAGCTTTTAACATGTCATGTGAGTTAGTATTAAATTCTACCTTTGAGTCTCGATCGAGTCTTGGATAGTACGGGTCAATGATTTCAAGAGCAAACAAGTTTGAGTTCAAGTACTTACTTCGTTGTACAAAGTTTCACTCAAATCAGGGCTCTGATACCAACTTGTAACACCCTAAACCTTTTTACAGAAAATATGCAGCGGAAAATACGGACTAGAAAATTTCTCGCTTAATAGAACATTCTCAAAGGTTTGGAAAACATATCTAAGAGATATTTTTGGTGTCACATCTTTTATTGTTTCTTATTACATTCAACATGACTCATATTTATTAGGTTATGTAACCATGACCACGTACAATCCGCTCCCTCACTCGATCTCCATCCTTCCCTTACTTCATTAGGTAGACAAGACAACCTGCAATCACCACATAACCGTTTCGTTAGTTCAATAGGTGACTTCATGTAAATTACTCACAATGCGTAAATAACATCCAACAATACTCCATGATCCTGTTCAAACGCCTTCTTGCAAGTTCGGGTGTGATACCCCGATCCCAACCTCCAAGTCCCACGCATTCATACTTACATGCCTACATCTTCATTACCATTCTCATAACAAAAGGTTAATAACCTTACAATACATACAAGCGTACAATTCCCACACACAACCTACCTTTACCTGTCATGTTATTCTTCGGTCATGAATCCTCTAGGACAAATATGACGTTTCCATTCCTATACTCGTTCTACACATGATGACCAACCTTTACATATAAAACTCTCACTCTTACCCAAGTATGAGTACCCATACATACATCACATTCTTAATCTACAAAAGCATAACATTCTACTTACCGTATTTGGTATTCTCTTTTCTCGATCGTATGTGGTATTCTGTTTTCTCGATCTTCGGAATTGTTCCGACAAATTATAGGATGGAATGGTCCTTTAAAGTCTAACCGACCGAGTTCTCTTAAATAGAAAGCAGTCCTTGTCAGCTACAGTGGCACCGATGGCCAAACCAGTGGCGAGATATCTCGGTAACGAAAACTATAGGGGGCTGTATTGGCGAGATCCAAGGGTGAACAACTGCCAAAAAGGAAATACGCCTGGAGGTTCTTTATGTTTTTATGTGATCGCAGCATAAAAAATAAAGTCTGAATTTTCCACGGAAGTTGGCTTTAGAGGTTGAGTAAGGGTTTGGCTATGATTCGGGAAACCTGCTACTGGAAAAAAAAAGGAAACTTGGAAGGGCGGGCAAGCACAAGCAAATCCATTCTCGTTCACTCGTTATTAGTCACTCATTCCCATGCCAATGTAGGTAGAGAAAGAATTTATGTACCAGGCATGCTTCGTTGTACCCTGACTACTCCTCTTTCACTGGCTTATTTGTACAAACCCACGTGATCCATATTCGCTTACGTACCAGGCGTGCTTCATCGGGGGTCACATCTTCTCACAATATGAACTGTAAAGGACATGAAGTAGTGACGCAACTTCCCACGAGGCTAGGATCCCTTACACGAAGCCAACTTGTTTTACCTTAGGCCTGATGCCTGAAGCTTGATTCTCACAGTTCAGCTGCAGTTTATTTTTCTTTTCTTGATGCATCGAATGCTTCCTCTGCTTTCAGTAAAAATCCCATGATCGAGGCACTCTTTCTTAAAGACAAAGAACCAAATGCATTTTGACCCTGTCGTAGTTCTTAATCATTTCATGGAACCGGGAACTAAAATATATGTTATTTTAGGGAAGCCAAAATCGAGAGTGCCTAGCGCGAGCCTTATTGAAAAAGGGCGGGCGTGCTTCGATCGTGTCTCTGGGGCACAGTTGAACATAGATATCATGAACGCAAGGTGCAGGATACCAGGCTGAGAAAGCCGGGCAAGAAATGAATGAATGTTTTTTTTGGAAAATGTAGAATAATACACCTACCGAGACGAAAGCCAAAATTAAGGCTAAAGGCATGGCATGTTCCTAAGCTAACTCTTGATAACCTCTGTGCATGCTCACGATGTACCGCTGGCAGGCCAGCCGGACCATGAGCATAGTTGGTACGGGCTTTCCACACCTATAGTGTTCGTGATCGGCCTCCTCAACTGTGTATCGATCGAGGAGGAAAAGGCAGAGAACATTTCGATCAAGCGACAACAACTGTTGCGGTATGGTCCAGAGTCGAAACTAGCTAACATTGGCCACTGCTGCAACTACAGAGTATTCTTCTCCTTGGTTCCTCTTAAATCTTGGGGAAAGGAAATTTTCTAAGGTGCCAAAGAGTCCCCTCCTAATAAGTAGGGCTTTGTTGGTCTTGCAAGCATTCGTCTACGTTTGCTTGCAAAACTGCTAAGGTTCTCTAAAAAGTCATCCGACTGAACTAAGGTGACCAGCCGCAACAAGGAAAGAGAGGCTCGTTCCATGTTAATGTTAGTAACTCGTCTTTTTTCTATTTTGACCAACCGGTCTAATGCAGAAGGGGATGCACTTTCTTGAGTTACAAACAAGGAACTCCATTCCGTTGACCTTACTAGACAGAATAGAACCCGCCTTACGTCTAAGAAATTTTATTATGCACCGTAAGTCAGTAATGTGGGTCTAAGGGCAACAGGCCGAAGGATGTATGCAAGTCTGTATCTACTACAAGCACAAGCAAGGCATGGGGAATCAGAGCAGAATTCCCCCAACAGCTCCACTCTCAGTAGGAAAAGAGAAGACTTGCGAAGTACGGGCACCTGTAGGGATTAGTGTGTGAGACCGCAATCCACAAACTGACGCATGGGACTCACCCTTTACTTGGGAATATCACAAATTGATATTTATCAAAATTCATCGAGTTTTAGTTTATATTTTTTATATGTATATGTATGTTGAAATTTAATCTTAAAACACGTATGAGTTGAAAGTTGAAGGACCAAAGTGAAAGATTAGTTTAGAGTAGTTTGAATGTTTATAATTATCTTATTTGATTAAATTAGTAAGGATAATTGTGTCTGTTAGTATTAGAATAGAATTGGTAGAAGTATTTGAGTTGGATTAGTATGGTAATATTAGTACAAATAGGGGTCTAGGTTAATGCTTTTATTTTGTCCCTTGTTTGTAAGTTCCTTTGGTTAAATAGAAAGAGTCGCGGGTTTGTCTCCCCAAATATCTCGAGTTCATGTTTGATCTAATTGTCTGGGCCAACAATTGGTATCAGAGCTTGGCCATTTTGAGAGTCGTTTAAAAAAAAGAGGGAGCAGCCCCGCAAGGGGCTGCAATGGCGGTAAAACGACAAGACGTTTGGTGAGTTATCAGACCTTAACGTCTGATTATATATTGTCGACTGGTCTCGGTTGACGGCTGGTAATTGAAAAGCAACTACGGCTAGAGTTTGCAAAGTAGGATGTTTTTTGTAGATACACGAAAGTGCGACTAGTGCTATTAAATTGCGAATTTCAAGATGTTTTGTTGTTATCGTGTGGTCGGAGGTGAAAAGTAAACGGTCGAAGGAAGAAACAGACGGTCGAAGGAGGAACTGGGAGGTCGAATGTAGATTTGTATATATATGTGTCCAAGTTCGCCCTATATGAATGGTCGAACCTGCACATTCGACCAAGCTATTTGGGCAAATGTGCAGGTCTATATAAGGCAAACTCATTTTTGAATGTTTAACTTTTGGTCATTTTGTTTTCCCTCCCAGTGTGTGTTTCTCCCTAGGGTTTTTATTGAGTCTGTAATCAAGTTATATCATTATAAACACTCTTTTGAAGTGTAATTGATTATGTTATTGAATGAAATGAAAGTGTTTATGATGATTTCTGTGTTTTGCTAGTTTTATTATCATTTTGTGATCAATTCAGGGATTCCACACCTGAATTGAACTTGTTTGATCATAATCTTTGTTGATTAGCCGATCCTATATGCATACAAAGTGGTATCAGAGCCATAAGGATCAAACAACCACAAATTGATAATATTACAGCTGATTTGGACCCAATTTTGATCAAAACTTTCTGTTTTTCATTGAACATTTGAATTTGGTGTTAAATTGATTGATTTGAACTTGTTTTCATGGATAAAATTCAAAATTATCTTTGTTAAACTTGTTCCAAATCTAATCCGAAGCAAAACCTGCATAAGATCATCAAATTTCATCAACATTTGAAAATTTTTGATCAAAATAACTGATTTTCAAAGTATAACCGTTTTTCAAAATGAAAGGGTCGAACCTAGGGAGATTTGGTCGAGAGTGGAGTTTTTAGGTCAAACCAGGGTATTTTCGGTCGAACGTGGAGTGTTATTTGGTCGAACCTATAAAGTTTTAGTGTGTTGTTGTTCATTCGACCTTAAATGGTACATTCGACCAATCGGGTGGTCAAACGTGGGATAAATCGGTCGAAAGTGAACTGAGTTTGTTATTTTCTACATTCGAACCTTATCACACAGTCGAACCTGGATTAATTTTTACATTCGACCACGCGATTCTTCAAAAGGGTCGAACGTAGAAACTGTTGTGAAGTTTTTCTAATCGTTTCGTGTTTTATCATTTTCAGAGCGATATGTGGAATTTTGCTACAACACCACGACCTAATACAACACCACAACAACAGACAACTATGGATCCTTGGTCGGTAGCTGCTCAGAAGACTAGTCAACCATCCCAACCGATTAACTATATGGCGATGACTAGTTCTATGCCCAACAAGTTGCACAACCACAACCACAACCACAACCACAACCTATGGCTGATTACTGGGGAGTTGCAGCAGCGGCAGTGCACTCTCAGACTACCAATGCGATTTCGAGACTTATTCATGACTTATCTTCGGGTAGTGGGAGCCGTCCACCAAAGTTGATGGAAATGGTAGACTACAACACATGGAAGACCAAGTTTAAGATTCATCTAGAAGGAATGGGATTAGAAGGAACGGAAGCGTGGCAAATGATTTCTAAGGGTTATGTTGCTCCGGTTTGGGAGAACACAGGTGAACCGATTCCGTTAGAGAGTCTTGCTGATGATGAGAAAAAGAAGTTTGTGGTGGAAAAGAAGGCGTTTTCCCAACTGTCCCAGGCCATTAACACTGATCTCTTAGATCAGTTTGGATCGTGCACCACTTCTAAACAATTGTGGGACATGTTAAGGAATTGTCATGATGGGAATGAAAAGACGAGGAAGCTGAGAATGGAGGAGTTAAGAAAAGAGTTTGATAACTTCAGCTATATGGGAAATGAGACGCTGAAGGAGTTGATTCCGAGGTACTGTCACTTATTGACTGAACTTTCAAGTTATAAGATTAACATAGCGATGTCTGAGCTGGTGGACAAGTTCGCTGATGCATTGCCACCTTACTGGAATCAACACATCGAGGTACTCAAGGAAAAGGATGCGTACCAATACTGGACCATTAATGAGTTTATCCAGAAGCTTGAAAACAAAGACATGGAAGAAAAGAGGAAGGCGAAAAGAGCACAAGTTCCACAGAACCCAGAATTATACCATGGTGGTACATCTTCATCCCTAGCTAGTTCAAGTTCAAGTACTACAGTTGCTCCACACATTGCTTGTGTATCAAGTATTGTTGAACCACCCAAAGCCACCATAAATTACCTTGCTCAAACTCTTCATCTTATACCCCACCATCATACCCTACTACTACTTACATCCCACCATTTTCACCGATGCAACAAGCTGCTTGTTATTCTGTAAGTCTAAACCAACCTCAACAACAATCCTATATTCCTAAAATGAATCATACTCAAATGAACCAAAGTCAACCTAATCAGAGCCCAATTGTGTTGGAGACTTCGAACTTGAACAATGTTACTGTTGAAGTTGCACAGCAACATGTAGCATTGGTTTCAGCTATGGTCGCTTCTTATAATAGTTTAGTCGCTAGTCAAATTGGTAACAACAATCTAACCAGTGAGGACTATGCGCAAATTGACAAAGAAGAGATGGAGCTCATTGACATCAAGTAGGCGTTTGCTAGTGTTATGAGGAGAGCGACTGAGTTCATCGAGAAGATGAGCAGAACTGATCTTTCTACTTCTCTAAACACCACATATGGCTTCAATAAAGCCAAAGTGACATGTTTTAACTGTGGTGGGAAAGGTCACTTCAAAAGAGAATGCACACAGCCAGCACAGCAGGGGAACAGGAATCCTTTCAACACCAACTACCAGAACCGTCAAAATCAGGTATCATACCAAAGTCAAACCAACTCCAATTTTCAACAACAGAACAACTACCAAAACCGCCAAAACAACTCACCAAACAATACTGTTAGACAAACCACTACACAAAACCAGAACCAAAATCCAACACCACACAATCCAACCAGAACTATAATTCCTATCTCTACACCAAATAGCCAAACCCAACCAGATAACAAGAACCAAGCTTTGGTGATTCAGAAAGATGAGGGTTTTGATTGGACTGGTATGCAACTCGGTGTTGAGGAGATTACTGCTAGTAACGTGGCGTGTGTTGCCCAGAAGATGGATTTGGATGAGTCGGTGTCTGTTGAAGAAGATTTGATGACTGAGAAGATGTCTGAGGTAAAGATTGAAGAGTTGAGTGAAGAAAGTGATGATTGTGTTGAGAAGAAGTCAGGATTGATCCTTGATTCTGTTACTGAGATTCCAGAACAGTGTGATTCAGCTTATTCTGATACGGAGAGCGATTCTGATTCTGAAACTAGTGTTAATTCACTAGATGATGATATCGATCAACTTCTTGCCGAAGCTGATTTTCTGATGACAGGCAAATCGTGCATAGTGGATGATGCTTTTACCAGAATCGACTATTCTAAATTCTTTGCTAGAAAGGAAGCACACTATGCATTGATGGTGATGACTGAGCCTCCAAAGCAGGTAAGTTCTGAATCTAATCTAGATATGAATAGTGAGAGGTATTGTGGTGCATGCGATAGATTGACAGAGGATAATAAGCAACTCAGGGTTCAGCTTGAGAGTGCTAAGATCAACTGTCAACCGTATCAGAAAGAAGCACGAGAATTTAATAAAGTGCTTGATGGTTACAAGAAAGACATTTCAGAACTTAAAAAGACTTTATCTTTGAAAGAATTAGCCATTAACAACTATATCAATGAATTGGAAAATACAAAACTTGAAATGGCTACCATCAAGTGCTTTGCAGAAAAGGTCAACAAGAAGCTTGAAAGCTATAAGCATATTGCATATGTTGTTGATCACATCATTGAGGAGCCTTCACAGTCAAGTAGTGCAAACTACAAAGCAATCCCATCTCCTGTGTTATTTGAAAACCATACTTTGCATTCAATAACACCGGAGAGCTCAGTTAAATCTGACTCGACATCGGATGATGATTCTAACATCTCTAGTGTGGGAGACCCAAATTCTGATGTTAGACCAATTTTGGGACTAAATAATGAAGGTGTGATTGCTGTAACTGATGATTCCGACTCTGAGGATGACAAATCTAAGAAGGTGTGTGATATTCCTGTTGAAAATAACATAATTACAAATGAACCCATGTCACCATCTGTCACACCCTCAAATTCCACGTGCGGAGTTTTACCGCGAAGCGCGTGACAAACCAGGATCTAAGTCAACGGTTGTAACACCCCAACCGATGGCGGAAACATCGGGATGTCACGTATTGACGATTGTTCAGTAGCTCATGGTAAATAATACATTTAAATAATTGATTTAAATAAATTACATACAATTGTTCTACAAGAATTTACACATCACGTGAGAAATACTAAATATGCATCCTCAAGCATTAACTCTAGTCTTCAAGCAAAGCTATAACCTGAAACATGTTAAGTTTGAAAATATTTTGGGTCAACAAAAGTTGGTGAGATTTACATAGGTTTCAATATTGAATAAAACCTTGTACAATTCGAGTGTCATGGCAAGTCTAGTCCATATGTGAAAACAATACTACCCGGTAAATCGTGTGCATAATCAAACCTTGTGACTAGAATATTGTGGTCCATCCCATACGCATATGGTTCACTCGTTTATGTTGCGATAACAATCACCCACGCTACCTATGTAGGAGGTACACGTATCCGGGTGGGGTTGTCAGTCCAATAGATCTATCATTGTGTATCGTTGGCTTGTACGGAGTTAATGATTATGCTAGAATAATTGTGCTTACCATAGTAATGTTTAAGACATAATGCAACATAGAATAACACATAAACACTTATGTTGAATTGTAAATTGATGTTGTAACATGTTTCACCCCAAAATAGTGAAATGGTAAAAGGGGCTATGTAAACTCACCTTAGGTGCTTAATGAGTTCGTGAGTTTTCTTGAGCGTGCAAACACTTAGTAATAATGCCTTGGAAAACTCGGAACTAGCTAGAGGAGATAATGATGGATGAAAACTTTAGTATGTGGGAGATGGGATAATAATGTTTTTTTTTTATTGAATGTTATAAAGAGTTGAATGGTAGGCTATTGTATTTATAGTGTAGAAATTGGAGTTGTAATTAGGGACTATTTTGACTAGGCTAGAATTTAGGAACAACTTTGACTTGACTAGAAGACCATATTTACTAACACTTTGACTTGACTAGGAGACCATATTTACTAACACTTTGACTTGACTTGACTAAGAGACTATGTTTGACTTTTCAGGTTTGACTAAAGGACCTTGAAAGGGTTTAAGTTTAATTGGTTTTAATTAACATCACAAAACACCAAATGGTGTAGTGGTTTGTGTGGTGTGGTTAAGGTTTAGCCCGCCAGGGACTCGGGTTCGAATCCTCGCTCAGGCAAACATTTTTCTAACATTTTTAAATCAGAATTTTTAATAAAATCCAATTTAATATTGATTATAAGTCATTATTTAAACAAAAAAAAATTAATAAAATGGATGGGAAAGATAATGTAAACATGAATCGGATGAATAAACGAGGGAGTTCTATATATATAAAAAAAATTGTGTGATGTTACAACGGTCACAATAAACGACACTATATCATACGTAAAAACGACATAAGCAACCCATTAAGTTTCATAAATGATCCATCGCTGCGGAAGCGTATAACTTTATTACAACACGAAAGTAAAAGCATAAAAGTCTGAAAATGCTAAATAAGATGCATATGAATCCTAGACGCCGTGAGACTCCGTGCGCCTATGAAATGCTGCTACCTCAACGACCTGAGACAAACATGCTAATAACGTCAGCAAATAATGCCGGTGAGTTCACAGGTTTTATGTTAAACGTTTAAGTAATAAAAGCCATCATGTTACACTATGTTAGAAATGATAGCATTAGCTAGACGCATGAATAATACTACTACGACCCGGAAACCATTACAGACAACGATATATGATTTTTGCCCGAAACGATATGCACTACCGTCCCACGGTAGCGTTATGACCGAGACAATATGCACCCGCCCGACTTCCAACCGTCGAGTGGGGTCTGTCAGTCCCAATAGATCTATCCACATTTCCCCCGTTGTGTCTCGCACATTCATGGTTTCCCTCGGGACTTTATGTATCGTATAGTATGTAAATGAATTAACACTAGTATAACATGATAATTTATGAAATACGTATAAAGCATGTGTCTCCCCCGAAATGTAAAAACGTAAATTGGGGCCGTGAAACTCACCTGATACTGCTTCCCCTCTAAGATAAGTAAACACGCTCAATAGACGGCACCAAATATTGGTGACCTATCATGACGAGCGTATAAGGTGTTAGACTAACAACCCGTAGGTTGATTAGTCCCCAACAGTCCAGACCATAACCGTGTACATTTGAAATGATATTTAAACGTTTAACCGACCACACCAGACAAGACCCGACATCCCATTGGTGACCCGACATCCCACGTGTTAGCCGAAAGCAAGATATCATGCAACATATGCAATTAAACACTTAGTATGCATCACAGTTTACTATATCTAGCATGAAGCCTAATTAACACATAAACATGTCCGAAACGTATAACTAAGTTACTGGACATGTCACAGGGTCTCTAACATGTTCCTAGGTGTCAATCCGTGTTCCGGGATGTTAAAATACCCATATAGTAGCAGTACACGCGGTTAGGAATCAAACATGCAATTAGGAAAAGTCAACTGGTGATTAGGGAAGTCAAACTGGTGATTGGGGTTGTAATTGCCAGACATACTGGCGATTGGGCTCCCAATTGCCTATAGTTCATGCGATTGGGGGCCAATCGCCCTTAGTACAGGCGATTAGGACTCCCTAATCGCCCCTACTGCACTGTGCCATCTTTTTGCGCGTTCAACCCTCCAAATCAGATCCGAAACATGTGGAAACACCCAATATCAAACCCAAAACATTAACCTAACTATTTCAAGCAGAAACCCCCAATTTATCATCATCCTAGCCGTTCCGAATGCAAGTGTTTTCCCAAAACAGTATAACTATCATGTAAACATCAATCCTCATGCAAAACTTACCCTAATTAGCATATATCTAGATTTCATCACAAATGACGTTGTTCGACAATATCCTACTGTTCTTGCATCATCCTAGAGTAAACCCTAACCTCAAACAATCAATAAAACACAACATATCATCATCAATCCTCCATAATCATTCAAACGGGTCAAAACACCTAATATCAATAATACATATCTATGAACCTTCAAACTCCTAGGTTAACATCATATCAACTCATTTAGATCAGAAACATATCAATAACACAAGAACAACCATGTTTAGATGATAAAATTCCTATCTTGCATGAATACATCACATATAACAAGCATAGAGGTTTGGATTTGTTTAGAAACTGATTTTAATGAGTTTTTAAAGACACAAATGTTTAGAAACCAGGTCTAGACCTTTAGAGAGCAAAACAATATCATTACAAAGGTTTGGGATGAAGAACACACCTTGAAATTGTGAGATTATGAGGTGTAAAGCTTGGAAATGTGATTTCTTGATCAAAAACGTGGTTCAGAGGTTGAATAAGGTGTGGGGTGGCTTTGGGGTGTATTAGGGTTTCACAAATGATGTTTTGAAACATAAGGGTGGTATTTATAGGCATTTCTAGTCGTCACATACAGATCTGGCGAGTAGGCTTCTACAACATGCGATTAGGGCTCCTACTCGCCAGTTTACATGCGAGTAGGGCCTACTCGCATTTTGTAATCGCCACATTATAGGTGAGTAGGGCTAATTGCATGCCCTATTCGCCTGATACCTCCCGTACTCGCCCTCAGCATGTTATTTTGGGTTTTTGGCGTGTTAAACACTATTTTAACATATATAAACACGTTTTCACATACCGACAAGTCATACAATGATTATAAGTATATAATGCATGATAACTAACATGTACCCATCCGATCACCAATTCCCGGGACTCAAGACTTGCGTGTGTGCGTTAAGCCCGGCGATTCTACAAATCGCCAATCCTTGTACACATGGTTATGGACCGACACCCTATGATCCCTTGGACCATTGTAACGACTCCCGATGATTCCCGAATCATCGACACGACTCAACCGACCCGGTCAAGTATGATATTAAGTAGTCGTTTTCAATGTTTTCGTTGAGGTAGACTCGTATGTATGCAAAGTATGAAACGTATGTATGTAAAGTATGAAAAGTATTAACTTGAATATGCCGGGTGTCACACTGTAACATCCGGCCCCTCTCATCACCAATATTGTCCGCTTTGCCCCGATGGGTTGCCCATCCAGAGCTCACGGATTTGTTTTTGGTTGCCCAGTGGAGACTTCCCAGGAGGTCACCCATCCTAGATATTTCTCCCACCTGAGCACGCTTAACTGTGGAATTCTCCTCTCATCCACTAACATTAAGCCCCAAAACACGTTGGTGATTTAAGAGGCAGGACATTACTTATAAACCAAGGATCTCTCCTAGCTACGGCCGATGTGGGATTTTCCTGGGGTGTCACATTCACCCCCTGTTAGAGTCTCATCGCCCCTGATGAGGTATGCACCCACCATCCCGAATGACACAGGAGTGGCTTTAATACCATCTGTAACATCTGGCCCCTCTCATCACCAATATTGTCCGCTTTGCCCCGATGGGTTGCCCATCCAGAGCTCACGGATTTGTTTTTGGTTGCCCAGTGGAGACTTCCCACGAGGTCACCCATCCTAGAAATTTCTCCCACCTAAGCACGCTTAACTGTGGAATTCTCCTCTCATCCACTAACATTAAGCCCCAAAACGCGTTGGTGATTTAAGAGGCAGGACATTACTTATGAACCAAGGATCTCTCCTGGCCACGGCCGATGTGGGATTTTCCTGGGGTGTCACTGATGTATTGTAAAATACATCTATTTCCAGTGTAAAGTTTGTGTAATTTTTGAGTCGTTTAGATAGTGTTTTTATTAGTTTTAGGCTTGTACTGGTCTATTTTATTTAGTATAGGTTTTTATATATTTTTATTAGTTTTGTGTCATTTTTATTACTTATGTATTTATTTTATATTTTAGTAGGTGTTCGAATGGACGTTGGAGTATAAATGACGAACTTTGATTGAGCCAAGAACACCCGATACAAGAGCACAGAATAATAATAATAATAATAAAAATAATAATAATAATAATTATAATAATAATAATAATAATAGAGAAAAAGAGAAAAAAAGAAAAGAAAAGAAAAAGTGACCAAGGTCTCTACGGCCTAAAAGCCCAACAAGTGACAAAACAAAATTAGGGCTAAGGAGTTTTAAAAGGATTATTATTTACGAAAGTGTGATTATATATTTTTTGGCCGCGGGACATATTATCATCGGGAAGCAGCATAGAATATTAAGGGCACCACAGAAAGACATAACACAGAAGGTGATCGATTGGAGAATTTTTGGAGACGGAGAAGGTAGCGGGTGCACTAAAGATATATTATTCGAAGACCCGGTGGTTTGTTTTATCGTTTTTATTTATTTAGAGACATGTTTATTATTGTTTTTCGAGACTCTATGACTATGTTTCTAATTATAATGATGAACTAGACTTTCATGGTTGCTTAGGTTTATGAACTAGACACGTTATTTGCAGTATTTAATGATTTTTGGTTTTTAGTTTGATGTGTATAATTACATGATTTTAATTCTATTGTTGGATTTGATATATGTGTGTTGGTGTTGATTTTATTTGAAGTTTGCTTATTGGTTTTATGGAACTAGGCATGTAGAGATACCCCCTAGGTCTAAAAATCAATCTAGTTCGTCAACTTAGGTTAGCCTGCTAGTATTTGGAGTTGGAGTACGACACAAGTATAACAAACTAATATAATAAATTAACTAAAACGTGCAATCCATTCTTGAGGGTGAGAAATCTAACTCGAGATTGCTAGGTAAATAACTAGGCATTGTTCGGTAGTTGACAAGCGCTAGGGCGGGAGTCGCTACTTGTCCGTGTTTAGAGTTTTCCTAGGTTTTCTTCAGTAGAGTTTAAGTCTGCTTCATAGTTAGAAGGTTTCGGTCCAGGAGAGATTGTAACATGATTTCTATGGGATTTTGGTACGCTAGGGCGATCCAGATCCATCTTAGCATTTCTACACTTGTCCCGCCTTGAGTCTAGTGAGCCATCTTTGACAGGAGGTTTATTAGATAAGAATAGGGTCTCAAGTTAATTACCAGATTCAGGATTTATTGTTAGTGTCTAGGGATTTTACCTAAGTAACCAGCCTTCTTCCTATCCGATTTCTCCAAGTTCCTAGTTCCCATAAGCAGCTGAGGTTACTTTATTTATATTTAGTTTCTTTTAAGTTTTTAATTATTAGTTTAACCCCCCACATAAGTATATATTTATTTAGGCTAGTATTCGGTATAGGTTGTGATCTAGAGTTGCATTCGTTTCTTTGGGTTCGATACTCGGTCTTATCTGTTTACTGCTTTGCGACCGGTACACTTGCCGTGCGTGTGTAGTTTTTAGGTGAGTCGTTTTAATTAGAACTTGTGTTATTTATATATATATATATATATACATTTACACACATCAGTCACACCATCTCAGATTGTGCATCCCATGGCTAACGCTCATAGAGCAAATCAATCAATTAAGCCTGTTGAGAAAAATGATCAATGTGACAAACCCGTCAAAATTTTCTATCGGATGATAGGATCCGATAAGATAATTTCTGACGAGGAATATCCAATCAAATTTGCCAACTATTCCAAGATTGAGAAAATTTGGCAGGAGATTACCATTTGGTTTCCAAATCATGAGCGAACAAATGATGTACCTCCGGAGGTTTTAGAGAAAATTTATTTGGATATTCCAAAAGAACCAAAGGTTCATGTCACAGAATTTATCAAGCTAAAAGAGAAGGCTAATTGTTTTCTTGAGCCGACTTACTCCAAGGACCCAGCTCCTGAGAGTCTTAGAAAGAAGTGTGTGGATGATCAATATCCTATCACTACGTATGCTAAGTCGAACGCCAAGAACAACTTTGAAGAATACCGTGCGTGCTATAAATGTGGGGAGAAAGGGCATTTACTTGCTTACTGCCCGTATGTTTGGCACAAAAGGCACGAGGTGGAAGTGAAGCAAAATCATCAACGTTCAGTCGATAATCAATGTTATCCACAACAACGTTTTGTCCCTCAACAAGCACCTTTTTATAATCAAAATCGTTTTTATCAAAGAAGGGATAACCGTTCGATGACATATGACCGCCGTAACCGGATAGCCATAGAAAAACCGCTTAAGAAACCTGTGGTGAACACAACTGTTGACAAGCAAAAGGTACATGTTAAACATGCCGTCAAACCAACAGTTGGACCTGTCTTTGCTAAATCAGAGAAGGTAACCAAGAAAGTTTCCCTTAAGGACGAAGTAAAGAAACAGGTTGAGACCCCAAAATCTCAAATCCGGATCTTGAAACGTTCGGAACAGTATTGGTCACCAAAGGGTTCTCAAGGTGCTTCATCTTCACAAGAGAATGTGAAAGCTGAAACTGGAAAAGATTTAATTGATCAGAAAAAGATCAATTTAAATCAATCTGTTTGTGAGAAAGAATCTTTGAAACTCAATGTTCAAAGACCCAAGACCATGCAGGCTTGGGTCCCCCGAAAAATCTAATCTTTTTACTTGATATGTGCAGGGAGCTTCAGCTGGCCCTGTGAGCAGTCTTTGGATTGTTGACAGTGGAGCTTCTGGTCACATGGCAGGGAATCTATCGCTACTGTTTGAAATCAGAAATATCAATGGAGGATACATAGCGTTTGCCGGAAATAAAGGAGGATACATTACTATGGAGGGTAGTGTAAGTAATGGGATAGTGAGTTTTGAGAAGATTTCGTACATGAAGCAAATTGATTATAATCTGCTCAGTGTCAGTCAGATATGTGATAAGCAGTTTTAGGTATTCTTTGATGACAAATCTTGCTATATACTCAAGCCAGGATTCGTTTTACCAAAAGAGTGGGTTATGCTAAAAGCACCGAGAGTGAACAATTTGTACATTCTCGACATGTCAAAAGCTATGACTACACAAGGCCAAGTCACGTGTTTCCTCTCCAAGGCTACTGAAAAAGAATCAATCATGTGGCATAGGAGGATGGGACACATTCACCTTAGAAAGATGAATCATTTGGTGAAGAATGAACTTGTCGAAGGCGTGAATGTCAAACATTTTCATTTGAATGACAAGTGTGTGAGTTGCAAGAAAGGAAAGCAGCACAAGCAATCCCATAAACCAAAGAAAGTCAATTCCGTTGAACTACCACTTGAGCGTTTGCACATGGACCTGTTCGGACCAGTCAAGCGTAAAAGTCATGCTGGTGAATTGTACTGTCTCGTGGTTACAGATGACTATTCCAGATTCTCATGGGTAATGTGCTTGCATCATAAGAGCAACACGTTTAATAATATGAAGGTTCTGTTCACTCAATTGGAAAATATCTATGGTCTGAAGATCAAGAGAATTAGGAGTGATAATGGGACGGAGTTCAAGAACGCACAAATGGATGCTCTTTGTGAAGACAAAGGAATTCATCATGAATACAGTGCTCTGTATACCCCTCAACAGAACGGTGTCACAGAATGAAAAAACAGGACTCTAATTGAAGCGGCAAGAACAATGCTTGCGGATTCCAATCTTCCAGTAATGTTCTGGAATGAAGCTATTTACGCAGCTTGTTATACTCTCTGTATGTGCGAGAAAGGATCGAATAACAACAAAGAATGATCAAACAAGTAAATCATCATTTTCAAAAGCTTTTCATTAATTAACAAATCGATTACACGTTGAAAGATGATTACAAACAGGGTGAGAACGTGAAAAGAGCTAAACAAAACACTAGAGAGAATATCAGAAAGTGGAGGGAATAATAATGACAAAAAGTTACATTCAAAAATCAAGCTTGTCTATTTATAGACTGCACATTCGCCCATTTTGATCATGCGAATGTGCAGGTTTGCCCAAACTGTCTGGTCGAACCAAGCTATACAATAAACTATATTCACATTCATCCACAGCTTCTTCCTTCGCACCTTCTATTCTTCCTTCGCACCTTCTAAAGCCTCCTTCGTACCTACAAAAACTCTCCTTCGCACCAACGACAAATCACAAAACAAGTTTGTTGTTCAATCCGAAGCACTAGTCGCACAATTGCATCTACAAACTCCCCCTCGACTATTGCTTGGATTGCTGTTGACGTTGTTCGTCCATTCTAATGTTCATCAGTTTGATATGTCGTTGAATCTTCTGTTCTTTCGTCAAAACCGGTTCCTGAAATTGCTTTTGCTTCGGCTTTTTCAATTCAGGCACCATTTTCTTCTCAACAAACTTTCCGAGCTTCTCACCATAGTCACAACCAGCATTAATGTCATATGCAAAGCACAGAAATACCACACGTTGGTACTTTCTTGCTTGCTCAGCATCCTTCACATCAGAATAGATCGGATTGTAAAACAACATTATTATATCCTCATGTGAACAGTTTATTAACCACATGGGATCAAAAATGTGTACTTTCTTGTAGTTCTTCTCTCCGTCTTTCAATACAATCACAGCCTCTGCTATCTTCCAATCGTAATACCACCAGATGAAATCTTTAGGGAAGTGTTGTGGGATTGGCAACAAAGGAATCTTTTTCAACACTCGCGGAGGTTTATACTTTAACGTCACCTTGGGCATACCTGTAATCTGATCAATATCCTTTTTGTGAACAATTCGTTTCGGATATTGTGGTTTAAACAAATCCCACTTGGTTCGGCTTTCTCTCGTCATTTTCTCAGCAAAGTAGGTAATCTGACTATTTGACACTCCCGTTAAACGGTGACGACAAATATCACGGATTGCCAAATAGGGAAGAGTCTTCAAATGATGAAATTTATCGAAATATAAGATACCCTTCTCCCACTTCACTACAATACATCTCAAATCTTTAACAAACTTCCAGGCCAATGCACGACCTTTGAAAATACCACTATGAAGTTTGTAAAAGCTTCCTTGAATTTCAGCTTTCGGACGGTTGTTTTCTTTCTCTTTCAATTTCTTCAAGAATTCCTTCAAACTCTCCGATTGCTCGAACCGTGGTTTGTCATGCCCTTTGAAAATTTCATCTTCAAATGCTTTACTCTTCTCTTTCGCCAGTTTCTCGGCTTGGTTTAGCAATTCATCTGAGAATCCAGGAAATCCACAATCTTGATTAGTCTTGAAGTATTGTGGATACTCCTCACTCGTTATGTCTTCCATTTCAACATCCTAAAAAGCAGGAACATCTCGGTCATCAGAATGATTCCTGGCTTCCTTCTCAGGTATCTTTGGAATGAAATTATCTGCAAGCAACTCTTCCAAAGTCTTTCCCACTTGTTTAGCTAAACCCTCAAGTATCTCTTTTGAAATTGCCGCCGAAACCTCTCCATCTTCAAGATCAGGGTCATCAAACTCCAACTCAAATAGTTTATTGCTCGACTCAAATATCTCTAGAAATCTGCTTGTCATGTCAATCGTCCAGACTCGATCTGTGAGCATCTGGCGATACATGTTCTTGTCGTCTTCAGATAACGACTGCAGTTTCTCATTCCAGAAGATATCGTCATCCACATTCTCTCCTAGAGTCTTAGAGCTCGACTCTCCACCCTTACTTGAATCACGCTTTTCATATGTAAACTTGTCAGCGTTACCATCATCATCATCACTACTACTATCGAAAGCAGAGCTGTTTCCATCACTCGAACCACCATCTGAGCCTCCATCATCTCCATCATCTTTCTTCTTCTTCTTCTTAGTATCATTACCTGCATCTTCATCAAGTTCTTCATCTTCTTCTTCGTCAGATGGTTCAAAATCGACCTGTTCTTCTTCTCTTTCCTTATCTTCTTCACCAGCTTGAAGTTGAGGAGCTCGAGAGTACAAGTCTTTGATCAAATTATCCATATTCTTGTTACTCTTCTTCAGCTGTTTATTCTCCTCCTTCAAGACTATAATTCTTCTGGTGTTTCGTTGCTCGTGCTTCAGCAACTTCTTATTCTCTCTTTTTAACCTCTTGATAGTTTTCTTCAAAACTTCATTATCATCATGTGATGTGACTACGACTTCTAACATCTTTTGATCGTTTGTCTTCAATTGCTCGATCTCAGTTTGTTGTTTGTTGATTATATTCATCATCTCAGACAATCTCTGATTCACAGCACTCATTATATCACTATCTACCGAAACTTTCTTCTTCATAGGTGGTTCAACAACATCAGGCAGTTTGCCTTTTCTAATCTTCTTGAGCACATTATCCAATGCTTCGTTAAACTGATCAACAGGTATATCTTCACTCTGTTGTGTGCTCGATGTTGTCGCAGTCTTTTGCTTCTTCTGTGCTGGTGCAGTAACCGGTGACTTAGAACTAGTAGCCGGTGGTAGTTTCTTACCAGCTATAAGCGATTCAATCTCCTTCTTCCTCTTGATACTAGGTTTCTCTTGTTTCTTCTTCTTTGACTTATCAGCTTGTACAGGAGAACCAGTAAAAGTTTCATCTATGTTCATAATCAATTCATCTTCATCAACAGGAATAGGACTCTTATTCCCTTGATCTTCAACATTCTGACTAGTAGACACACCAGCCTCAGTGGCCTTGGGCGTGGCGGTCTTTACTGTCTCAGCATTTGAATCCCAACGTTCATCTTCCTGCGTCTGTTCAGAATCAACCGACGCCTCATCAACTAAGTGTAACCCTTTCTTCGCCATGCTCTTATGTCTTCTTGGTGTGCTTTTCTTCTTTTCAGGTTCAGTCGCAACCTCTAACCTTATCTCTTTCTTCTTAATCTTTCCACTTTTTGCACCGACATTCACAACCTGTCTTTTGCGTTTCGCATCAGGATCAACAGGATGTAACGAGTCATCAGGATCAGAATCACTGTTTGCATGTCTCACAAGCCCTTCACCTGGATCTGTATAATCAACTCTTTCTAGATGTCCAAATAAACGCCTTACTAGTGGACGTTCATTGACTGACAATCCCTTATACGCCTTCATCCTAGCAAGTGTATTAACCGACATATGTTCTTGAACAACTATGTGCTTAGGATCTCTTTTCAACTCCTTATACTTGTTGTCAAACACCATCTGGAGGAAACGAGGATATAATAGAAACTTCAGATTCCTCGTTCCATTCACAGGCTCTAGCAAATGTTGCATCAGCATGCCTGAAACATTGAACGGTTTGTTCACCACTAAGGAAACCATCATAGAACTGATACTTTTGCGCATTAAATCATATCCTCCAGCTGCATATCCGAAGACATGTATTAAAACGTGTGCCAGATATTTGAATTGAGGACACAGTTTTCCCTTATGCAATGAACCATCAGTGATTGGTCCATTGTATTTCATTCTGAGAAAGCACTTTTGCTGATCCATAAAGCTAAATTCCTTAGGATCTGTCGGCTCATCATCTAAGTTCAACGCTTCTCTTAGAACCTCCTCGCAAACAATAACTCTCTGCCCTTGAATCTTGCTCGTCAAACATGATTCGCATTTCCAGAAATCAAGCTTCGCTCCCGACCAGAATTCTTGCATCATATCTCTGTAGATAATCGTCGGTGTAGCAATAGCATCTATCACCCTGCATCTCTTCAAGAATTCTATGATTCCGATAAACTCCGTGTGCTTTTTAACCTCTCCGAGATACGCACAGCAGTTATGCGCATTCTCGAAGGCTAAAAGCTCTTCAGAAACTGTCTTAGCAGGCTGTGAGGATGATCCAGCTTGTTCAATCGTCTTTTCCTGCTCGGACATGGTAAAATCTGCAAAACAAACAAAGACACATGTTAAAGATCGACAAAAATTCAAACTTTGAAAATTTTGGTAATAAACATCCTCATTCGCCCAAACGGGGGTACGAATGAGAAATCCATAAGGTACGAATGAGAAGTTTTGATGGTACGAATGTATGGATTTTGATAAAAAATTTCATTCGCCCAAACTTTCTTCATTCGACCGTTTGGTTATCTCCTTCGCCCATTCGAAATGGTCGAAGGTGACTGTTCTTATTTTAAATTTTCAATTTTGAAATTAAGGGTTTCTGATCATGTTCTTTTGATTGAAACAAATCCTAACAATGTCGATTAACCATACAAAACTAACAAATTCATCAATTTTTCATTATATATGTGTTTTCAATTAAAACTAGGGTTCGAAACACAACTATCGATCAATTGATCAACCAGTTGGTTTTGAATCCAATGTTTAAAGTTATTCTCCCCCTAAAACACATATGTAATGAAACCTAATCATCAATTGTCACAATGTAATGGATTATTAACAGTTTAAGTAGTTAGGGTTCGAAACAGAAAACAGTGATTAAATCCTTCAATCCTTGATGTTAACCTGTATATGATAGTGGAAAATGATTAGTGATTGAAGACGAACACAATGATAAGGTTCAAAATATCAATGCAACAAGGTGAGGTTAAGATGAAAATTCTGAAAATTTTTTGAATGGGGTTCGAATGAGACAGAAAGGTATATATGCACTATACCAGGTTGAGGACTGATATTAATCATGATTTGCATCATTGAGTAATACGATATAATAGATAATCTTTGATCATCTTATAACATGGAAAGTTCCTCAATTCGGTAACTTTAGGATTTGGCATAAAGCTCTTTTATAAAGACACCATGTCTGATCTAGGTCCGTAATGACTTACAGCAAAAGATCAGAGAGGCTATCCCCAGACAACTAATAACATAACGACCCTAAACCTCCGAGTTTTGTACAAATACCCTATCAAACGAAATTACGGTACTAAGACCATATGCCCATGAGGAGTTCATCCACACAACAATTCGTTTGATATGTATGTATCAGGCACGCAGTAATAGGTCTACGAAGCCTATCAGCACATCGCACAGACTCAGACACACGCCCTATATAGCAGTACATTACTTAGAATGTGTCAGATCCCCACTGATGTACTATCATTTCCCTTTATACTCCAGGAAATCATTTTTGATTTTTCTGATTTTTATAGATTTTCGAATTTACTGTTCCCAAGGATAAGCTGGAGCATTTCAAATATGTGACTGCCCAGATATCGTTTGTTCACAGAAATCTGACGGCATTAATATAAGGGAAAAAGATATAGCAGTCAGCAAAGAAATTTTCTAATTTTTATGGTTTTTGAAATTTTTTTAATGTTTTTGGTTTTTCGAAATTTTTCTGAAAAGCAGTAAAAATTTAAACTAAACAGTGATAGACTGAGGTGGTGATCAGTCCTGTTTTTCTTTAATACCATTAGCTTTTAAAAGATAATCAAATCTGGATTTGTCAAAAGCTTTGGTAAAAAGATCTGCGCGTTGGTAATCAGTGTGGATTTTGACCATATCGATCAACTTTTTAGCATAACAATCACGGATAAAATGATATTTAATCTGGATATGTTTAGCCTTTGAGTGATTTACTAAGTCTTTTGTTAATGCGATTGCGGCCTCATTATCACAGTAAATAGGGGTTTTAAGAAATTGCAAACCGTAATCCACCATCTGTTGTTGGATCCAAAGAACCTGTGAGCAGCAGCTCGATGCTGAAACGTATTCTGCTTCACATGTGGATAGTGCAACTGCGGTTTGTTTCTTGCATTGCCAGGTAAAGAGCCTGCTCCCCATAAACTGACATCCAGCCGTTGTGGATTTGTTGTCTTTGTCACAGCCGCCCCAATCTGCATCACTAAAAGCGATTAGATCAAAATTATCATCATGAGGGTACCAAAGTCCTTTCGATGGACAACCTTTAAGATATCTAAGGATACGCTTGACAGCTGCAAGATGACTCTGTTTCGGCTTCGATTGATATCGTGCACAAAGACATGTCGCAAACATTATATCCGGTCTAGACGCGGTGAGATACATCAGAGATCCGACGATTGCTCTGTATGTAAATGGATCAGTCAGCTCCCCCTTAAGGTCAACTCCAATCCCGTGATTAGGTTGTATTGGGGTATCCATCGGCTTCGAATCATCCATCTGGAATCGGCTCAAGACTTCAGAAACGTATTTCGTCTGGTGAATAAAGATCCCCGTTGGTCTTTGTTCCACCTGCAAGCCTAGGAAAAACTGCATTTCTCCCATTGCGCTCATTTCGAACTTTTCCTGCATAACCTTTTCAAATTCTCTGCACAAAAGTTTGTTAGTTGACCCGAAAATAATATCATCAACATAAATTTGTACAAGAAGCAAATCATCTCCTGCTCGTTTCGTGAACAGTGTGCAGTCTACCAGTCCGCGTTTGAATCCTTTCGAGAGAAGATACGTGCTCAGCTCCTCATACCATTGTCTCGGAGCCTGGTGCAACCCGTAGAGAGCTTTGTTTAACACATAAACCTTATCCCGGTGAATAGGGTCCTCAAAGCCTGGCGGTTGACCTACGTAAACTTCCTCTTTGACCACACCGTAAAGAAATGCGCTCTTTACATCCATCTGATACACCTTGAATTTCTTCCATGATGCAAACGCTAGGAACATTCGGATAGCTTCTAAGCGTGCAACCGGTGCATAAATTTCATTGTAGTCGATTCCCTCAACCTGATGAAAACCTTGAACGACCAAACGAGCTTTGTTTCTCACTATGACTCCTCTATCATCCTTCTTACACTTAAACACCCATTTGGTTCCAATTTTCTTTCTTCCCAGGGGCAAATCTGTCAGCGTCCATACATCGAGTTTCTGGAATTGTAACAACTCTTCCTGCATTGCTTCCACCCAGGCATCATCCAAAAGAGCTTCCTTGTACGTCCGCGGTTCGACCTGCGAAACATAACAAGCGAAAGACCAGTCATTTTGAAAACCAGATTTTTGTATTTTGGCATATAAAGCAAGGTTGCCAATATTTTCTGGTGCTTGAGCATTTCTCAACTGCCCTCTTGTCATCACGCTGCTACCAGGATCACCAATAACTTGTTCAAGCGGGTGTATCCGATGTATCCGAGATTCCGGATAATCAGGTACTTGTACTCCCGTTTCAGTTGTCAAATTCTCTGTAGAAACCAGATCATTACCCACATTCGATGTTGAAGCATCAGTATTAGTTGGGTTCACTGGTGGTGTCACTGTAGCATTGTCCAGAATAGCTTCACTTGTTGCATCATCGTCTTCATCTTCTGAATCGGATGAATTAAGCGTTGTGGAAGCTTCTTGGAACACCTCTTCTTCCATCACAGGAGCAGTGGTATCATTAGAAGCTGCTTGGGGGTTTACAGTGATCGGACGCACTCACGGTGAAGTTACGGCGTTTTCGACCTCGTAATATAAGCGAAGTACAGCTTCTTCAACCATGCTATCTAGATTGAATGATTCAAAGAAGTCTTTGTAATCAAACATCCAATCTGGACCTCCACCCTGTACATTTTGTGTGTATCTTTGAACTTCGACATTAGCCCACTCCTCGACTTTTCTAGTTCTTTTGTTGAATACCCGTTTTAGTGGGGTTGCATATCTAACAAAATAACCTTCTTCAACCTTTGGTGCGAACTTCTCCAAAGGATTCAGCATTGTACACGGGGCACCAAATGGTTCTAGATACTCCAGATTCGGCTTGCGTCGGTTCAACAGCTCATAAGAAGTTTTGCCAAACTTCTTCACTGTTAAAACACGGTTTAAAGTATAACATGCTGCGTAAATAGCTTCGTTCCAGAACATGACTGGAAGATTTGAATCCGCAAGCATAGTTCTCGCCGTCTCGATTAGAGTCCTGTTCTTTCTTTCTGCGACACCGTTCTGCTGGGGTGTATACGGAGCGCTATATTCATGATGAATTCCCTTGTTTGCACAAAGATCCTCCATCTGAGCGTTTTTGAACTCCGTCCCATTGTCACTCCGGATACGTTTGATCTTCAGACCATATATATTCTCCAGACGTGTAAACAGAACCTTCAGATTGTCAAAAGTGTCGCTTTTCTGATGCAAGCACATGACCCATGAAAATCTAGAATAATCGTCAGTCACCACAAGACAGTACAACTCCCCGGCATGACTTTTACGTCTGACTGGACCGAATAAGTCCATGTGCAAACGCTCAAGCGGCAGTTCAACGGAATTGACTTTCTTTGGTCTATGGACCTGTTTGTGCTGCTTTCCCTTTTTGCAACTAACACACTTGTCATTCAAATGGAAATGTTTCACATTTACTCCCGTGACAAGTTCATTCTTCACTAACTGGTTCATCTTTCTCAAATGGATGTGTCCCATTCTCCTGTGCCACATAATAGATTCTTTTTCTGTAGCCTTAGAGAGGAAACACGTGACTTGGCCATGGGTGGTCATTGCTTTGGACATATCGAGAATATACAAATTGTTTACTCTCGGTGCCTTTAGCATCACCCACTCTTTCGGAAGTTCAAACCCAGGTTTCAAGATATAGCAGGATTTGTCATCAAAATACACAGAAAATTGTTTATCACAGATTTGACTAACACTGAGCAAATTGTAATCTATCTGTTTCACGTATGATATCCGCTCAAATGTCACGACCCCATTGCTTACACTACCCTCCATCGTAATGTAGCCTCCTTTATTTCCAGCAAATGCTACATAACCTCCGTTTATGTTTTTGATATCAAAGAGTAGCGTGAGGTCCCCTGTCATGTGACCAGAAGCTCCACTGTCAACAATCCATAGGCTGCTAACAGGGCCAGCTGGAGCTCCCTGCACATATAAAGTAAAGCAGTTGGATCTTTCGGGGGACCCAAGCCTGTTTGGTCTTGGGTCTTTGAACAGGTTGTTTCAAAGATTCTTTTGATTCACAAACATCTTGGGTTAACTCAACCCCTTTCTTTTCACACTCAACTTTCTTTTTCTCACTCTCAACTTTGTTCTTCTCAATTTTCACATTTTGTGAAGTTGAGGCTCCTTCAGATTCCTTTGATGACCAAGATTGCTCAGATCTTTTCAAGATCCGGATCTGAGATTTTGAGGTCTCAGCCGGTTTCTTTACTTCATCTTTAAATGCAACCTTCTTGGTTACCTTCTCTGATTTAACAGAGACAGGTCCAACTGCTTGTTTTCCATTAGGTTTAGGAGCAACCTTTTTGTTATCAGCAGTTGAGTTCATCACAGGTTTCTAAACAGATTTCTCAGTGGTTATCCGGTTGCGTTTATCATACGTCATCGGACGGTTTTCCCTCTTGTTGTAAAAATTGTTTTGATTATAATAAGGTGTTTGCTGAGGAAAATACCGTCTTTGTGGATAACCATAGTTGTCAACCGGATAATCATGATGTTGCCTCATCTCCACCTCGTGCCTCTTGTGTCGTACGTACGGGCAGGCGGCAAGCAAATGTCCCCTTTCCCCGCACTTATAACACGCACGGTATTCTTCATAATTTTCTTTGATCGGCGACTTGGAAAAACTAGCAATGGGATATCGATCAACCATGCATTGTTTCCTTAAACTCTCAGGAGCTGGTTCCTTCGAGTAAGTCGGTTCAATGAAACTATTAACTTTATCAACTGGCAAAACAAATTGTGTGACATTGACCTTGGCATCTTTATCCGAATAAATTTTCTCTAAAATTTCTGGAAGAATGTCATTGGTTCTTTCAAATTTTGGAAACCAAATCGTACTTTCCTGCCAGATCTTTTCGATTTTGGAATAATTGACAAACTTAATCGGATATTCATCATCAGATAAAATCTTATCGGAGCCTTGCATCCGATAGAAAATTTTGACAGGTTTGTCACACGATTCGTTGCTCATTTCATTGGTTTTCTCAGATTTAATCTCATTTTTCTTTTCAACCGGTTTAACTACATTTTTCTCAGATTTAGTTTCAGTTTTCTTTTCAACCGGTTTACTCACATTTTTCTCAACTCTCTTTACCTCTTTCTTTTCAACACTCTTACCAACAGACTTTTCATTTTTCTTAACAACATTCTTTCGATGAGCATTTGCCATGGAATGAACGATCTGAGATGGTGAGACTGGCTCAGTAGTGATTATATGATTTTCATCAGGGATATCACTATCATTTTCAACCGTCTCAGATTGTTCATCTTCTTCATCTGAATCATCAGCAGCGACCACAACCTCATTGTTTCCCAATACAGGTCTCACATCAGAATACGGATCCCCGAAACTAGAAGTGTTGGGCTTGTTTTCTGATGTTAAGTCAGAATTGACTAACGTCTCCGATGGTATTGCATGTAAATTATGGTTTTCAAACAACACCGGAGATGGGACCGCCTTATAGTTTGCATTATTCGACTAGGAGGGTTCTTCTATGATATGGTCAACTACATATGCTATGTGCTTGTAACTCTCTAACTTCTTGTTCACTTTTTCAGCAAAGCACTTGATGGTTGCCATTTCTAACTTAGTGTTTTCCATTTCATTAATATAGTTATTAATAGCAAGTTGTTTAATTGACAAAGTCTTTTTGAGTTCAGACACATCCTTTTTATAACCATCAAGAACTTTGTTGAAATCTTTTAAATCTTTTTGATAAATCTGACAGTTTATTTTGGCACTTTCAAGTTGGACCTTGAGAAGCTTATTTTCTTCTGTCAGTTTTTCAAAATCAGCACATTTAACACACACTTTAGATTGAGATTCAGAACTTACCGGTTTAGGAGGTTCTGTCATTGCCATCAAAGCGAAGTGAGCTTCCTTCCCTGCGAAGAATTTGGAGTAGTCAATCTTGGTGCACGCATCATCCACCATACATGACTTGCGGGTCATAAGGAAATCAGCTTCAGCTAGCAGTTGATCAATGTCATCATCTAGTGAATTCAAACTAGCTTCCGAATCAGAATCACTCTCCATATCCGAGTAAGCAGAATCATAGTGCTCTCCAACATCCGTGACAGAATCAAGAATCATACCAGATTTCTTGTCTTCACTCTCAGCAATCACATCCTCATTCACTTCCTCTATTTTCAACTCCGACACTTTCTCAATCACAACCTCCTCTTCAATCTCCTCATTCTCATCCAAACTCATCTTCTATGCCACACAAGCCACGTTTCCAGCAGTAATCTCCTCCACCCCCAATTGCATACCCGTCCAATCAAAACCTTCATCCTTTTGAATTACTAATGCTTGGTTTTGATTATCAGTTTGGTTTTGGTTTTGAGTGTTTGGTGTAGAGATAGGAACAATGGTTCGGTTTGGATTCTGTTGAGGTTGGTTTTGAGTTGTGGGTTGTCTAGTGTTGGTATTTTGTTGACGGTTCTGGTAATTGTTTTGGGGTTGAAAACTTGAGATGTTGGGACTGTTGTATGAAACTTGATTTTGATTTTGTCTGTTATGGTAGGTTGAATTGAACGGGTTTCGATTACCTTGCTGTGCTGGCTGTGTACACTCCCTTTTAAAATGACCCTTCTCACCACAATTGAAGCATGTAACTTTGGCTTTGTTGAAGCCGTATGTGGTGTTGGGAGAAGTTGAAAGGTCAGTTCTTCCAGTCTTCCGAATAAAGTCAGTGGCTCTCCTCATTATGCTTGCAAAAGCCCACTGAATATCCATAAGCTCCATCTCCTCTTTATCGATTTGTGCGTAGTCCTCATTGGTGAGATTGTTATTTCCAATCTGACTCGCAACCAAACCGTTGTATGATGCAACCATAGCAGATACTAGAGCAACATGCTGTTTAGCAATTTCAACAGTCACATTGTTAAGGTTCGAGGTCTCTAACACAATCGGACTTTGATTTGATTGTGCTTGAGTAATCTGCATCTGATTCATATGAGGAGTATATTGTTGTTGTTGTTGAGGTTGACTTGCTGTGTAGCATGCAGCTTGTTGTAATGGTGAAAAAGGTGGAATAAAGTTTGGTGTTTGATAAGATTGTGGTGTGTATGATGGTGTATAAGATGAAGTTTGGGCAAGGTAGTTGATTGGTGCTTTTGTGGGTTCAACAACATTGGATACACATGCAATGTGAGGAGCAACATTAGAAGTAGTGCTTGAAGCAGAAAGAGAATTAGATGTACCACTCACATATAGATCTGGATTCTGTGGAATCTGAGCTCTCTTGGCTTTCCTGTTCTCCTCCATTTCTTTGTTTTCCAGCTTTTGAATGAACTCGTTGATAGTCTAATACTGGTATGCATCCTTTTCCTTCAACACTTCAATATGTTGGTTCCAGTACGGTGGTAAAGCATCAGCAAATTTATCCACCAGTTCTGACATCGGTATGCTGATCTCATAGCTCGACAGTTCTGTGAGCAAATGGCAATACTGTGGAACCAACTCTTTTAGGGTCTCATTGCCCATGTAACTGAAGTTCTCAAATTCTTTTCGAAGCTCTTCCATCCTCAGCTTCCTTGTCTTCTCATTACCATCATGTCGATTTCTCAGCATATCCCACAATTGTTTGGATGTTGTACACGATCCAAACTGATGCAGCAAATCAGTGTTGATCGCCTGAGATAGCTGAGAAAATGCCTTCTTCTCTATCGCAAACCTCTTTTTCTCATCATCCGCCAAATTCTCCAACGGTATCGGTTCTCCAGTATTATCCAGAATAGGAGCAACATACCCCTTTACTATCATCTGCCATGCCTCGGCTCCCTCAAGTCCTTGTCCCTCAACATGAATCTTGAAATTTGTCTTCCAAGTATTGTACTCCTTCATGTCCATTAGCTTTGGTGGACGATTTCCGCTTCCTAAGGATAGATCATGAATAAGTGTGGATATGGCATTGGTCGTCTGCGAATGAACTGCAGCTGCTGCTACTCCCCAATAGTTGTCAATTGGTTGTTGTAATGGTTGAACAACTTGTTGAGGAGCCGAACTAGTCATAGCCATGTAATTGATTGGCTGGGATGGTGGACTAGTCTTCCGGGCTGCAACCGACCATGGATCTTGTGTTGTCTGCTGTTGTGGTGCTTGAGTAGGTCTTGGCATTGTAGGGAAGTTCCACATCTTAACCTGTAAACGTTTAAACACAAAAAGATTAGAAATGTTTTAAAACAGGATACCCTTTCGTATGATCGAACGCGCGAATGAGAAATAATCTTCTCCTTCGACCGTTTTGATTGATACGAATGTGGACTCAAATCACAAAATCTCTTTCGACCGCTTCCTTCTCTCGTTCGACCGTTTTCCTCTTCCTTCGACCGTTCGATCAATCGAAGGTGACACCACTGGGCGAATGAACAAAATAAGCAATGAAAGTCTACGTTCGACCGCTAAAACACCTCCTTCGACCACAAAATCCCTCTTTCGACCAAAATAAATTCCACTTTCGACCACTCTCTCTCTTTCGACCCCTGAGAATTCAAAAACGGTTATTCTTTGAAAATCCGTTAATTTTGATCATGTTTATCAAATGTTGATGTATTTTGATGATCTAAATCAGGTTTTGAATCGGAATTGATTTGGAACAACTTTAATGAAGAGAATTATCCAATTTAACCTTGAAATCAAGTTGTAATCAATCAAAATCTTATCAAATCAGTTTGTTCAATGAAAACATAAACTTTTTGATCAAAATTGGGTCCAAATCAACTGAGAAACTATTAATTTGTGGTTGTTTGATCCAGAATGGCTCTGATACCACTTTGTATGTGCAAGAAAGGATCGAATAACAACAAAGAATGATCAAACAAGTAAATCATCATTTTCAAAAGCTTTTCATTAATTAACAACTCGATTACACGTTGAAAGATGATTACAAACAGGGTGAGAACGTGAAAAGAGCTAAACAAAACACTAGAGAGAATATCAGAAAGTGGAGGGAATAATAATGACAAAATGTTACATTCAAAAATCAAGCTTGTCTATTTATAGACTGCACATTCGCCCATTTTGATCATGCGAATGTGCAGGTTCGCCCAAACTGTCTGGTCGAACCAAGCTATACAATAAACTATATTCACATTCGTCCACAGCTTCTTCCTTCGCACCTTCTATTCTTCCTTCGCACCTTCTAAAGCCTCCTTCGTACCTACAAAAACACTCCTTCGCACCAACGACAAATCACAAAACAAGTTTGTTGTTCAGTCCGAAGCACTAGTCGCACAATTGCATCTACACTCTCAATCGTGTTTTAACGGTGAAGAAGTTTGGCAAAACTTCTTATGAGCTGTTGAATTGACGAAACCGAACTTAGAGTATCTAGAACTATTTGGAGCACCGTGTACAATGCTTAATCCATCTGAGAAGTTCGCACCAAATGCTGAAGAAGGATTCTTTGTTGGATATGCAACCCCGCTCAAACGGGTATTCAACAAACGAACTCGTCAGGTCGAGGAGTGGGCTAACGTTGAAGTGCAGCGGTATATTCAGAATGTACAGGGTAGCGGTCCAGACTGGATGTTTGATTACAAGGATTTCTTTGACTCATTCAATCTAGATAGCTTGGTTGAAGAGGCTGTATTATGATTATATTACGAGTGTGAAAACGCAGTGACATCACCGTTGGTGCGTTCGATCACTGTAAACCCCCAAACAGCTTCTAATGATACCAACGCTCCTGCAGTTGAAGAAGAGGTATTTCAGGAAGCTTCCACAACTCTCAATTCATCGGAATCTGAAGATGACGATGAAGTTACAAGTGAAGTTGCTCCAGATATTGCTACAGAGACACCTCCAGTGAACCCAAATCCAAATGGTGCTTCATCATCAAACTCGGGTAATGATCTGGATTCGACAGAGAATTTTACTACTAAGACGGGAGTGCAAGTACCTGATTATCCGGAATCTCGGATACATCGGATTCACCTGCTCGAGCAAGTTATTGGTGATCCTAGTAGCAGTGTGATGACAAGAGGTCAACTGAGGAAACCTTGGCGCTCTTGCTTTATATGCCAAAATTCAAAAATCAGGTTTTCAAAATGACTGGTCTTTTGCTTGTTATGTTTCGCAGGTCGAGCCGCGGACATACAAGGATGCTCTTTTGGATGACGCTTGGGTAGAGGCTATGCAAGAGGAGTTATTACAGTTTCAGAAACTTGGAGTGTGGACACTGACAGATTTACCTCCAGGACGGAAAAAGATAGGAACAAAATGGGTGTTCAAATGTAAGAAGGATGACAGAGGAGTGATTGTTAGGAACAAAGCTCAATTGGTCGTACAAGGCTTTCATCAAGTTGAAGGAATTGATTATAACGAGATTTATGCACCGGTTGCACGCTTAGAAGCTATCCGCATGTTTCTGGCGTTTGCATCTTACAAGGTGTATCAAATGGACGTTAAAAGCGTGTTTCTTTATGGTGTGGTCAAGGAAGAAGTTTACGTAAGTCAACCACCAGGCTTTGAAGATCCTATTCACCGGGATAAGGTCTATGTTCTAAACAAAGCTCTCTATGGGTTGCACCAGGCTCCAAGGCAATGGTATGAGGATCTGAGCACGTATCTTCTGTCCAAAGGATTTAAACGAGGTTTGGTAGATTGCACAATGTTCACAAAACGAACAGGGGATGACTTGCTTCTAGTGCAAATTTATGTTGATGACATTATTTTTGGTTCTACTAATGAACTTCTATGCAGAGAATTTGAACGTGTTATGCAGGAAAAGTTCGAAATGAGTGCGATGGGAGAGATGCAGTTTTTCCTAGGCTTGCAGCTGGATCAAAGACCAACGGGGATCTTTATTCATCAGACCAAATATGTTTCTGAAGTCTTGAGCCGATTCCAGATGGATGATTCAAAGCCAATGGATACCCCGATACAACCTAATCACGGGATTGGTGTTGACGCTAAGGGGGAGCTAACTGATCCTTTTACATACAGAGCAATCGTCGAATCTCTGATGTATCTCGCCGCCTCCAGACCAGATATAATGTTTGCGACATGTCTTTATGCACGTTATCAATCGAAGCCGAAACAGAGTCATCTTGCAGCTATCAAACATATCCTTAGATATCCGAAGGGTTGTCCGTCAAGAGGACTATGGTACCCTAATGATGATAATTTTGACCTGATTGCTTTTAGTGATGCAGATTGGGGAGGCTGTGACAAAGACAGCAAATCCACAACGGCTGGATGCCATTTTATGGGGAGCAGGCTCGTGACCTGGCAATGCAAGAAACAAACTGCAGTCGCCTTATCCACATGTGAAGCAGAATATGTCTCAGCATCAAGCTGCTGCTCACAAGTTCTCTGGATACAACAACAGATGGTGGACTATGGTTTGCAATTTCTTAAAACCCCTATTTACTGTGATAATGAGGCCGCAATTGCATTGACAAAAGATTTAGTAAATCACTCGAAAGCTAAACATATCCGGATCAAATATCATTTTATCTGTGATTGTTACACAAAAGAATTGATCGATATGGTCAAAATCCACACTGACTATCAACGTGCAGATCTTTTTACCAAAGCTTTTGATAAATCAAGATTTGAATATCTTTTAAAAGCTAACGGTATAAAAGATAAACAAGATTGATCACCACCTCAGTTTATCGCTTTTTAGTTTTAGTTTTTATTGTTTTCAGAAAATTACAAAAATCCAAAAATATGTTTTACATTTTAGGTAGAGTTTATTTTCAGAAAAACCAAAAACATTGAAAAATCCAAAAAAAAATTCCATAAAAAATAGAAAACCCAAAATGATTTACAGGAGAAAAAGGGAAAATGATAGTACATCAGTGGGGATCTGACACGTGCTAAAGAAGTGTAATGCAATATAAGGCGTGTGTTTGAGTCTGTGTGATGTGTTGATAGGTTTTGTAGACCTATTACTGCGTGCCTGATACATACATATCAAACAAATTGTTGTGTGGATGAACTCCTCATGGGCATATGGTCTTAGTACCGTAATTTCGTTTGATAGGGTATTTGTACAAAATTTGGAGGTTTCGGCTCGTTATGTTATTAGTTATCTGGGGATAGCCTCTTTGATCTTCTGCTGTAAGTCATTACGGACCTAGATCAGATAAGGTGTCTTTATAAAAGAGCTGTAAAGCCAAATCCTAAAGTTACCAAATTGAGGAACTTTCAATGTATGACGAAAATCAAAGATTATCTAATACATCGTATCTAATCATTGATGTAAATCATGATTGATATCAGCCCTCAACCTGGTAGAGTGCACAAGTTACTTTGTAGCATTGAGTTGCTGACCTGTACACCTCTGTGCCTCATACCTTGTAAATTACAGATGACGAAAGCATAATCACGCATTACAATGAGTCTTTGTGCATTTACTTCTTGATACAGGAGTATGTCGTGTGCATGGGAACCACAGACAATTGAGTTTATACTATAAATAATAGTATCAGTCTAAAGCACTGCAAAACAGTCTGCATGTGAGTTTATGTGGATCACAATATCAACAGTTTCCAGATCATACATTGTCTTTAATGATAATAAATCAAAAGATCAACAGTGTGATCAGATTTCTCAAAGACTGATATGATCCTCTTACCGGAAATCACAAAACATTTACTGCTTTATCTTTACATTTTTGCATTTTACATTTCTCGTCAAAAATACAAAACTCAAAAAGATTTTAGGTGTGTTTTAACAAAAAGTTTAGAAAATCCAAAAGATTTTACATTTCTATCTTATTTTTGATAACTGATGGTGGTTGATGGTGATTTTCTAAAGCTTGATGAGTTTTGTCATCTTAAAATGAGAAATAATGAATATCGGATGCTTAAAAGTTGAGAAAATTTTTGAACGGGACTCGTTTTTGAGATTTGGTAAAAACTTCAAAAATTCCAAGTTTCATTCGCCCCTTCGTTGGGTCGAAGGTGGAATTTTTCCTGCTCATTTGAACCTTTCAAATGGTCGAATGTGAGTGTTCATATGATATTTTCACATTCGAACCATTTGTCTACATTCGAACTTTTAAATAGGGTCGAAGGTGGACAAATTTTCACATTCGCCCTAGTCGTTTGGTCGAATGTGGAGCCTATATATGCCTGATCTGTTCATTCGACCCCATATTCAAAAAAATTTAAACTTCTGAGATTAAGGGATCTTGTTGCTCGTGATTTAAAAATCATATCATTGTGATTTACGTGTTTTACTGATCATTTCAAGATATCATTTGCAGGTATCCATCCACAAACAAAGTCACAATCACTGATTCTTTGACCGAACCCTAACTGGAATCAAACTGTGATTTCTGACCAATAATTGTTAAAATTGATGTTAAGGATTTAGTGTTTAAGTGTTTTAGGGGGAGAATACACAAAAATCCAGGGTTTAAACAACTTGAATTGATCAATTGATGTTTAAAATACTTCGAACCCTAGATTTTAAATAAAAACACATAAACACCGATTAATTGATAAAATTGATGATTGGGATATGTTTATCGGTTATATTAGTTGCTTTTCAAATCAAAATGGCATGTTAAAACAACTTGAATCAAAATCTGCAATTTGAGAAGATGAACAGTCTCATTCGCCCAATTTTAAACGGTCGAAAGTGGCTTTTTGGTCGAATGTAGATGTTCAAACGGTCAAAAGTGGAACTTTATGGTCGAATGTACATTTTTAAACAAATGATTTTCACATTCGAACCTTTAACTCCACATTCGAACGTCATTTTTCACATTCGTACCTTCGAATGGTCAAATGTAGAATTTCAAAATCAAAATTTTCCAGTTTTGGTTATTATGTTCGTTTTTAACGTGTTTTCTTGATTTTTTTGCAGTTAAACTATGTCTGAACCACAGAGTACTGGTGTTCCCGCATGATCTTCAGAAAAGGCAGCTGGAAAAGAACAAGTTGAAGAATTACCATTTGAAGCAGCACACAATTGCTGTGCGTTTATGGGAGACCTAAAGAAACATACCGAATTCACTGGTATTGTTGATTTCTTAAAGAGAAGTCATGTGATTGTTTCCCTTGCTACTCCCGCCATCATATGCAAAGATCATCAACAAGAATTCTGGAAGAATGCCAGAATGGATTATTGGAACAATGAATCTACTGTCGTAAGTACGATTCAGGGGGAGTTAGTGATTGTTTCTGAAGATGACATCAGAGAGGCACTGAAGCTGTAGGATAAGAAGACAAATCCAAGAGTTCTTTCTTGGATTGAGCAGAGAAAGTGTTTCCTTAGAATGAAATACAATGGACCGAATACTGATGGTTCATTACACAAAGGAAAGCTATGTCCGCATTTTAAGTATCTTGCACACGTTATGTTACATGTGTTTGGATAAGTGAGTGGAGGCTATGATGTTATGAGAAAGAGTATTAGCTCTTTAATGGTTGCCCTAATCTTGAACAAGCCTTTCAATGTATCCGGAATGATACTTGAACATATGCTGGAACCACTAAGAGGTTTGAAGAACAAGAAGTTTCTGTTATATCCGAGATTCCTGCAGATGATATTTGATGAGAAGTACAAGAACTTGATAAGAGATCCTACTCAGATAGTCGTACAGGATCACATGAATCTGAACATGCTAGTAAGAATGAAGGGTTACAAGGGCGTGCCAATGAACGAGAGACCACCATTGAAGAATCTGTTTGGTCATCTGATTAATCTAGGATATGAAGATCCAGGTACTGATAAAGATAGGCATGCTAACAGTGATTCTGATGAAGATAATCCTTTATGCCCTGTTGATCCTGATGCAAAGAGAAAACGGTAAGTAGTGAATGTCAGCGCAAAGAGTGGAAAAGGGAAAGAGAAACAGGATGATATAGAACCACCAAAGAAAGTTTCTAGAAGGAAGAAGAGTGTTGCGAAGAAAGGCACACATTTGGTGGATGAAGAATCAATGGATTCAGAGGAAACTCAGGTTGAAGAAAGATGGGATTCAAATAATGAGACTGTTAAGAGCACCACGCCCAAGGCCACTGTGGCTGGTGAGTCTGAAAGTCTAAACAAGTCTTTAGAAGAACAGAGGACAAAAAGTCCGATTGCATTGGATGAGATGGATGAAGGTTTAGGTTTGGGATCTAAAGATTTTGGAGGATCGCCAAAGGCTGAAGGGAAACAGAAGAAGCCTTTATCTAAGAAGAAAGAAAAAGTTGTTAAGGCGATGAAGAAAAGAGCTAAAGACATTGAGAATTTGATTGCTGGGAAGAAAGTTCCTGCAGCATCTAGCTCTAAATCACCCATTACATTCCCAGCAGCAAAGAAACAGAAGACATCATCTGCTGCTGAGCATACTGAACTGCCAACTGATGCATTCAATGATGCTTTGGATAGAGTTTTGAAAAAGCTGAAGAAAGGAAAGATTCCAGTTGCCGAAGCTTCAACACCAAAGGTTACTATAGATAGTGATGTGATGACTGCAGTTAACCAGAAGCTTGTAGATATGATGAAGATTATTAATCAGCAACAAGCAGAGATCGAACAGTTAAGGAATAATGATAGAAAGATGTTGGATGTTGTTGAATCTTCACATGAAAATCAAGAAGCTCTGGAAGCAAAGATTAAACGACTTCAGAAAGAGAACAAGAAGTTGTTATTACATGAGCAAAGAAACACCAGAAGGTACATCACTATGAAAGAGGAGAACAAGAAGTTGAGAGCGAACAACAAGAGTATGAAGAATCTCATAGAAGAATTATATTCTAAAGCTCCTCAATTAAAAGAAGGAGAAGAGGATAAAGAAAAAGATGAAGAACTTGCTGATTTTGAACCATCAGATGAAGAAGAAGAAGATGATGATGAGTTGAATGAGGATGTCAGTGATGCTCCTAAAAAGAAGAAGAAAGATGATGGTGATGATGATGGTTCAGGAGATGAGTCAGGTTGTGGTAATAGCTCTGCTAGTTCTGATAGTGATGATGATGATGATGATGATCAGGAAAAGAGAGGATCTGGAAAAGACACAGGATAATCTAGTTCGAAAGCTCCTGGTGGCACTACTGACGATGATAATATCTTCTGGAACGAGAAACTAAGAGCCTTATCTGAAGAAGATAAGAAATTATATCGCCAGATGTTGACTGATAGAGTCTGGACGATCGAGATGACTGGTAGGTTTCCAGAAATATTTGAGTCAAACGATATGCATTTAGAGTTGGAATATAATGATCTTGATCTAGAAGACGGAGAAGTTTCTGCAGCTGTATCTAAAGAGATATTGGAGGGACTGGCGAAACAGGTTGGTAAATCTCTGGAGGAGTTGATGAGTGAGAATCAGATTCCTAATATACCTAAGAAAGAAGCAGGTAATCACTCCGATGATAGAGATGTCCTAGTGTTTGAAGAAGTGGAGATAGAGGATATTACGAGTGAGGAATATCCAGAGTACTTTAAGAATGATAAAGATTCCGGATTTCCTGATTTTTCTGATGAATTACTGAGCCAGGCGGAGAAACTTGCTCGCGAGAAGAGTAAGAAGTTCGTTGAAGAAGTGTTCAAAGATTCAGATTGTCGAAAGCCAAATGTTGAACAATCTGATGATTTGAAAGAATTACTGAGGAAGCTTAAAGAAAAAGAAGCTAACCGTCCTAAGACTGAAATCCAGGGTAGTTTCTATAAGTTCTACAACGAACTGTTTAAAAGGAAAGCTCTCGGATGGAAGTACTTGAGACAGCTTAAATGTGTCGCAGTGAAATGGGATAAAGGAATTCTGTATTTCAACAGATTCCACGACATTAAGACACTACCATACTGGGCTGTTCGCGATATCTGCAGACATGAAATGTCAGGTGCTTCAGTAAACAACCATCTTGTTGGTTACTTTGCAGATCGCATGGCGAGGGAGAGCAGGACGAAATGGGACGTGTTTACCACAATATCCTAAAAGGATTGTTCACAAGAAGGAGAAGGATTAGATTACGGGGTTGCATAAGGTGACTTTGAAGTATAAACCACCAAAAGTGTTGAAGCATATTCCTTTGATGCAAATTCCACAACACTTTTCAAAGGATTTTATGTGGTGGTACTATGACTGGAATACAACAGAGGCTATTATCGTTCTGAAGGATGGTTTGAAGGATTTTAAGAAGATTCACATTTTTGACCCGATGTGGTTAATCAATTGCTCGCACGAAGATATCATCATGCTTTATTATAATCCAATTTATTGTGAAGCGAAAGACAGTGAACAGGCAGCTAAATACCAACGTGTGGTATTCTTATGCTTTGCGTGGGATGTTAATGCGGGTTGTGATTTCGATAAGAAGTTGGGGAAGTTTGTTAAGGTTCAAAATGTTGAAAAGAAGCAACCTAAACAGACTCATGAACCAGTGATGACGAAAGAACAAAAGACGTTATTGTGTATCAAACTGATGAACAAGACTATGGATGAAGAGCAAAGCCTGAAGCAATTCAAGCAATAGTCAAGGGGGAGTTTGTAGATACACGAAAGTGCGACTAGTGCTATTGAATTGCGAATTTCAAGATGTTTTGTTGTTATCATGTGGTCGAAGGTGAAAAGTAAACGGTCGAAGGAAGAAACAGACGGTCGAAGGAGGAACTGGGAGGTCGAATGTAGATTTGTTTATATATGTGTCCAAGTTCGCCCTATAGCTTGGGCGAATGTGCAGGTCTATATAAGGCAAACTCATTTTTGAATGTTTAACTTTTGGTCATTTTGTTTTCCCTCCTAGTGTGTGTTTCTCCCTAGGGTTTTTATTAAGTCTGTAATCAAGTTATATCATTATAAACAATCTTTTGAAGTGTAATTGATTATGTTATTGAATGAAATGAAAGTGTTTATGATGATTTCTGTGTTTTGCTAGTTTTATTATCATTTTGTGATCAATTCAGGGATTCAGCACCTGAATTGAACTTGTTTGATCATAATCTTTGTTGATTAGCCGATCCTATACGCATGCATTTTTATTAGGAGAGCCTTACAGAAAACCGAGAAGAAAGAACAGTAAAGAAATGACAGTAAATTCGGGCTTGTGTTTGACATAATTCCCTTAAACAAATTCTTCGTCTGTTCCCAGGGTACACCGGTTTGAACAGTGATGGTGCACTACTAGACTATCCCACTTGCTTGAAAATAATCGAAGTTGGCTACTGTTGTGCTATTTGCAAGTGTGTTTGTTTTCGTGTGTCTTCTACACAAGACTATGCAGGCCTTTTATAGACTCAAAGAACACCAAAAGATGAAACAGTTTGCTGCCAATTAAGCCAATTAAAGTCACTGCTTAATTTGCCTATTAACTCCTATTCACTGTAGCTGAAGACCAGGAAGCTGAAACAACCTTCTGGAAGGCTGAAAATCAGGAGACTCGAAACAGTCTTCTGGAAACTTTCTTTAAGTCACAAAATAAAAATAAAATGGGTAGTAAAACCCAACGTCAAGCGGACCCAGATTTTTTTAGTTGCATTCGTGTCCGCATGTCGTGCGGGCGTCACATTGGTTCAAGAATTTCCTTGAACCAGAACCCATTTTTGCACCCCCTGTGCGTGCGGGTAGGTGCTCAAGTATAATGTGACTTAACATTTTTATCCTTCCAATTTAGTTTCACCTTATAAACTCCTCCACTTTTCATCCCACAACCAATGTGGGTCAACTCACATTCACGCATACAAACTCCAACAAACCCCCACATGAATGTGAGTTATTCTTAGAAACAACCTCATTCCGATTAAATTTCAATAGTTGAGTTTTGCATACAATAGGTAGGTGTGACCCTTTGAACCTTCGCTCATGAAACGCACTTAGCCTACTGGCTCTGAGTAGACATCGATGTCTTTGAACTCATCTGCCATTTGTGTAAACGACAATACTCTTCACACAAGACTTTCCCTGACAACGTCAAGTCCTCATAGTTGTGTCCGTTATGGTCATGGACACGTGCCTGGTTCTGCGAGAGCTCTTAAGTATTGTGCCCCTACACTAGCCTTCGAAGCGACCCCATTTCTCTTTCAAATATGTTCTTTACTAGGACTGGTTACCTCAGATGAATCATTAAAATCCATAAGCTTAACCTCAACCTTGTCACTTTTAGGAATGGACTAGGAAGCTAACCAAATTCTTATGGCAAACTCCCTTTTTTAAAAGCGCGGGGTTTCCAACTCTCCCCCACATTGAGCTCACTTATTCATAAAATTAGATTGTCCTATTGAACTCAGATTTCGGGATCTCCAGTCAGCTGAGTTAGGTTTCCTTCACATGAATCTAGTTTTTCAAAGGCTTTAGTCTCGTTCCCATAGACGACTTTTGAACTAACTCTCTGCTTAAGCCTTTTGTTAGCGGATCCGCGATGTTATCCTTTGACTTCACATAGTCAATTGTGACAACTCCTGTAGAGATTAGTTGTCGTACCGTGTTATGCCTACATCTTATATGCTTGTTCTTACAGTTATACATTGTGCTATGAGCTCTGCCAATTGTCGATTGGCTATCACAATGTATGCATATGGCCGATGCCGGCTTCGGCCACCTTGGTATATCCTCAACAAATTGACGTAGCCATTCTGCCTCTTCACTTGCTTTATCTAAAGCGATGAATTCTGATTCCATCGTGGATCTAGCAATACCAGTTTTCTTAGATGATTTCCATGATATCGATGCACCTCGAATTGTGACCAGATACCCACTAGTTGCTCTAGAATCATTCGTGTCAGATATCCAATTTGCATCGCAGTAACCTTCAATAACTGCTAGATATCTACTATAATGCAGCCCGTAATCTTGTGTGTATCTTAAGTACCGAAGCACCCGTGTCACGCAACCCCAATGAATTGAACTTGGGTTGCTCGTGTATCTACTTATCTTGCTTGCAGCATATGCTAAGTCTGGTCTGGTACAACTCATCAAATACATCAAGCTTCCAATAATTCTTGACTACACAATTGGTTAACAGGCTCACCTCGATTTTTACCTAGATGTTGACTCGTGTCAATGGAAGTTCTAGCCACATTAGAGTCATTTGCATTGAACTTCTCAAGAATTTTATCCACATAGTGAGACTGACTTATCACTAGTCCATTCGGGGTTCGTATAATTTGTACTCCCAAAATCATGTCCACTAGTCCCATATCTTTCATGTCAAACCATGCTCTCAGGACGTCCTTTGTGGATTTTATCATTTTCTCATTACTTCCAGTAATGAGCATGTCATCCACATACAGACATAAGATGACATATCCATATGGTGTGTCTTTCACATATACACACTTGTCACATTCGTTGATCTTGAACCCAGAAACAAGCATGACATGATCAAACTTTTGATGCCATTGTTTTAGAGCTTGTTTCAAACCATACAAGGATTTTACAAGCTTGCAGACTTTCTTTTCTTGTCCCTTGGCTATGAAACCCTCGGGTTGTTCCATGTAAATTTCTTCCTCTAGATTTCCATTCAAGAAAGTTATTTTCACATCCATTTGGTGAACTTCCAAATTTCTAATGACTGCAATTGCGAGTACCATTCTGATGGATGTTATTCGCGTTGCAGTCGAATATGTGTCAAAAGAGTCCAAGCCTTCTCGTTGTTTATATCCTTTGATCACCAACCTTGCCTTGTATTTATCAATGGTTCCATCTGGCTTCATGTTTTTCTTGAAGATCCATTGATATCCTAGTGGTTTACATCCCGCAGGAATATCCACTAGCTCCCAAGTGTGGTTTTGGAAAATAGAATCTATTTCAAATTTTATGCCCTCCTTCCACTGAGGCCCATCCGAGGAATTTACCATTTGTTGGTAAGATTGTGGTTCCTCCTCAACCATATAGGTGAGGAAATCTGGGCCAAAAGATTTTCCAGTCCTTTGCCTTTTTTTCATACCTCGCCAATATGGAAACACGAGGATGTGATTCGAAAGGTTTTTAAGCACAAGGTTCGAGCAACACACAAGATTCAACTAAAAAAGATACAATCAAAAGATGGATGATGTCATAAATTATTCAAATTAACATAACATTGTTTGAAATTGAGAAATTTTCTGGAAACGCATGACTTAACCACTGAAATGACGTGTGACTGAAAAAACCCGATCCATTACGGTACCACCCCGTGCAAGCTCAAACCTAGCCCTCAATTCCCCGCTCCTCATGATTAGTTACCAGAAAAACATGCATAAAATATTTGTCAACATAATTTCGGTGATTTCACAGTTTTTAATGTTCTGTGTAAAGTGCTCGTGTAATCCGTGTATGACCAATCATAGGCTAGCTAAGCAAATGATTTTCTGTGCGAACAATGTGTCCCATAACCAAATCTCTTAACTATTGTGCCTCGCGCATTGCACAATAAAGACAACGTATGTATAGTAGAATACTAACACTCTTTTGTATGTGACCGGTTAGAGCGACTAACCAAGAGTGGGGGTGTCAACCTAATAGATCTATTAAATTGTTAAATGGCTTTTGAAAGCTAATGGTTACCGTGCAAATGTAAGTATCAGGACTATTCAGATATCATGAACCGAATATCTCATGTTCCACATGGTAGTCAAGATAGAATAACACACCAAAATGAAAGGTACTAATATGTAGCAGGTTTATCCCCCGAAATGGAAAACTGAAAAATGGGGCCGTGAAACTCACCTGATGATAGTACGTGTGGATGGTAAAGTCAGGATGTGAGGTAACTACCGTCCGGACAATGATTGCCCTATGATATTCAAGAGTACGGTAAGTTGTACGTTCTTGTTGTTTACCATACAAGTTGTTCACCCGACATTGTGGACCCTGGTATTAGTGCATGTGGGCCATGTTTTTGTGCACGTGACGATCTATAGTTGATTTATATGTACTTGTAAAACATACGTTTTTCGAGAACCCTGGCGTTTTATTATAAAAACGTATCTTTAGTTAAATATACGGTCCCCACACATCATCATAGGTACTATATTATTCCCTAATCTAATATGTGTGGCATGTTTATGAAAACTTAAAGTTTTAACATATGTTTTGTTGTGTAGAGACATGGACCCGATTTTAACATGTGTTTGGTTTCCCTTAACATATGTTTTTAACAACGGCTGATTCATTTGCATGTTTAAAGGACTCGGATTCGATATCTCAACATATCAAGTGACTCACTATTCATGATTAGGTGCGTCCGAGTGTCAATAGGTGTGTGCTAGTGCCTTAATTCAAGGTCGTATGTGTAGTTTTATAAACAATAGGTCTTGTAGCTTCGGGTTTAATTAGACACATGTTTTGTTCTTAGAAAAAGTTGAATCAATGCTTATATGAATGCTAGTTTTGGCCTCGTGGATTTTAAGTGCAATCGACCATGTTCATATGTCATAATATACGTGTCGTGGGTGAGTGTGTGTGTGTGTGTGTTAACATGGATTTAACTTTGGAAGACAAATTATCACCACATATATTTGATTATAAAAACATTGTGAGGGTGTCGATTATTTAGGAGGACGGTTGTTCAATGAGGCCAAGAGGTTAGTGGTTTCAAAAGAATATGATGGTTAGATATCATACCTAATAGAGACAATGTAGAGCCGGTTTATCTTGAACCTTGATTCTCCTCTTGAGCTTGCCTTAGTGCTTCGGTGGTGGTGTGATTGTTTTTTCGATGAGTATCAAAGGAAAAGGAAATAATTGATGTGAATTTGACAAAGATCTAGTAGCCCTTATATAGTGGGTCGATTGAGGTGTGGACAAAACAAAAATGGAAGGTCTTTTCTTCTAGTTTGCGCATTGATAAGGGAGTTGATTCATGAGTTAGTTTCATGGTGTGTAAGGCCATGAGTTGGATGATTGTTGACTTGTTTGGAAAGAGACAGATGGTGAGGATAGTGATGGGTCGATGCATGGTAGGTGTGACACCCCGCATTTTCAGGTTAAATACTCTTACTGAACTCTAGTTAACTTACATGTTCATACATGGCTAGATACTTAACTAGGGTTAGTTAAGTAGGTTTAACATATGTTAGATGATGTTAACATATGTTATAAGTAGGAAAATCCTTGTTAAACACACACATGAGTCCTGTATCCCAAACGTTGGTGAATTATGTGACATACATAGCAATAATATATACAATTGAATTATGGTGAACATGAAGTAGGTGCTTATGTGAATTACATGTTTTTGTGAATGATCGTCTAACTGAAAGGTAATGCGTAGATTATGCAAATTACGTGCACAACATGAGTAATATGCGAGATAATAATAAAAACAATGGTTTTTATACAATTTAGAATGGTTAATAATATTGGGTCCGGTACTGGGCTAGAACATGGTTAACGGGTCAAGTTAATGGACTAGAAGGGCCCTAATACCAATTGCTTGGGGAACAAGCCAAGCCCTTTTATAATTAGGAGGCAAGGAAAAAGATAAAAACCCTACTCCCTTGCCCCCTTGCGCCGTGCGAAACCCCCCACCCCCCTCTCTCTTTGTTTTCAAGCAATCAAGCAATCTTTCACTAATCAAGCTAGTTCGGGTTTGATTTCAAGGCTCTAGGGAGTTTAATCTTTTACAAGGTATACGTTCTTACGATTTTTGATGAATTATAATGATTGAAAAACTTTAAAAACCCTAAAAATAATATATACAAAATCGCATACATGTATGTATAGGAGTTCTTGAATGTTCTTGATGATTTGATGATGATGAGTGTTATTAGCAGCCATGATTAGGGTTTTCACATGATAATATATGTGTTTTGCTATGATTAATATGGTGTTTAATCAGTACTATAGGTGTTATACATGTATTAGGGATGTTTATGAAGAATTAGGGTTTGTAGATTACTTGGGATGCAAGTTTAAGATTCTGACAGATTCGGTTGAACGTTTTGTAGGGGCTGTAATGGGTTGGTAAATCGATTTTTTTGACGATTTCTTTGCATGATTGTAATGTACAAGGTCTTAGCTTTTCATAATGGGCAAAACCATCGAATTTGGACACCGTATGAGTCGTTTTTGGAATTTTAATTGATTAGGGGTCATATCAGATTTTCGGATTTGTAAATTGGGCTAAATTTAAATGGTCATAACTTGAGATTTACATGGAGTTAGGTTATGAAATTTTTACAGTAGGTCAATACTGGAAAAATAGAGCTTTTCCAAGTGAATTCATCTCGTTTGGATGAATACACAATTTTTAAGAATTTTCCTACTAAACTGACCTGTTGAGGAAATTTTCTGGACATAGCTGTGTTGTACGAATTTTTATAATTTTTGTGTTTGGAATTAAGACAAAACAAAAATAGGTATTTTCTAGTGATTCCCAAATAAAATTCAGTAAAAATTTGGGACTCTAATTCATTCGTTAAGTATTTTAAATAAATTGTTTTTCACAGCGCACAATCTGTCCTAAAAACGCAGATTGTGTACGGGGTCTTTATGTGACTATTTGGAGTTTTATGTGGTATGTAATTGACATGTACTTGTGTGAAAACTTGTATGAGATGTAATTGATGTATTAAACTGATAATAATCACTATGATCACCAACGGGATACGTAGGACATACTTGAGCATGTAGAGTCATTAGGTGTCACTACACGGTTTTGAACATTTAAAGGTCTCGGATAAACGAGTTATATGGTGTGTTGGTTATGCACATATACTCAGCTAGTGACACTTGTAATAGGGAGTCGGTAGCTCGTTACTGTTTGAGGGATTTGGATCATTCACGTGCATCCTAAGGTGAGTTTCACTACTCTTTTTCTCAAAAGTATGCGTCTCTGGTATGAGACACTTTACTTAACATTTTCTAGTCCGGTTTGGGACTACTTACACATCCCGGGTTGGGATGCCATGGATCCTTATGAGGGTCGGTCACTTTGCTAATTCGCAATTGTGTCCTTGATAAACTGAACCATTTCTATCATTTTGTAAGTCCTCACGTACCGAATGAGTTGCCAGGGTTGGCAAGCGGGTTATTAGTTGATAGCGCTATTAGGTCTTACAAACCTCACACCGGCTCGGGGAGCGCGGGCGTGAACTATAACTACGAAACATTATCATTGTGGATAGACAATGATGTCAGGCATACGGCACACTTATGTGGCTACACGTACATAGCAGTTCGGTATAATCGGTTAGTTATCATGAATGGGTTAGCTACCCTTGGCATGCGATGAATTAGTGGTTACACGGTGCGGGGCACCAACACAACTTACTTACTTACGTGGTTTTGGAAACCAACGCAGTTACATACTCATTTACTTTACCTAGTGAACTCACCAACATTGTTTGTTGACCCACGATTTACATGCTTTTGCAGGTAGTTAGCTTCCGGTGCCAGAATTAGAAAGCACTGTACACTTCATTGCATTTGGGGTCTTGGGCATACACCTAAATTACATATTATGCTTTTACATTTTCTTTCATATGGTTTTAATTTGGGCGCGTTGTTTTGCGCATGGTTTTAAAAGGATTAAATTTGGTTTACGCTTTCGCAACTTAACTAAACTTGGTTTTTGAAACGAACTAAATGGTTTGGGCATTTAGAGTTCATTCATATGACTTATGGCTATGGGATCCTGGTATGTCATGCGCCTCGCGGTATGAACCCCGCAGTGGAAATTTGAGGGTGTGACAGATTGGTATCAGAGCCATTGGTTATAGTGAACTAGGACTGCATGTTGAGTCTAGTCTATAACCATTATAGCATAAGTACACTCACAACTTAAGTGCACAACTAGCTTTTAGCTACTCATACCTACAACATATGATTTTAGGAGGTATGTTATTCCCTAGTTCTAGACCTAATTCTAAACACGTCAATGGTGGGAACCCAGGGTTACACCAGGTGACGCACTACTGAGAGTAGTTTTCTAACAAACCTCATGGATGAGGAAACAACAAAAGTACAAGGGAGGGAGCCCTTGCGAGCGTTGTGGCGCACGTACACGGGAAGCTGCACGATGCGCATGACGTGGTACCATTAAATCAACTATGAAGGAATTCGAATGCTGAGACTTATCTTTTGTCACCTAGCAAGGAGACAATTAGTTTTTGTTCCTTGTTACTGGACCCTTCTTACTTCCATTCGTAACACAGACGGGACTGGAATACACAAGTAGAACTTATTTCTTACCTTAGTACCTTACGCCTAGTATGAGCGGGCGAACGTATGACTGCATATCCTTGTTCTCTCATAAGTATATGGTAGATTCATGGGAACACATTAGATCGGAATTTGTTACACACACTCTTGGGGAGTTACGTAAAGCCTGCGATGTAATGCAACATCACAAGGGAGGATGAAACCTACTAATGGCTGATAGCTACGATTGGAGGAACGAGTGGTACAGCTTACCACTAAACTGGTTCACATAGGACTAGAGAAGGAGATTGTACGTGATGAGAACCATATAACACTGACATCGCAAAAGAGGAAGGATAAGAGATGGAAGGGGAACCTGAGCAGGACGAGCACATGGAAGTGAGGATGAAGGCTCTACTATCTAGACAGAGCATGGCGACGATTGGCTCTTACCTTTTCTTACCTATCTTTTCTTTCATTTCCCTTTGCTAACTTAGATAAGACTGAGTTCTTATGATCAACGATAGGGTGGTTGAGGCCCTCGCATCTTTCCAAGCTAGTAAAGATCTATTTTGCTAAATCATTCTTTTCCCCTGACTTCCACATTTGAACTTTCTTATACCTTGAACGCACAACGTATTTTCAAGCCTTTTATTGGTTGTAAACCTCGATAACTCCAACGGAACTGAAGGAGACCATCTGATTGCTTCGATAGTATAAGTCTTTGCCATGTGCATTTGTCCCAGGCAGGATGGAGTAATGTACGCTACATGCACACTCGATGAGTTACAGATACCTGGAAGGAGAACGTAACACCCTGTGGTGAAATCCAGAAATTTTGTTATATAAAGACGGATGGGTCTGAGATCGACGCCTACACTACCAGGCTATAGGAGATAGCCACTATAGGCTCAAATCTATTTAACCTACCTTACAAATGGATCGAACTTTATACCGAAAGGGTGGGCCCCTCAGATTCGTGGCTTGGCCACTGCAGCTCACCTACAAATCTTTCACTTGACTCGCAAACTCACAGATGAGACTGCCGATCATGGTAATTTTCTGAAGCATGGTGCTTCATTTTCTACTATTGGTGATAGCAAGAGAACGTGGGATAGTGTGAGGTATAAGTCCTGCAACAACAACAACCGTAACGGTAGCAACAACAACGGGGCTCGGGGAAAAGCATTTGTGATTGGCCTGGGGAAAGCTAGGACTGATAACAATCACGTGATGGGTACGTGCTCCTTGAACGACACTCTTGCTTCTATCTTATATGATACTGGTGCGGACTATAGTTTTGTTTCATCAAAACTTAGTAAACAATTAGGGATGGTTCCTACTCTTCGAGATACTCCATACTCTATTGAACTGGCTGATGGAAAGCCTATTGAGGTAACCCATATTCATCGTGACTGTAAGCTCGAGTTGGATGGGCAATCGTTTGCCATCAACATTCTACCTATCACCCTTGGAAGCTTTGATCTCGTGGTTGGCATGGACTGGTTGTCCAAGCAACACGCTGAAATTCTCTGTCAGGAGAAGATTGTTCGTATTCCCCCTCCCAAGTGGAGAACTTCTATCTATATAGGGTGATCGTGGTGGTGCCATGGTAGGCATCATCTCCTATCTGAAGGCCCATAAGTGTATTCGTAAGGGCTGTCCAGCCATTTTGGCTAACATATCAGGTACTCGAGCTGGAACTGAAACCAAGATTGAGGACATCCTAGTGGTCCGAGACTTCCAAGATGTCTTCCCAGAGGAACTACCTGGACTCCCACCCGTTCGTCAAGTGGAGTTTCAGATTGACCTTGCACCTGGAGCAGCGCCAGTTGCGCGCGCACCATACCGTTTGGCACCAGGGGAGCTTCAAGAACTGTCTACCTAACTCCAAGAGCTATTGGATAGGGGTTTCATTAGACCCAGTTGTTCGCCATGGGGAGCTCCAGTTCTGTTTGTTAAGAAGAAAGATGGGAGCTTTCGTATGTGCATAGATTATCGGGAGTTGAACAATGTGACGATTAAGAATCGTTACCCTTTTACCTCGTATTGATGACTTGTTTGACCAACTGCAAGTGTCGAGTTCCTATTCTATGATTGACTTGAGGTCAGGATACCATCAGCAGAGAGTCGGAGAGGAGGATGTGGCGAAGACAGCCTTTCGAACTAGTTATGGACATTATGAGTTTTTGGGGATGCCATTTGGATGCACCGACTGTGTTCATTGTTCCGATGAACCATGTGTGCAAGCCCTATTTGGACAAATTCGTCATAGTGTTCATAGATGACATACTGATTTATTCCAAGAGCAGGGAAGAGCGCGAGCAACACCTGCAACTGGTCTTGGAACTATTGAGAAAGGAGATGTTGTATGCAAGATTCTCTAAATGTGATTTTTGGATTCAGGAGGTCCAATTCCTTGGGCATGTGGTCAACGAGGCAGGAATACATGTGGACCCAGCCAAGATTGACGCTATCAAAAAGTGGGAGGCTCCTAAGACCCCTACTGAAGTGCGCCAATTTCTTGGTCTCGCGGGATATTATCGCAGGTTTATTGAGGGATTTTCTAAGATCGCTCAACCTCTCACCGCCCTAACGCAGAAAGGTATTACGTATAAGTGGGGAGATGCCCAAGAATCTGCCTTTCAGCTACTAAAGTCCAAACTTTGCAGTGCACCGATATTATCGTTGCCTAAGGGTACAGAGGACTTTGTAGTATATTGTGATGCGTCTATCCAAGGCTTAGGGTGCGTACTGATGCAACATGATAAGGTAATTGCATATGCATCGCGACAACTGAAGGTCCATGAGAAGAACTACCCCACTCATGATTTGGAACTGGGAGCGGTAGTTTTCGCTCTCAAAATCTGGAGGCACTACCTCTATGGAACCAAGTGCACAATTTTCACTGACCACAAGAGCCTTCAGCATATATTTGACCAAAAGGTACTAAACATACGGCAACGTCGTTGGGTTGAACTTTTGAACGATTATGACTGTGCCATCAAGTATCATCCAGGGAAAGCTAACGTAGTAGCTGATGCCCTCAGCCGAAAGGAAACGAAACCCAAAAGAGTGCGAGCCTTACAACTCACCATTCACTCTAACCTTCCTGATAAGATACGTGAAGCCCAGAGTGAGGCATTGAAGGAAGAAAACATCGGGCTTGAGACCCTACATGGTGCGGATAAGCACTTGGAACTGAGAACAGACGGTCTGCAGTACTTCATGAATCGAGTCTGGATACCACGATTTGGGGATCTCAGACAACTGGTGCTCGATGAAGCACATACCTCTCGCTATTCGGTACATCCTGGTTCGGACAAGATGTATCAAGATCTTAAGACTCTGTACTGGTGGCCAAACATGAAAGCCGAGATAGCCACTTATGTTAGTAAGTGCTTGACTTGTGCGAAGGTTAAGATTGAATATCAAAAACCTTCAGGCCTATTCCAACAACCAGAGATTCCAATGTGGAAATGGGATGGAATTTCCATGGACTTCATTACAAAGCTTCCTAGAACGCCAACGGGCCATAACATGATTTGGGTCATCGTGGACCGTTTAACCAAATCGGCCCACTTCCTAGCAATAAAAGAAACGGATTCGTTAGAGAAGCTGGCAAACCTATACATCAAGGAGATAGTCTCTAGGCATGGGGTGCCTACTTCCATTATATCTGATCGTGATGCGCGATTCACTTCTCATTTTTAGACTACTCTCCAAAACGCTTTGGGGACTCGCTTAGATATGAGCACAGCCTATCACCCACAGACGGATGGACAGAGTGAACGTACCATCCAGACATTGGAAGATCTGCTACGAGCGTGCGTGGTGGATTTTGGCAACAGTTGGGATAAGCACTTGCCTCTAATTGAATTCTCGTATAACAACAGCTATTACACTTCGAAACAGTGTGCGCCTTTTGAGGCACTTTATGGACGCAAGTGTAGGTCGCACATCTGCTGGACTGAAGTTGGAGATAGCCAACTAACAGGTCCCGAACTCGTGCACGAAACTTCTAAGAAGATAGTGCAAATCAGGAACCAGATGGCTGCTGCTCAAGATCGACAGAAAAGTTACGCTGATAAGCGTAGGAAACCTTTGGTGTTCCAGGTTGGGGACAAGGTTTTGTTAAAGGTGTCACCGTGGAAAGGAGTGATACGCTTTGGGAAACGAGGGAAGTTAAATCCCAGATACATCGGACCTTTCGAGATCGTTAAAAGGATTGGTCCAGTAGCTTACCAGCTAAATCTACCAGATGAACTCAATGGAGTACATAATGTATTCCACGTCTCAAACTTGAAGAAATGCTTATCTGATACGAAACTGGTAGTGCCACTGGAGGAGATCCAGGTGGACGACCAGCTGCGGTTCGTGGAAGAACCAGTGGAGATTCTTGAGCAGGGCGTCAAGAAACTCAGACAAAGTACTATACCTATTGTTAAGGTACGGTGGAATTCCCGTCTAGGACCGGAATATACGTGGGAGCGCAAAGATCAGATGCGGCTCAAATACCCACACCTCTTTACTGAACCTGAAATCGTACATAGATCCAACGCGGAACATAAAGCAGCTCTTTCAAAGTGAATTTCGGGGCGAAATTCCTTTCAACTTGGGGATGATGTGACATCCGGGAACCAAGCACACATTTTTATAGCTGGCTTTACTGTTTACTTGCTGAATTTCGGGACGAAATTCTTTTCAACTTGGGGATGATGTGACACCCCGCATTTTCAGGTTAAATACTCTTACTGAACTCTAGTTAACTTACATGTTCATACATGGCTAGATACTTAACTAGGGTTAGTTAAGTAGGTTTAACATATGTTAGATGATGTTAACATATGTTATAAGTAGGAAAATCCTTGTTAAACACACACATGAGTCCTGTATCCCAAACATTGGTGAATTATGTGACATACATAGCAATAATATATACAATTGAATTATGGTGAACATGAAGTACGTGCTTATGTGAATTACATGTTTTTGTGAATGATCGTCTAACTGAAAGGTAATGCGTAGATTATGCAAATTACGTGCACAACATGAGTAATATGCGAGATAATAATAAAAACAATGGTTTTTATACAATTTAGAATGGTTAATAATATTGGGTCCGGTATTGGGCTAGAACATGGTTAACGGGTCAAGTTAATGGACTAGAAGGGCCCTAATACCAATTGCTTGGGGAACAAGCCAAGCCCTTTTATAATTAGGAGGCAAGGAAAAAGATAAAAACCCTACTCCCTTTCCCCCTTGCACCGTGCGAAACCCCCCACCCCCCTCTCTCTTTGTTTTCAAGCAATCAAGCAATCTTTCACTAATCAAGCTAGTTCGGGTTTGATTTCAAGGCTCTAGGGAGTTTAATCTTTCACAAGGTATACGTTCTTACGATTTTTGATGAATTATAATGATTGAAAAACTTTAAAAACCCTAAAAATAATATATACAAAATCGCATACATGTATGTATAGGAGTTCTTGAATGTTCTTGATGATTTGATGATGATGATTGTTATTAGCAGCCATGATTAGGGTTTTTACATGATAATATATGTGTTTTGCTATGATTAATATGGTGTTTAATCAGTACTATAGGTGTTATACATGTATTAGGGATGTTTATGAAGAATTAGGGTTTGTAGATTACTTGGGATGCAAGTTTAAGATTCTGACAGATTCGGTTGAACGTTTTGTAGGGGCTGTAATGGGTTGGTAAATCGATTGTTTTGATGATTTCTTTGCATGATTGTAATGTACAAGGTCTTAGCTTTTCATAATGGGCAAAACCATCGAATTTGGACACCGTATGAGTCGTTTTTGGAATTTTAATTGATTAGGGGTCATATCAGATTTTCGGATTTGTAAATTGGGCTAACTTTAAATGGTCATAACTTGAGATTTACAAGGAGTTAGGTTATGAAATTTTTACAGTAGGTCAATACTGGAAAAATAGAGCTTTTCCAAGTGGATTCATCTCGTTTGGATGAATACACCATTTTTAAGAATTTTCCTACTAAACTGACCTGTTGAGGAAATTTTCTGGACATAGCTGTGTTGTACGAATTTTTATAATTTTTGTGTTTGGAATTAAGACAAAACAAAAATAGGTATTGTCGAGTGAATCCCAAATAAAATTCAGTAAAAATTTGGGACTCTAATTCATTTTTAAGTATTTTAAATAAATTGTTTTTCACAGCGCACAATCTGTCCTAAAAACGCAGATTGTGTACGGGGTCTTTATGTGACTATTTGGAGTTTTATGTGGTATGTAATTGACATGTACTTGTGTGAAAACTTGTATGAGATGTAATTGATGTATTAAACTGATAATAATCACTATGATCACCAACGGGATACGTAGGACATACTTGAGCATGTAGAGTCATTAGGTGTCACTACACGGTTTTGAACATTTAAAGGTCTCGGATAAACGAGTTATATGGTGTGTTGGTTATGCACATATACTCACCTAGTGACACTTGTAATAGGGAGTCGGTAGCTCGTTACTGTTTGAGGGATTTGGATCATTCACGTGCAACCTAAGGTGAGTTTCACTACTCTTTTTCTCAAAAGTATGCGTCTCTGGTATGAGACACTTTACTTAACATTTTCTAGTCCGGTTTGGGACTACTTACACATCCCGGGTTGGGATGCCATGGATCCTTATGAGGGTCGGTCACTTTGCTAATTCGCAATTGTGTCCTTGATAAACTGAACCATTTCTATCATTTTGTAAGTCCTCACGTACCGAATGAGTTGCCAGGGTTGGCAAGCGGGTTATTAGTTGATAGCGCTATTAGGTCTTACAAACCTCACACCGGCTCGGGGAGCGCGGGCGTGAACTATAACTACGAAACATTATCATTGTGGATAGACAATGATGTCAGGCATACGGCACACTTATGTGGCTACACGTACATAGCAGTTCGGTATAATCGGTTAGTTATCATGAATGGGTTAGCTACCCTTGGCATGCGATGAATTAGTGGTTACACGGTGCGGGGCACCAACACAACTTACTTACTTACGTGGTTTTGGAAACCAGCGCAGTTACATACTCATTTACTTTACCTAGTGAACTCACCAACATTGTTTGTTGACCCACGATTTACATGCTTTTGCAGGTAGTTAGGTTCCGGTGCCAGAATTAGAAAGCACTGTACACTTCATTGCATTTAGGGTCTTGGGCATACACCTAAATTACATATTATGCTTTTACATTTTCTTTCATATGGTTTTAATTTGGGCGCGTTGTTTTGCACATGGTTTTAAAAGGATTAAATTTGGTTTACGCTTCCGCAACTTAACTAAACTTGGTTTTTGAAACGAACTAAATGGTTTGGACACTTAGAGTTCATTCATATGACTTATGGCTATGGGATCCTGGTATGTCATGCGCCTCCCGGTATGAACCCCGCAGTGGAAATTTGAGGGTGTGACAGTAGGATACAAGACTAAATATTCTATTTTGGGTTTAGTAAGACCCACTTTAGTATAACTTAAGGTTTTTATCTTATGTGGAATGCATGGCAATGATGGTGGTATTATTTTCTCCCTTTCGGCCGAAGAAAAGAAGAGATAGGGTTGATGGTTGTTGCCTAGTTTTGGTAACTCTTATCCATGGTATTTGAGGTGCATAATAGGTAGTTCCATAATGGTGCAAGTATTGGTGAGATTGTGATGAAAAATACTTGTGAATTTCGGGTTTATGTGGATCGGCCGAAGGTGGTTTTTCAAGGGAATCATCTTGTTTTGGCATAATATCATGCTTGGGTGAATGTAGTGTCTTTGTATTAATACCAAAAGGGTATAACTAGGAGATGTCATTGTGTTTGAAAAAGACTAGAGGTGTGGGTTTGTGGGTTTTGGCCGAAATAGGTGAAGAAACAAAGGGAGATTTTTCCATTTGTAGTTATAATCATCTTCTCATAGTTTGAATGGCAGGGCCTATTATAGTGTAAGGTGGTTATCATAGAATGCAAGGTAGTTATAATAGGTTATTATCCATCCATGAGTGATTGTGTTTGCACTTATACCTTGTACATATATGTGTGCATATATTACTAGGCTTTGGCTAGTCTTATTGTAACACCCCAAAATTTCTAAACCGTAATTTTATAATAATATAAGAACACGGGGCTTTTATCTAGAAAATACTTGACAAAAGTTGGGAAGGACTAATCTTGCCAAAACACCAAACTAGTGTTTGGTTAATTATAAAACAAAGAAGATCAACATATGCAGGAAGCATATGTCGATCATCAAACACACACTAAACACACACACATAAGACCAACTCCATAATCAAGCAAAATCAAGATGAAATCAAGGGGCTTTTATGTGCATTAACTCTAGATTGAATCATCCAAGCTTAATACACCTCAAGGTAACCTTTATTCTGCCTAATTTGATGATTATGCTCAAGTATGATCATAATGAAAATCATTGGGTGATATAAAAACGTAAAAATTATGGTTTGTTATGGTTGCTCTAGTATTAGGGAACCATCATACATCTTAAATTGTGTAAATTTAACAAAATCCTTGGATGATGATTATGCTCATGTAAACTCATATTATGTAGAGAATGGGTTTATGGGTTGGCTAAAATCTTAGCAAAAACCTTAAAGATTATGACTTGTACAATTATAATTGGTAGTAAACTTGGACTTAGAAAGCAAGTGGACTTTCTAAATATGATAAACTAGGCAAATGGTGAAACCATGAGATCCTAATGTCCTAAGTTTTAAGTTAGGAAAATGACGCCTATAAGGTGTTTGATAAAATGCCCCAATGAAACTCGTTTTCATTTGGGAATAGTTAAGGAATTGATAGCTTGATCAAAAATTGTGTGGTCAATGAATAATGTCTAAGAGCATGATTTTAATCACCAATGTGGATTACACATCTAGGTGTGAGTACAAGAAACTTCGTTTGGTCAAAAATCTCCGCTTGAGGTAAAAATGGAAGCACGCATAAGGTAAGTCACTCGATGGCTTAGATCTCAATATATTCCTAGGGTGTTTATATGCTTATTTATACCTTTGTATATATTCGAAAGCTAGTAGTTGGAGTATAACAAAAGAAGCTTAAACGAGATTCATAATACATAGAAAACGGCCTTAGAGGAAGGTTGTCAATATCCCAATTAGGCTAACAGGTCAATTTGGGTGAAACACTAGATAGACAAGGACCTAAACCAAGGATCGATATTATACCGATATCAATTATTCTTGATTGCTTGAGTATATTCGTAGACTTTATCTTCACAATTTCAAGCTAGTATAGAAGCATAAAAGGGCGCAAGCTAAGGTAAGTCATAACATGACTTTTATAATTGAAATCCTATTATCATAAATTCTTTGATATGTTGTATACCATCGTGATCCCCATAAGAATGAAAAACTCAAACATCCCATTACATCTTGAGTCAAACAAGTCGGGCGAGTAAGACTAAGTAAAATGGCAAATGTGGCCTTGGACATGAGGACTTCGCCACAACGGTAGTGCGACTAAGATGGATTCCTACCTTACCAAGTTATTGGTATGGTAGGCCACTAATGAATCGTAAGTTAGCAATGGGGATCATATATGGTTTAGCGACATATGTAAGTTTTATTTATGCTAGGCGAATATGTCGCCATTCAAGGCGAAATCATTCTTTTGTAATCAAGTAGGACATTTGAACCCCAAGTATATTCTAGGAATATCGGATGATCAAATGAACAAGTAAATTGAGGCTTAGTAAGGTGTTATATATGATCTTTCTCATAAACACGCCTAAATGGGTCGGATAGATCATGATGACAATTTGCATGGTTTTAGTTTTTGAAACCAAAATCCAAAATCCTCAGGCGGCGTATTTTACGCCATAGGGCGTATTTTATGCTTGAGAAACTTTCAGATACGCCCAAGACTACTTCCTACGCCCTCAAAATACGCCAGAGGGCGTATTTTACGCATGTGGATGTATTGTATGCCCTCGTTGCTTAAACCTTTGATTTTATCATTCCAATCCAATCCTATTCAATCCTACGTATGTTTAATGGGTTATTTATTCGTGTTTAAGCCTCAGGTACTCAGCTATGTTAAACGGATGGTGATCAAGGCTTGTTAGAAGAACCGAATGTGCTTCACTTGTCCGCTTCCGCAACGTTTAAATTAATCTTTTAAAACTTGGTTTTGAAAAAAAAATGTTTTGTCATCATGTTTTCGTACATGAAGTGTATGGACTAGACGTTGATGCATTATGTGAATTATGCTATGTTTTGAATTATAGCTTCCAAACCAAGTAAATTATCGCCTTATTACCCGTTTATTGGGTAGGGTCTTACACTTATTCCACACTAAATGAGTATAGGTCCAATGGTATGGATGTACATACATATATATATATATATATGTATGTGTGTATGTGTGTGTGTGTGTAGGTATAATGTTGATTGAATTGTACATTGGTTAGTATAGTTTATAATCGGCTATCGCATGTATTAGTTTCCCAGATTATAGATATATGTTGTTAGATGTCAACCTTGTTATAATATTTGTGATTCACATACGTGTGTTAGGGAGAAAATTCATGTGTTATTGAGTTTACTCCCTTTGTGATAACATATGTTTGTTCTTTGGGAGTGTTTCATGAATTGTGTGGGTGGTAACCCCATGAAACACTTTGTGATTTTTCGGGTTTGTGTGGATTGTATAGCTTTCTACTTGGGTATCATCACGTGTATCGTTATTTTGTACAACTGTGTTAATCGGGTATCCAGTTGCTCTCTGTTAGGCGTGTGATTGGCTTGACTGATCAGTGCCAATTGTCTTGTATAGTCCGGGTGTTGTATGCATAAACGGGTAATCTATTGGAATGTGTAATGAACACCACTGAGCTCCTCAGGTAACTTGAGCTTGTATGCCACGGGACCAATCCTAGCAAGTATTTCAAAAGGACCTATGTATCGGGGGTTAAGCTTCCCACATTTGCCGAACCGTGGTACACCTTTCCAGGGTGAGACTTTTAAGAGTACCTTATCGCCAACCTGAAATTCGAGTCGTTTGCGACGGCGATCAGCATAGCTCTTTTTGACGATCTCGAGAGGCTTTCAGGCGATCACGGATCTGAAAGATCTTATCGGTTGTTTCTTGAATTAGCTCGGGACTATTCAGATATTTGTCTCCAATTTCCGCCCAACACAGAGGAGATCTACACTTGCGTCTATATAAGGCTTCAAATGGGGCAGCCTTGATACTAGTGTGGTAACTGTTGTTGTAATAGAATTCGACCAAGGGTAAATGAGAATCCCATTTTCCACCGAAATCAATTACGTAAGCACGGAGTATGTCCGCTAAGGTTCGGATAGTCTGTTCGCTCTGGCCATCGGTTTGTGGGTGATAGGTTGTGCTCATGTCTAAGGGAGAGCCTAGTGCATCCATAAGTTTCTGCCATAATCGGGAAGTGAATCGACTGTCTCGGTTGGAAATGATTGAAACAGGCACACCATGCCAAGTTACAATCTTTTTCATGTACAATTTGGCGAGTATCTTTAATTTGTCGGTTTCCTTGATCGGCAGGAAATGTGCAGACTTCGTCAACCTGTCAATAATTACTCAAATCGTGTCGTGACCATTGGACGTCTTCGGTAGCTTGGTAATTAAATCCATAGAGTTTGTTCCCATTTCCAAACGGGAATCTCGGGTTGCTGCAGCAGACCGGATGGCTTCTGATACTCAGCTTTGACCTTTAAACAAGTAAGGCATCGGTTGACGTATGTTGCAATTTCACCCTTAAGGTTGGGTCAAAGTAGAATTCATTCACGTCTTTGTACATTTTGTTTGCTCTGGGATGAACCGGGTACTTAGACTTGTGGGCCTCCTCAAATATTAAATCGCGTAAACCACCAAAATGTGGTACCCAGATCCGATTGGCAAAATTAACCGTGTCGTCGGACCTTGGTTCCAAAAGGTTAACCATCTTGAGCAAAGACCCATTCTTCAGATTCTTACCTTTCAGAGGTTCTTGCTGGGCTTCACAAATACGGGTAGTGAGGTTTGTATGGATGGTCAAACCAAGCACACGCATACGCATGGTCTTGACTCATTCCTCCCGGCTCAAGGCGTCAGCCACAACATTGGCCTTTACCGGATGGTATTTGATCTTACAATCGTAGTCATTCAACAATTCAACCCATCAACGTTGTCGCATGTTCAGATCCTTCTGATTGAAGATGTGTTGCAAGCTCTTGTGATAGGTGAAAATTGTGCACTTAGTACCATAAAGATAGTGCCTCCAAATCTTGAGGGCAAAGATCACTACACCTAACTCTAGGTCATGAGTTGTGTAGTTCTTCTCATGGACTTTGAGTTGACGAGATGCATAGGCAATGACCTTATTCCTCTGCATGAGTACACATCTAAGACCTTGATGTGAAGCATCGCAATAAACCACAAAATCATAGGTACCTTTGGGAAGAGAGAGAATCGCAGCACTGCACAAACGGTTCTTCAAAACTTGAAACGCTTCCTCTTGCTTGATTCCCTAATCGAACTTCTTGTCTTTCTGTGTCAAGACGGTAAGTGGCTGGGCAATCTTAGAGAAATTTTCGATGAACCGACGATAATAACCAGCTAGATCCAAAAATTGTCGCACTTTCATTGGTGTTTTGGGTGCGTCCCAATCCTTGATGGCTTCAATTTTTGTGGGGTCAACTTGAATACCCTTCTCGTTCACAACGTGACCAAGAAAATGAACTTCTCGAATCCAAAACTCGCATTTAGAGAATTTGACAAACAACTTCTCGTTCTTGAGCAACTCTAATATCAGTCGAAGATGATGTTCGTTCTCGTCCTTGGTTTGCGAGTAGATCAAGATGCCATCAATAAAGACAATCACAAACTCATCCAAGTAGGGTTTTTAGACTCGATTCATAAGATCCATAAAAACAGCAGGAGCATTTGTCAAACCGAATGGTATAACCAAAACCTCATAATGCCCACAACGAGTCTGGGACGCAATTTTTGGTATGTCGTCTTCTTGGATCCGCAATTGGTGATATCCGGAATGCAGATCGATCTTTGAGTGGTAGCTGGAACCCTGCAATTGGTCAAACAAATCGTCTATCCTTGGAAGCTGGTACTTGTTCTTGATGATCAGCTTGTTCAGCTCCCGGTAACCGATGCACATGCCAAAACTCGCGTCCTTCTTCTTCACGAACAAAATAGGTGCTCCCCATGGAGAAAAGCTTGGGCGAATGAAACCTTTGTCTAATAGTTCATGTAGCTAGTTAGACAATTCTTGCATCTTGGATGGTGCCAAACAATACGGAGTGTGAGCTACTGGAGCAGCTTCTGGGACTAGGTCAATGCGAAACTCGACTTGTCATGGCGGTGGAAGCCCTGGCAAGTCTTCTGGAAAAACTTTGGGATAGTCTCGCACTACCGGTATGTCCTCGAGTTTCCGATCTTTAGCTTTCTCTTCAACGACATGTGCCAGAAATGCGACACAACCCTTCCTTAAACATTTATGCGCCTTGACGCAAGATATGATTCGAAGTGTGGATCCGCCATGGTCTCCTCGAATCGAGAGGGTTTCACTATTGGACAATCTCTGCACGATGCTTGGATAACCAATCCATGCCAATGACAACATCGAAACAAACCAACCGAATATGTAGTAGATCAATATGGAAAACAGGATCACAAAGTTCCAAAACAAAATCCCTAACAACTTCTTCAAACGAAATTAACTTACCATTGGCCAACTCTATGGTATAATGTGTATCCAACTTACTTGATTCTATTCTAATGGATTTCTTAAAGTCCGTGGACACGAAGCTAAAAACAGCGCCTGAATCAAAATATGCCGATACATAATGGTTCTTAAGGAGAAACATAACGATAATCACATTAGGATCATCACGTGCTTCATCGGCTCCCAGCACAAATTCTCGTCTGCGAGCTTGATTCTTAGCCTTGGGGCAATCCTTGCGGAAATGACCGGTTGCACCACATTCATAACACTCATTTTTGGCAGATGGAGTGTTGGTGGCCTTGGCTTTATAGTTAGTGGTTTGGTGACCTCGACGATTGCAGTTCTTGCATAGAATACTCTCACAGGTGCCAACATGATGATAATTGCATTTGATGCAGTAGGGATGGAGCCCGTTATACTTGCGTTTGGGCTCCTCAGCAGTGGTGGCAGCAAAAACATGATGATAATTGCATTCACGGAGTCTTGGCGCTTGTGAGAGGAGTTATTCCCCTTCTTGGAGCCAGGTCGCTTGAGCTTATCTCCAGAACTCTCACCAGCAACTACAACCTTTTGGTTCAAAGAACCCGTACGGACAGCATCATCAGTAAGACTGTGGGCTAGGGTAACAGCAGCCTGGATTGTAGTGGGTGTAGACGCAGTGACCATGCTTCGAATCTAAGGAGACAAACCCCAAATGTATCGTTCGACTCTGTTGTATTCCGATGTGACCATATGAGGAACAAGTCGAGAGAGCTCGTAAAAACGGGTAGTGTAAGCAATCATGTTAGCATCCACCATAGAAAGATTCCAGAATTCTGCTTCTAGCTTCTGCAGTTCGCTCCTTGGACAGTACTTCTCCATAAGCAGAGTCTTGAGATCGGCCCAAGTAAGATTGTAAGTCGCATCTCTACCCAAGGTTTGCACCTGAAGATTCCACCATGTGAGAGTTTCGTCTTGAAAAGTGCAAGTAGAGTACTTCACTTTCTGGTCCTCGGAACAACCGCTGATGTCAAGAATTGACTCGGTCTTTTCGGTCCAATGAACAATCCCAACGGCACCCTCGGTACCACGAAAGTTCCATGGTTTTCAAACCATGAAAGTTTTGTATGAACAACTCCGAACAGGGTTTTCAACTTCTGTGCATATAATAGTGAATATTATTAGCACAAAGTGTAACACCCCAACCGATGGCGGAAACATCAAGGTGTCATGTAGTGACGATTGTTCAATAGCTCATGGACTAAAAGTGTAAATATTGATATATTGATTAAGTACTTTATTATATTGAAAGAAAATACAAGATACAGTAATTCTAAAGTGTCAACTAAAACTGAAATACAATGAATCCAAAATCTAGATAAAATTCCAAATGCTTAAGAGTCATCTCATAAATAACCTGAAACATGTACGAAAATAGTATATGTCAATACAAAATGTATTGGTGAGCATACCCTTTTTGAATACATATAGTAGAAAAAGTGTTTAGCAATTCATGTGTTGTATACCGTTTGTAATTATGTAATAAATAATATCCGTTGAAAATCAACCCTAAGAATCAAGTATCAAGAATCAAGAATAAAACAACCACTTTGAAAACCATTTTTGAGTACAATGAATCACAAGACAATGACCAAGGTCTCTCAACAGAGTCACAAGGGATATATATCATAGTACTATTCATTGAAATGTCAGGCCCTCAAAGGTTAGTGATTTTGAAAAGTCATAGACACACAAATTAACATAAAGCAAACACACATGAGAATTGCATTTAGTGAAAGAATAACATTTAGTCATAGTGCACATGAATAGCCCCAAAAGAGTAAAACATGAAAAAGGGGAAAGATATACTCACAGTTTTGCTAAGTGGTAAATCCAACAAAGTTCATCACAAAAGGCTTGGGAATTCCAAAGAACTCAACCTATATGTATAAGAATACTAATGAGGAAAATGACTTAAAAAGTGTATGGTATCTAGAATCTAATGCATTAGGGTTTGCTAGGCTAGATAGGGAAGATGAAGTTTTATGATAACTCGAATTTAATAATAATTTTGAATAAAATATAATATGGTTTAAGATCAAATATATGACTAAGAAAATATAAACACTTATGTTTTTCTCACTTAGAAGTATTTCTGTTTTATATAAGAATATTCATAAAACAGATTTTATAATTTATACTTAATTAAATAATTTATTATGACTAATTAAATATAAATAAGCTAGAAATACAAGATATGGTCCAAAAATAATATTTTTCTAAAAAATGACTATTTTCTGATGTAAAATAGTGAAAATAATTTTTTCATAATTTTTCTCAATTTATTTGCATTTAAAATAGATTTAATGAATTTAAATAGTATTCTAATGATAAAAAAAATGGTAAAAATAGCAAAAATAACTATTTTCTGAGAAAATAAATTTTATTTCAGTTTATCATACTTAGAAATAATTTCCCAGAAATTTTGAGATTAAAATCATTTAAAACGAATTTTTAATCAATTAATTATGATTAAAAAAATTTAATCAATAAAAATACAAAAATAATTTATTTTTCAGAAATTAAAAATGCGATAATTTTATATAGGATGTCAAGATGTTACACCTAAATTTTCATAATTTTTAGGTAAAAATTGGATTTATTATGAATATTTTGAGTTTAAATGGATTTTAAATGATTAAAATGAAGAATTAATAACGAAAATATAAAAAGAAAAAAATTTAGAAAATGCTGGGTTGTTTGGGTTTCGAACTCGTGACCCTTGGTTCAGATTGCATATGACTTAGCCACTAGACCAGGTTATGAGTTTGTTGTGTTCAAAGAAACAAAATTATATTTAAACCATAATCCAAGTTCATCTTCTTCCCTAAGATCCTAGCCAAGAACCCTAACCCTAACCCCAAATCTAATTGACTCGAATAACTCATGATTAGACATTGAATTCATGGGGCATTTGATCTAAGACAATCAAATACCAAAACAACATTACAAAATCGGACTTACAGAATCGATTTGTGGTTGAAAAAGAAAACGAAAGCATCCTAACTTGAACCGTAACTTAGAAGATTTTTGGGCTCGTTTATGGTGATTTTTTGTGGGTTTGTGATGCTCATAAGTGCAGAAGATGATTAAAAGGATTGGTTTATGGTATTGTTTAAAAAACGATAGATTGAAATCGATTTTTATGGTGTGACGGTTACACTTTATAACCCGGTTTAATCATGATTAAAAACACGTTTAATGCCCGATTTAATGTTTGAAACTGTTAACATGAAGTGGAGAAACGATTTGGCATGTATTTTGAATGGTTAAAACCCTTAAAACTTGATTTTATGACTTCGCCGGAAAATTGTACACCGGAAAAACGAGTAGAGGGAAAACATATTTGAATTTTTTTTACTTTTTGACATAACTGGCCCCTCTACTTTTAACTAGGTTAACTTAATTATTTAACTATGTTAGATTTTTCCTTTATAAACTTTAACAACTTAACAAGGTTTTTAACTTTAAATTTATAAATCTTAAACTTTTAAAACTTTTTATAAATATAAATGTCAAAATATATCATGATTAATCATGTATTCATATACACGTTCGGTTAAGATGTAAACATTTCCAAATAAAGAAAATAATAATCGAAAGGACTCAACTTTTATTATATTCAAAAACATAGGAAGTACACAAACTATATTTGACAACTTGCTAAAAGATAAGGGTTACGGTTGTCACACAAAGTTTCGGTTAGGAGTAGTAAGTAGAGAATTTAGACCCAAAATTCCTACCGTTATCCGTTTCGCTTCCCCGTCGACGACCAGTACCTCTAGAACTGCCGCTAGAATCGGCTCGGGCTGCGTCATGCCAAGAAATTGCCTCGGCAATCACCCTAGCCAGCTCAGCGGGAGTGGCTAGTAGTGGCTCGCCGTCGTTGGTTCGTGCAGATTGTCAGGTTTGCATGATTCCCTACTAATACATCATATATCAAAAGTGTAAGACACATATTTCACAAATATTGTCATTCATATAAATGTAACAACCAAATATAACCACGCATAGTAAGTCAATCACAACCATAAGACAAAAGAATAAACAAGATAGAACAAGATCAATACCATACCTGCATTACATACTCATAGTCTAAGGTGCATCAAATGTCAAAGTACAAAAGACTAGCGGCCAAGTCGCAATAGTTTAAACTACAAACATGAAATAACACAAAGTACAACAATGATACATCCTACAAAGATGAAGATGGAAAAACAGCAGCAACCGCATCCCTCATGCGTTGGTCCATCTCTGTCATCCTCCTCTCCAATGCCTCCAATCGCCTCTCAGCTTCAACTCTCCCCATGGCGCCCACTAACCTCCCCCGCTCAGCCTCTGACGCGTGGTCCTCCAGTTCCCGGATACGAACACCCATAGCCACCAGTTGTGCGCCATGGGATAGAAGAACGCCACTTTATCTCTCTCCTCGTAAAAGTGGAGAGAGATAAACTTGGAGAGGAATATTAACCTCCTTTAAACAATAGTGACCCAAAAAATATTAGGGAAGTATGATATATGTAACTGGTAACCAAACATTTTTTTATAATTTCCATTCTAAATGACTTTTTTTTATAAAAGTACTCCATTATTTTATTAAGCTAACCTAACTATACTATATAATAAAAGAAAACAATGAGAAGATACGTACTATTCATCAATTTTTAGTTTTTGCATCTTTGTTATACTTAATTATAATACTTATTTTTTTAATAAAAGATAGTTATTATATTATGAGCCAAAAGAATTTAATATGAAATTAAGTATTAGTTTTTTTTAAATAAATATAAAAATTTTATTTAAAATCTTCTCCAAGTTCATGTTATATTGGTTAAAATATTAAAAAAAAAAATGAATACTAATTATGATAATTGTTTTTATGGGTGATTTCTAAAAGTTTTCAGATATTTAGTGTGAATGGATAGTAATAATGGTAAAAATACAATATCCTACATAATAAAAAATAGATGATATTAAAAAAATTAAAGTTAATACCCAAAAGAAATTAGAAGTAATGTTTTAAAAGTAACTTAATAAAATTTATTACTGTCACGTCAATGTTTATTTTTTTTTAAATTCATATCGTGATGGTTGTATATATCAATGAATTAAATTATATTTTATTATATTAGTATAATACACCGGTTTATTCAACCTTTTAATGCATTTTTTTTATAATATTAGCTTTATAATACTAATTATATAACATCATATTAACCAATGAACATATGCAAAATAAATTTTTTACTTTATAAAACAAAATTATGATTACTAGTTCAAATTTTAATTTGGTAGGATGTGGGTGTGGATGAGCCCCATCTTTTGGGGATGGTCATCCACACCAGCGTGGTGTAGGCTCACCAAGGCAGGTGTGAAGCAAGGGTGTGGGAGATGGATCTTTATCCCTGAAAAAAAAGAATTTTGGCATGTGGTGGCTCATCGGATTCATCCTATCCACCCGACGTTTTTTATGGGGACGAGCCCTACACCCATGAGCCTTATTGATTTCATTAACCCATAAATCAACAGTGTATTTAATTTGTTATCATCAATTTCATTAACCAGGGTTAGGGTTGTAAACAAAGCAAACGTTCAACGAACAGTTCGTAACTGTTAGGCAGGAAGTTCGTTTGTGTTCGTTCGTTTAAGAAATGAATGAACACACAAAAAAATTTGTCCGCTTAGTTAAATAAACGAATATTAACAAAGGTCATGTTCGTTCATTTATGTTCATGAACATTCGATAATGTGTTTGTTTATGTTTGTATGGGTTTAATAGTTCATTAGGGTTTTTAATTTAGGTACTTCAAGTTCCCATTGGTAGATTATGTAATATATATTACTATATTACATATTAATATTAGTTAACCTATTTTGATTAACTAGTATTTTTGGTGGATTAAATGAGAATTTCAAACTTAATATGATATTTTATGTTTTTATGAGACATTATGTTATGGTAATTATGTGATCAAGATTATGTCAAGTATCTTTGAGTAATTGGATTAGTATATTTTGGTGATAATGTTTGTAATAAAAAATGTTGATTGTGTTAGTTTGTCCCAGGTTTTGTTCAGGAATGATTGTATGTGTTTATTTACATCAATTTGTGTTTGTTTGTGTTCGTTTTTATCCGACTCCTAAGTTGTAACAAATAGGCACAAACAAAAATGAAAATGTTAATTTCCTTAACAAATACACACAAATTGAAAATCTCGATCGGTAAATGTTCATGAACAGTTCGTGAACACGTTATTCCCATAATAAACAAACACGAACAGAAAAACTCGTTCGATAAGTGTTTATGAACAGTTCATGAACACGTTATTTCCTTAACAACGAACATGAACAAGAGCAAATTCGGTCCCAGAACCCCTCGGGTCACGACCCCTGCCCCCGAGCCTTTCCCCCTGCGTTGTTGTAGGAACGGGTCCTTTTCGGCGTCGCTGTGGCACACCATCAACGCCAACTGTTCTTCCTCGGTCCAGCGAGTTATCTTTGTATGGGTGTTTGTTTGTTTAAACCGTAGTAAAAGTGTGAGTTTTAACCCCACGGTTGTGTGTATTTATATAAACATTTGGGACGGTTAGGTTTGTAGAATTTAATTTTTTGCACAGTTTCCATGTAAAAATTAAATTTTACTAGACGGTTACAATGGTATTTAATTTTTTGATGGTTTGGTCGACGGTTTTAATGCTAATTTGACTTATTATTTGACCGTATAAATATTTGAAACGGTGGTAAATTAAAAAAAATAGATATATATTTAAATGAAAATAAATAAAAGAATCAGTGGAATACTGCCTCCAAAACTGTGTTTCAGTGAAGAGATGTAGCAGTGCATGATTTGTTGAAATCAGTAAAGTGGAAAACTTTTCAGTTAAAGGACCCTTCCCTCCTAATATATACTAAAATTTATATTTGTGTCTATTTCACTAACAACTACTTTCAAAAAAATATTAAAGATTAAATACGAAGGAATGTCTTCTCAAATATACATATAAAGATGATTAATAATTTTTCCTCTGTTTTTTATTTATCACTACTTTTTAAAATATATAGAACTCAGCTACAAACTTATATGAGACCTACAGTTGGATGCTCTAAGTAATTATATACATATATATATATATATATGTTTACCAATTCTTTGTAATAGTGTTTTTAACGGCGCGATAACGATTTCGTTATGTCGTAGTGCTCACATCTAGTTGGCTAGTCTTAACAGTGAGGGCCTCATCATCAACTCACACACGTGCAGCTGGTAAGGCCATTCTTTTTTTTCCTTTCTTTTTCCATTATCCTAACATTCAGATTTTCGTTATGCCATAAAAGTAGAATTTAAAATCCTTTCATTACCTATGCTCCGTCTTCTTGATCGCAGAGGTAATCATACATCCAGGTTCTTGAATTTCGTGGTTCTGTTCTTGAACGCGTGGTGAGTAGCTTCATCTTTTCCGTTCTTATTTTCCATTCCTCTTTGCTCTGGCTAACGACGTAGCCGTTACCAGTTGTAGCCGTTTTTTTTTTTTTTTTTTGCGTCTAATAGATTATAAACATGGATTTTGGTTGTTATGATTTGTATTTAGGGTTTTCAGATACCAAGATTCAACAGTTTTAACGCTACTTTTCGGGTTATTTTACTTGAACTCAAAAGAGGGATTAGTCGTGAAAGAGAGCTTATTTGAAATTCACAGCACGAATTGGGGGTTTAGAGTACTATAATTAAAGATAAGAAAATGACTAAATGAGGTTAGCGTTTTGGTTTAGGAAAGAAGAACACGTAAGCCAGGATGATGAATAGAGGAATATGACTTTGGATTTACTAGAAATGTAAAATACCATGAAAGATTCCACAAAAGGTTGAATTTTTTTGTAAAACGCTTCTATCACTAAATATTTAGGGTGTACAGTTAGGATGGCAAAGGAGATCAAGGATCTCAGTTTAGAGAGGAGAGAGGGGGACAAATTAGGGTTTAGAGTATTGGTGTTTCATTAGCCTTTAACCGCTCCTAATAATCTCTATATATACACCCAAGGGGTAACCCTATTTAATGGTTTATTAAGGGTAATTACGTCCATCACATAAAGACCAGTTAAACCAATAGAGGGTATTTAGGTCATTGATCATTTATTAGATAAATGATTATAAGGGCCATTTAATTAGAATATATAAATATATTCTTACATTCTCCTACTTGGCCGAGTAATCATTTATTATGAGCATTAGATAAGCCTGATCAGGAGCTAACACTCATTTTAGTTTTAAACCCAAAAATGTAACAAAGAAGTACAGTCGTTGAGTCAGTTATTCAACTCACGACCCACATTAATCATACTACACACTAAATTTAAAACTTAACATTAGGATCATGACAATTAAGCCCACAATGTTAATTTGTATAATTAGTGTCTATACGTCATTAGGCATGCATGAATGTATTTAGAGACAAACAAATATCAAATGAATGAGGAATAATTAATAATTTTCATTCATAGTGCAATATGCAGTTGTACATGGTCATTAGTAAAACCCGTCTCTATTATAGGCCCTTAAAGAGACTTATGGGTGATAGACCTTTAGTTATTGGATCCATAAGCATGTCATGAATGAATTCGATAAAAAGAATTAGTTTCCTCTACTTGTTCATAAAATAAGTGAACAATCAATTTCGTATCGAATTTCTAATGCAGCTCCGCTCGAACTGATACTGTTCGAGAAAATAGTGTAGCTGACTTTATCATAGTAACTCTTCAATATAGAATTTAGATGGAGTTATTAAATTATGAGTCTACTGATAAAAATTCCAACAACATTTAGTGACAGTTGTGTTGTGATAAGCAACATATTATGTCATTATTATTTAGGTTGTTGTTAACAGTTCATTATGACTCCTCCATGAGATAAGTTTTGTCTGCTGAAATAAGGATATATCCCAAAGTTGACATATTGTTTTCTTTGAATACAACAAAGTTGGAATAAGAGTATTCAACTATTTTAAGTTCTCACTTCTTCTTTAAATTATAATCTCTCATTTCTTAAAGATATTATAATACTTTATTAGATGCTTCACAATAATCTAGACGAGTCTAGTGTTCAGCAACATGAGCAATATCCAAACGAGTATAGACTTAAACTTACATAAGGCTTCTAATTAATGAAGCATAAGGTAATAAGTTCATTTATCATATTAGCCTCTAAAGGAGGCAATGTTGTATTTTACATGTGTAAGGACCCGCTTAGAGACGAAACTAATGTCTCGTTGAGTCTATCTCGGTGAATTTTGATTCCTATAAAATAAGAGGTATCTCCGAGATTCATTATGTCAAAGTATGTGCAAACAATGATTTGACTAGCGTAACATATACTTGTTAAAAGAATGTCATCTATATAAGGATAAGTTTGCGTTAGTTGCTCCCACTCATCTTGAGGTAGGTGTATTAATCCACTTGGTTCTTGATGAAAAGAATTGCATTATAATTTCATCATGTTTAAATGCTTGCATCAACCCATACATGGATTTCATTGACTTACAAACTAGTGTTCTAGACCTTCAGTTTAGAACTTTCAAGTTGTTTTATGAACATGTAGGTCACTGTTAGGGAAAGTTGTCTAATGTCCATCTAATGTAGCTCTTAAATTATTATAAGCTACTAGAATGGTAATGATCCTCAATGAAACCTTTTGCAAGACAAGTAAGAAGGTTCTTTGATAATTTATTCCCTCTTGAGTTTAACCCTAAGCAATCAATCATACTTTTAGTGTGATAACGTTTCCATTCAGATTCAGTTTAGTTATGAACACCTTTAGGTAATTCAAACAAATCCAAACGTTATTCTAATTCATGGAATCAAGCTTGCCAATAGTAGCTTTGTCCCACTTAGAAGATTTAATTGATACTGATGATATAATTAGAAGAGGTAGGATCAGTAAACTTTCCAAACATCCATTTCAGCCTTAGTCAGGTAAGGTGCTTAATCATCAAAGTTAGTAGGCCTTTTAGACCTAGATGACCTCCTGAGTTAACTATTGGGTTTATTAGGATACATATGTAATTTTATGAATTAGCTCTTAGTTAGGTGCTTTCATTCTCAGGTAAATAAGGAGCAATATTAGTTTCTAAGTGTGTAAGAGTGGGTGCAGTATGGTGTACAAGAGGTGTAATCGGAATTAAATTCGGAGTATGAATTAGCTCTTTTACTTCTGGCAAGTCATGCTAAGGACTTTTACTGCTCTCACTAAACTTAGAAATCTTTAGGAACTTAGCATGCATAGGGTCTAAGATTAGAAGACCAATAGATTCTAATAGATAAACAATACAATGATGTTCATGTTAGTTTTACTTATTGAAGATTACTTTAGTTTTGGTAAGAAATCTAAGTTCTTCCCATAGTTTGGCATCAATAAAACTTTATTAGGAGTATCGTTATATTCTAAAGAGACAAGTTGTGATGGAGTAGTGTCATATACAAGAGGCATAATTTGAGATAAGATCAAAATTGTCACTTCCCCCACCTCTTGCAACTTTTGCAAGTTAAAATTAACACACTTATACTCCCACTGATCTTTTAGGTCTTTGGGAACTACATATGAAAAGTTTTAGCGATGCATGTGAATGGGAATATTTTCATATATTATAGACTTTCCTTATTGTCTAGATTTCATAAGAAATTTTAAGGACATATTTAGAAGGAAACCTTTTAAGTATATGAATTGATTTCTAGAAGACTTAGGTCCGTATGAAACAGATTAGATACAAGTCGATATTTTTCTAAGCTCCACTAATGTCAGTTAATTAAACAATGTGATGGAAACCCATTTATTCCTTCTGCCATTTTAAAGTTTAGGGCATTTAACACATGCTTTAAAGTCACTAAGAATGAGATTTGATAACAAATCATCCTTCATTAACCTATTCATGATTTCTCATAAAAAAAATGGTCTCAATGGATGAAATGCATAGGTCTCATTATCCTTTGTTAAATTTTCATTTTCATGATAACAAAGTTGCGAAAATGTATGTATCATCTTGCTCTATTTTATAAGTTTTCTGTTCAGATAGTGACAACAAACCATATGAGAGTTTAAGGTAATATTGACTTTGTTTTGGTCATAAAAACTCATAACTGTCAAAATTTGACTTTGATATTGATAATAAAATTCTGAGTAATCTCCAAAATATTGTAAGGTATCATAAAGCCTATTACAAAGATCAGTTATTAATGGTTCTTTCAACCTTAACATTAAATTTGCCACTTACTCTCATCTTAAGTATTTGTTGAAATCTGATAAGGAAACAAATAGAACTAGACTTAACAATCATGTGTTAATTGGAATATTTATATTTGTGGAGTCAAATATCAATGATTCTATTACTTAACTTAGCCAACTGTTCCCTTGGCTTATTGATTGTCTCATTGTTTGTGCCTAGTCTAATGGCATAGCTTTGCAATGAGACATCCGCTTGGAGAACTTAGAGCTGGAAGCAGTACTTGTATTTTGTTTTCGGACTTTAAAACTATCATCTCTATTGTAAGTTATCTTCCACTTTTAGGTTTTAGTCATAGTAAGGTGAAGAACATCTGATTTTTCAGTTTTAGGCATTTTTGTTCCTATACGTATGTTGCTATCAACACACACATTTTCCTTTGGTACTTCTTAGTGTTGTAATTGATTCATAAGGCATCTAATCGTACTAATGGAAAAGTTATTGTATAACACACTGAAAATCATTATTGATTCCATGAATAAGCCCTTAGTTTAATGGGCCATGTTATTCAATATTATGATGTATTCACGAATGTCACATAACCTTTTATTTGAGTTAGATTTATTGCATGCTTCTTTAAGAGTTCTTTTGATTCTTCCATAGAAAACCAAATTAGTCTTAGGAATTTCAGAATCTTTAATGGCTCCCCTGATTGCAATCATTAATTTGAGTTCTTGATTACCATAGGTGACATTATAGTTGACTTATCCCACTTTTTAATGAAAATAAAGTTTAGTTTGTTAGAAAAATTAACAGAAGTGTCATGTCTTAATGGATAATCAAGACTCAATAAGAGCAAATCATAGTAGGTTTTGGAATAAGAGTGGGTTAGTTAATTTGAGATATAACCTTTCAGAAGAACATAATAGTGATTTATGTTATGGGATATTCAAGTAAGGCAGACAAAATAAAAATAGGATCATTATATTAATGAAAAATCATTAATATGTGAGGATCATTTTTTTTGATGAAGATGTGAAAACATCTATTATAAACACCAAAATATAATAGATTAATTAAAAGTTTTACTTAAAATAATAGCACATCACCTTTGGGCAGAAGTGAAATTATTTAAGCATGATGTGCAATTAAGTGTAGCACATCACCTTTGGGCAGAAGTGAGACACTTAATTTACTAGGCACAATTTAGTTTTACAGGGAACGAATGTAGCACATCGTCTTTGGACAGAATGAGACATTCATGTTAATTAGGAAAAACTAATTTGGTATGCTTAGTTAGACTTAGATAACTACATTAAGGTAGACATCACCTTTGGGAAGAAGTGAGACCTTTTAAGTGTTATCAAAGTGAAGCAATGTTTATTGATTTAGGTTTTGAAAACATATTAATTAACATTTTACAAAACTAATAAACTAACTAATAGCAGACCCTCATAAAATTTTAGATTACCGGTTCTCGGGAAAGTAGGTTTAGTTCCCGGGAAAAGTTCTCGAGAAAAAAATAGTTAGTTCTCGCAAATAAGGAAGTTCTCAAGAAAATGGTTAGTTCTCGAACTTGTCATAGTTCTTGGTAAAATTTTATTTCTCGGGTGGCCTTAGGTTCTCGAAAATTAGTTAGGTTCTTGGAGAAACAAATTAGTTTTCGGAAAATACAAGGGTTCTCGGATTTAATGCTGGTTTTCGGATTTTGTGTCGGTTCTCAATTTTATTATTAGATTCTCGGTTATGGTTTAGGTTCTCGAATTTTTTATTTCCGAATTTTTGATTTCGGAAAGTGAAAACCGAGAACTCCCTTTCGAAAATATTTATCCGAGAACAGATAATACGAGAATATCAAATCCAATTAATGCTATAAGTTAGGGATTTGATTATGTTTCCAAATTTTGGGATTTTAAGTATATCCAATATTTATTTTGAAATTTGATTTCGTCAAAACTTGGAGATAAAGTAATTCCTAAATTAAGGGAAACATAATAAAAATCAAATTCTCACCAAAATATGGTGATTTTCATTTAAAAAAAGGATGAGTTGTAATAAATCCAAAATCATGGACTTAACTTGAAATCAATTACTTTTTCAAATCACAAAAAAAGATTTCGTGAGTTTTTTTTTTTTTCTGAAGTCCAAAGTTTCAATTAATTAAATCAAAATACAAAACCTTTGTATTTTTTTATGATCTGCAACTTTATAAAACCACAAAGTTTCGAAAATTTTCATGATTGGCCGTCATTAATTAATTTTATTTGATTTATTATTTGCTATTTAATTATGAAAATCGAATTAGAATTGATATAATCAACATATGCTCTGATACCACATATTGATCAAGTCCTTAAACATAATACATAAACATAATAATAAATCAGACATACCCGTTAGTCCAGTAAAGGATGATAGGGAAGACGATGCCATGACAGGATGATTACGTTGATCGGGTTCCCATTTAGGTTGTACAGTTAGAATGGCTAAGGAGATCAAGGATCTCAGTTTAGAGAGGAGAGAGAGGGACAAATTAGGGTTTAGAGTATTGGTGTTTCATTAGCCTTTAACTTCTCCTAATAATCTATATATATACACCCAAGGAGAAACCCTATTTAATGGTTCATTAAGGATAATTACGTCAATCACAAAAAGACCTGTTAAACCAATATGAGTATTTAGGTCATTGATCATTTATTAAATAAATGATTATAAGGGCCATTTAATTAGAACTAGTGGGAAACCCGCGCGTTGCGGTGGGACTGAAACCGAACAAGAAATAAGCAAAAAAAATATTGAATCACACACACGCGTGGCAACAAGTTAACTCGCCATACTAAAAAAAAGTAAAAATTATCATAGAAAAACCTAAGTTGAAACCGTAACATACTACATAAAAAAGAAATAAAAAGAAAACTTTCGTGATTTATTTGCCTATACTTAGATGACTTGTATATTATCATACACAATTATGTTTAAACAGAACTTACATTGAAAAGTATATATAAATGGAACCAATATAGGAACTTCTCATTTCTCTTTCTTATAAACACAAGATAATATTATCAAAAACAATAAGTTTGACATATTTCATATAAAAGGATTTAAGGATGAGACAACTTTTCTTTATAACATAAATTTTCATTTTCAATCCCCTCTCCCTAGAGTATTAGGAACACTTATCTATCAAACTCCATAGTTTTCTTTTTATTAATAGTCATTCAACCAAATTTAGAACATATTAAAATCATCATACATTTTGATATCAAATTTTTGCATATTACAATATGTCAAATACCTTTTGTAAAAGAAATTTCACTTCCATCTAATTTAAGCATGATTAATTGACCATAATTACGGGTAAACATTGTTTGAAATTCATTATAAACGAAAACTTTCTTCCCCAGTCATTGAATCCGGTGACGTATTGTTTTAGGTAAGATCAGTTATGTTTAGGTGTATCAATGTAAGGTAATAATTTCAAAATGCAAATCGTTACCTTTTTTTTTTTTTGAAAACTTGCTTTCATTCACAAAAACGCCAAACCGGTCTTCAAAACAAAGACCGCCGGCTCAAGCCTTTACAAACATATACAAAGGAAAACGACTCCACTCTTTCCAAACCACCTTATTACAATTAAATCTACTATTAAACCAAAGAAATGTGCACGACTTCACCCTAGCGATAATACTCTCCACACTAGGCCGTATCCCACTAAAGACCGCATCATTCCTTGCTTTCCATAAAGACCATATAGTAACAATAATGATCCCGTGCACTACCTTCTTGCTTTTCTTGCAACCTTTCAACGTTTTGTACTTCTCCAAGAGGTCTTTCATCTCAAACGCATATATGGGATCTAGCCTGCACCATCGACCAATCCATTCCCAAACATTGATGGCTATAATACAATCGGATAATACATGCATCGCTGTTTCATCTTCATAGTCGCACCACGGACATCTCATATCTTCTATGTCTACCTTGCGTTTCACCAATTCCGTTTTTGTAGGAATTCTGTTCATTTCTGGTCGCCATGCCGTTATCGTACACTTCATAGGAACCCAGTTAACCCATTTTATTACAAAACATGGTTCAAAACCTGTCCTTTGCATCAGAATTTTGGTCGCTCCATTCGTAGTATAGCCCGTGTTTGTATCCGCAGCCCAGAACCATGTTTCTTGACTCGATATCACCTCTTCTTTCGCTACCATCTCGCACAGATCTACCCACTGCAGAATTTCTTCTGTCAGATGCATAGTTTCGATCCAATCAGCTGTTACAACCCTTTTATTATTCACAATCAGCGTTCTTTCCGTAACTGTACAACTCTTTTTTTCTTCTAACCGATACAACAGTGGAAACTTGGACTTCAGCGAGCATTCTCCCAGCCATATGTCTAGCCAAAACCGAATCGTGTTGCCATTCCGAACTTTAGCCCTTATAAAGGAGTGGAGCGGCACCTCATTAATCTTTATACCCGCAACAACTTTAACAATCGCCTTCCAATTTCCAACCGCGTACTTGTTAATAGGAAGAAATTCCCACATATTATTACTTTTATGGCAAGCCTCCACAACCTTCCTCCACAACGAATCCTTCTTTGCCCGAAATCGCTATGCCCATTTGAAATTAAGCGCTTCATTGACATCTTCTAACCTCTTGACTCCCAACCCCCCAGCTTCTTTGGAGTTGTAACACGAGCCCATTTTACCCAATGAATCTTCTTTCCAACATTTGTTCCGGACCATAAAAATTTCTTCATAATACTTTCAAGACGATCAACAACTTTTTTGGGCGCCTTATATAAGTAAAAATAGTAAATCGGAATGCTCTCTAAAACTGCTTTAACAAGCGTCAAACGACCACCAATTGACAAAAGTCTCGCCTTTCATATAGCAAGTCTAGCCTCAAACATCTCGATCACCTTTTTCCAATTCGCCACCTTATTCATATTAGCTCCAACTTTTATTCCCAAATACTCAAAAGGTAAGCCGTCTCTTTTACAACCCAAATTCAAAGCCATCGAATCTGTTTCTTCTACACACGTCCCCACCCCATATAAATTAGACTTAGAGATATTAATTTTCAGCCTCGAGCAAACGTGAAAACATCTCAGAATTCTCGCCAAATTAACCATATTTCCATTTGACCATTCTCCTAGAATTAGGGCGTCATCCGCATATTGCATATGAGTGATCTCCATACCTTCTCTGTTGATCTTAATTCCTTTAAAATCTCCCTTCAATATCGCTTTATTAATCATTAAAGATAACGCTTCCATAACAACCAAAAACAGAAAGGGAGATAATGGATCACCATGTCTAAGGCCTTTTTGACTAGCAAACTCAAACGTAGGTGACCCATTCACCAAAACTGCCGAACGCGCCGCCTTTAGAATCCCAAAAACCCACAAACACCATCTCGATGGAAACTGCATCTGTTCCATCATAGAAATTGATGTATTGTAAAATACATCTATTTCCAGTGTAAAATTTGTATAGTTTTCGAGTCGTTTAAATGTACTTTTATTAGTTTTTAGGCTTTTTAGGCTTGTACTGATCTATTTTATTTAGTATAGGTTTTATATATTTTTATTAGTTTTGTGTCATTTTTATTACTTATGTATTTATTTTATATTTTGTAGGTGTTCATGGACGTTGGAGCGTAAACGAGCACCTTTGGCAAGTCAAGAACAACCGAGTCGAGAGCACGATGCCATAATACTATATATATCAATAGTATATTAATATTAATAATAATAATAATATTAAAAAGAAAAAAAAAACAAAAAAAAAGGTCACTTTTGTTTTGTCACAAGTCAGCAAAAAAAAGCCCAAGAACAATAATTGTAGGGCAACAATATTAATATATAGAGGAAGGCATCGATTGATGGTTGGGGGAATTGCTGCGAAAATTCGAAGAGGAATAAAAAGCGGCGCACATCAGATTGATTTGGTGGCGAAAATTCTTGGAGAAAAATTATTCTGAGGGGAGCTGCAATTTTGACAATTTCGAAGAGCATATTAGAAGGGGACACAGCTTCGACAAAGAGGAAGAGAATATTATTTTTTGAGGTGGAGCAAGGGTTGAGGTATAGGTGTCAGCACGGGTTGGTTCTATTTTATTTATTTTATTCAAACCCGTAGTGAACACCATGAATTTAACTGGCTTTTATTGTTTTGATTTTATTATCATGACTTTTATTGGCTAAACCTTTTCGCTACCTAGGTTAAAGATGATTGCGCATATTTGATTTATTTTCTTTTGGTTTTGGAACTTTTGGTTGTGGGTGAATTTTAAAGTAAAGAACTATTTATTTTCTTGTTTGATGTGTATGCATATTTAGTTTTATTTAAATAACTTTTATAAATTCCACTTGCGTTTTTGTGAATGTCTTTCATGTATGAATGCGGGTTAGGTTGCGGACTGGGTGTTAGCGACTAGTTTATGGTTAATTCTGCAGGTTATCCATAGGAGTTATAATTGTTAGTTAGATGATTCTAAGTGTTCTACCAATTCTCAATAGCTGTGAGGTGCGAGATTGTTGGTCTATCTAGAGTGTTAAATTGCTAGTTCTAGAGGCTTTGTGAGAAGATCTTCCTAGTTTCCCTAGCATTCCTTGTAGGCCAAGTCTTATCAGAAATATTGTAGTTACCCCTTGCACTTTAGGGTGTATTGTGACTTTCGCGCTGTGAGGTAGACTGTCTAGCGGGTACTTTAAGATTCGAGTAGGTAAGCCTGTGAGGGTAACCTCTCAACCGGTGGTTTAACAGCACAACAATATTCTAGGGTTTCCCCTTGAGAAGGGTCGAGGGTGTCTAGTCTATTCTTGATGTTTAGTATTTTAAGATCCCGGTTCCACACCAGTTCCATAGCCATTAGAAATTTATCATTCATGTGCAGGATTCTAGCCTAGGTAGTGCCTTCCCATCACCTGATCCGAATTCTAGTTCCCAGTTAGTGTCTTTAATTATTTAAGTTTTATTTATTTATTTGCAATTACTTTGTTAGAAAACCCCCCTTTAAGCAATAGAACATTATTAAGTCAGTATTTAGGATAAGTAATCGAGTCTAGTTTACGTTTTCCAGTAGAGTCTCGTGGGTTCGATACTCGGACTTACTTTAGCTGTACTGCACTGACCGGTACACTTGTCGGTTGTGTGGTTTAGGTTTAGAGAGTCTTAGGTTATAAATTTAAAACTTAGAGTGTCTAGTTTAGGTTAATTTAGTTAGTTTTTACTAAACCACTTTGAGCACCTCAAGTTTTTGGCGCCGTTGCCGGGGATCGAACCCGGGTCACCCGCGTGACAGGCGGGAATACTTACCACTGTCTGATGTATTGTAAAATACATCTATTTCCAGTGTAAAGTTTGTACAGTTTTCGAGTCGTTTAGATAGTGTTTTTATTAGTTTTAGGCTTGTACCGGTCTATTTTATTTTAGTATAGGTTTTTATAAATTTTTATTAGTTTTGGGTGTTTTTTAATATTTATCTATTTTATTTTTATTGTGTAGGTGTTCATTGACGTTGGAGCGTAAACGAGCAACTTTGATCAATTCAAGAACACCCGAGTCAAGAGCACGGAACTAGAATGCTATATATAATAATAATATTATTATTAAAAAGAAAAAAAGAACAAAATGTGACTTTTGTCACAAAGGGCTCGAGGCCCAAGTTGAAATTCTAGAAAGAAAAGAAAAATACAACCCTACATGAAGGACTGGAAGAGGGCCGCACATTATAATTATTTGAGGGGAGACTTAAATCGGAGGGGAGGAGGCCGCAATTAGAGAGAGACACATATATTATTCTATAGGAGGTAGCGAATATTATTTTGAGGGGATTCTTTCGAGAGAGCACAACAGGAGCAATTTTAGAGAGGAGGCAGGCCAGGGATCAAAGGTTCTAAGCCAGAGAGCGATTATTCGGGTGTAAATCATTCGGTTTTTTCGTTCTTTTATTATCTTTGTTCTATATAATGATTGTTGAAATTTTATCTGGCTTTGTTTTTCTTTTCAAGATGATTTGTGGCTAAAACTTTTATAGCTACCTAGGCCAAGACAAATAACTATGTTTTGATTTGTTTTTATTTTCTATGGTTTTTGGAACGTGTTTTGGATTTATGATTCAGTAAAGATTTTGATTTCTCTGGATCTGGTGTATATGCGTATTTATTATTTTCTTATTGTCACTTATTCACTCCACTTGCACTTTTGTGAATGTCTTTCATGTATGAGTGCTAGTTAGGTTGCAGACTTTGTGTAGCAACTAGTTTATGGTAAATAGTCGCGAGTTTACCATAGGAGTGGTATTTGGTGGTTAGAAGATTTTAGGTATTCTTCCAAGTTCAATAGCTGTGAGGTGAGGACTTGTTGGTATGTCTAGGTTGTTAAATTGCTAGGTTAGAGGCTTTGTGAGAAGATCTGCCTAGTTGCCCTTTTAACTCTTGCATATCAAGTTAGATCTAGGCTTCAATAATTACCCCTTACACCTAGTGTACTGAGGCTTTCGCGCGGTGAGGTAGATTGTCTAGCGGGTACTCGATCATAAGAGTTAGATAACCTGTGAGGGTTTGTACTCCAACCGGTAGTTTAACAGCACAAAAATATTCTAGGGTTTCCCCTTGAGAAGGGTCGAGGGTGTCTAGTTTATTCTTGATGTTTAGTATTTTAAGATCCCGGTTCCAATTCAGTTCCATAACCATAGAAGCTTATCAGGCATAGTTAGGAGTCTGGTCTAGGTAGTGTCTTGTCATCATCTGAATTCGGCTCAGCTAAGTTCGTGTCTCTAGTTCACTTTAGTAAATTTTAGTTAACCTTTATTTTATTGCAATTTATTTTTCAGTAAAACCCCCCTTTAAAATAATAAATTAATTTAATAGATATTTAGGATAAGTAATCGAGTCTAGTTTTCGTTTTCCATTAGAGTCTCGTGGGTTCGATATCCGGACTTACTTTAGCTATACTAGAGTCGATAGGTTCACTTGCCTGTCAGTAGTTTAGTTTTAGAGAGTCTAGAGTATTACTAGGTGTCTAGTTTTAGGTTTAATTTAGTTATTTTTATTAAACTACTTTTAGCACATCAAGTTTTTGGCGCCGTTGCCGGGGACTCTTGGCGATTGCGTTTACTAGCTTTGATTACACTTATCTGCCATATCTGTGCTACTTGTGTTTTATTTTGAGTCTGTCTATTTGTATAATGCGTCGTAGGAGTCTAATTTTATGTGTCCTTTATTTCTTTTGAGTCTGTAAATATGTGTGAAATTTGTGGAGGACCTCATTTTACCATTCTATGTCCTCAATATAAGAGGTCCTCTGCACATTATCGTGCTAATTCCTTTGTGCAGCCGCAGCCATATTATTCACAAGATTGTCCTACAAATTATTATGATGACTCGTATCAGCAGCTACATTATAATCAGTATCCTGATCAATTTTCTGGAAGCACTTCTTGTGAAGATAGTGGTAATGATTGGAGTGAAATCAAAAGTCTGTTGACATTATTAGTGGCTAAAGATGAAAATACCCAGAAAATGTTAGCAGAGCACGACATCCTCCTGAAAAACCGACAGGCTGCTCTTTTAGATCTTCAACGAACAGTAGAAGACATTGCTTGGAAATTAAAGGAAGAAGAAGAAAAAGTTCAGCAAGAGCAGCTGCCTAAAGTTGGTTATACATATGATGAGGAGGGCAACTACCTCGGGTACATGAACGCTCGAGGGGAGTTGTTCCCAATGTTTCCAGAAGAGGGGAAAGAGCCGATCATGGAATACGCAGATGAGTCAGATGAAGAGATCATCCCAATAACGGAGACGAAAATGGACGTTGAAGTCCCACCTCCGGTGCCACAGGTTACAATATATGATTTTGGGAGTGACTCTGACGAAGAGGACAAAGAAGAAGAATGGGCGGCGTATCAAAGGTCGTTATTGAGGAAAAAAGGGATTGAAGAAGAAGTGGAATTGGGAGATTCCGTTGATATGATGTTTGGTGCAGAGGAAGACAATGAGATGGGTGAGAAGTCATTGTCTGAAGAGGATGAGTTTTTAGATCTGGAGTTAGAGGGTTTGCCTGTTTATGAAGATTTAGGGGAGTCTGATCCCGATGGGGATATAGCATACCTCGACGCCCTACTTGAAGGTGAACAGACAGACATAACAGAAACTGCACCAGTTGAAAGAACTAAGTGTGGGGATCATCCCATGAAAATGGTGGAAGAAGAAGCGCACCATAGCTGGCCCGTGGTATTAGTAATAGATGGAACTTCAAAATCAACAACACCACGGGAGAGGGTAAGGAAGAGAAAAAGAGAGAATCGGAATTGGAAGAGGATCAACGGCTGGCACGAGTTGGAGAAGAAGAAGCCAATGAAAGTCAAGCACGATCAGTCTTCTTGCTACATGCCACGCATCCGGTTCAATCCAGGTAAGTTTAAATTTTGGTGGTCTGACCCGTTAAGAATGCTTAGATTATTTTTCAATTCCACTAATAAATATTCAATTGTTAACGAGGACCGGGTGGAATTAAACGGGTTGGATCGGGTCCAGATAAAAGAGAAGCCCCCTGATTAAGTTTAAGTGTGGGGAGGCTCTGTAGAGTTTGTAAATTTATATTTATACTTATTTTTTTTTTCTAGCTTTTCATTTTTTTTTATTTGTGGTCCGTCGTTTGGTAGTGGTTCATAGGTTTTTATCTTTCTATTTTATATTTGTTTTTGTTTCTTTGAGTCTGTTTGCAGGTTTGCGTGTTTGTTTAGGTATAGGAAATTTCACATGAGCGGGTCCCATGTATTTATCTTTATATATTTTTTATGATTGGGAATTTTGATGGAGGTTTGGGTAATAAGAGAATTTTTCTTAAAAAAAAAAAAAAAATTTAATTAACTTTCTGTGAAAAAAGACTTTTCACGTAATGAGATGAGTCTGGGCTGACCTGTTCGCCTCATGCGACAGCAATTACCCCGGAAAGTTATATTTTTTTTTCGCTTGCGACGCGTGTTGTGATCACCAGTGTCCTTCACGTTGAGTGAGAACCGTATTTTTTTTCCTTATACCCATTTGGTTCTACCACCATTCACCGCCATTTTGCCAAGCAGGTACGTCTTCTTGTTTGTTGTTATATTATGAGTCTAAGTTAGTAGTTTGAGTCTTTTTATTTTTGTGTGGTTCGGTATTATGCTCGGGTTTTGTTTGTTTCGTTTTGCGCAGGTTTGGATTACACCACCCGTACTCAATCTCCATTCGGGTGATTCCGGAGCTGTTCTTATTTATCAAGGCAAGCCCAGAGTTTACCATTGTGTCAGAGCCGATCGCGAATGAAATGCTATACGTTCGAGCTGGATTGGACTAGAGTTTTGGAGCTTACGAAAAAAAAATTAACCAGCTAAGTCCTTTTCAATTTGCCCTTGTCTTTTTATTTTTGTATTTTATTTTTGTATTCGGAATTTATTTTTTGTTTTGAGTCGTTTTCTATTCCTACATTGAGGGCAATGTAGAGTTTAAATGTGGGGATGGAAACTGTCGTCTAGTTTGTATATAGAGTCGTTTTGAGTCTAAAAAAAATTAAAAAAAAATGAAAAAATTAAAAAAAAAAGTCCCTGATTTTGAAGTTTGCATTATATAAAATATGGAAAATGATAGGTAAAGTTAGGTGTCCGGTTTTCAAATAGTATGTATAATAAGAGATTAAAATTGATTGAAAACGTGTCTGATTTGGGATATGTAGGTAGGCTCGGCCGGTAGAAAGGTTTCCTTTGAAAAGTAATAAATTAATTATGTTAGGCTATTTTGTGGGTTCTCATCTAGGAGAAACGGGGAGACCGAAACTGCCAAAAATAGTATAAGAAGCACCGTTATAAGTAGAAAACCGTTAGAATTTCTAATCACTTAAAAAAAATTAGAAATCAAAGCAAAAATGCTGAAACTTAAGGTGCCTGGCCACTGGGATAGCGACTTGGATTGGTCACACCCTCTGAGTTAAGTATGCTGAGAAAAAAAAAATGTTGAAACATAAGGTGCCTGGCCACTGGGATAGCGACTTGGATTGGTCACACCCTCTGAGTTAAGTATGTTGAAAAAAAAAAAAAAGAGAAATAAGTGATTTTAAATTCTCTTGGTTTTTTACATAAGACGGTTGGGAAATTGGTCGTTCCTTTAGCTTCATAAGCTTGAGGCGGGAATAGGAGGATATGTGGCTTCCTTTGAGTGAGACCCTAGATAGACTAATCAACATGAACTTAACATAAATAAAAAGGGGCTTGGAAACCGGTATGGGTTTAAGAGGATCAATATATCTGCAATCGCAATCAACACGTTAGTAGATTATTAATTAAGTAACCTATGTTTTGAAACTGGATGTAAACCTAACTGTGATTCCATAGCATAATTCTTTTTCAGGGACGAAAAAAAGATAAGTGTGGGGATATTTGATGTATTGTAAAATACATCTATTTCCAGTGTAAAATTTGTATAGTTTTCGAGTCGTTTAAATGTACTTTTATTAGTTTTTAGGCTTGTACTGATCTATTTTATTTAGTATAGGTTTTATATATTTTTATTAGTTTTGTGTCATTTTTATTACTTATGTATTTATTTTATATTTTGTAGGTGTTCATGAACGTTGGAGCGTAAACGAACACCTTTGGCAAGTCAAGAACAACCGAGTCGAGAGCACGATGCCATAATACTATATATATCAATAGTATATTAATATTAATAATAATAATAATATTAAAAAGAAAAAAAAACAAAAAAAAAAACGTCACTTTTGTTTTGTCACAAGTCAGCAAAAAAAAGCCCAAGAACAATAATTGTAGGGCAACAATATTAATATATAGAGGAAGGCATCGATTGATGGTTGGGGGAATTGCTGCGAAAATTCGAAGAGGAATAAAAAGCGGCGCACATCAGATTGATTTGGTGGCGAAAATTCTTGGAGAAAAATTATTTTGAGGGGAGCTGCAATTTTGACAATTTCGAAGAGCATATTAGAAGGGGACACAGCTTCGACAAAGAGGAAGAGAATATTATTTTTTGAGGTGGAGCAAGGGTTGAGGTATAGGTGTCAGCACGGGTTGGTTCTATTTTATTTATTTTATTCAAACCCGTAGTGAACACCATGAATTTAACTGGCTTTTATTGTTTTGATTTTATTATCATGACTTTTATTGGCTAAACCTTTTCGCTACCTAGGTTAAAGATGATTGCGCATATTTGATTTATTTTCTTTTGGTTTTGGAACTTTTGGTTGTGGGTGAATTTTAAAGTAAAGAACTTTTTATTTTCTGGTTTGATGTGTATGCATATTTAGTTTTATTTAAATAACTTTTATAAATTCCACTTGCGTTTTTGTGAATGTCTTTCATGTATGAATGCGGGTTAGGTTGCGGACTGGGTGTTAGCGACTAGTTTATGGTTAATTCTGCAGGTTATCCATAGGAGTTATAATTGTTAGTTAGATGATTCTAAGTGTTCTACCAATTCTCAATAGCTGTGAGGTGCGAGATTGTTGGTCTATCTAGAGTGTTAAATTGCTAGTTCTAGAGGCTTTGTGAGAAGATCTTCCTAGTTTCCCTAGCATTCCTTGTAGGCCAAGTCTTATCAGAAATATTGTAGTTACCCCTTGCACTTTAGGGTGTATTGTGACTTTCGCGCTGTGAGGTAGACTGTCTAGCGGGTACTTTAAGATTCGAGTAGGTAAGCCTGTGAGGGTAACCTCTCAACCGGTGGTTTAACAGCACAACAATATTCTAGGGTTTCCCCTTGAGAAGGGTCGAGGGTGTCTAGTCTATTCTTGATGTTTAGTATTTTAAGATCCCGGTTCCACACTAGTTCCATAGCCATTAGAAATTTATCATTCATGTGCAGGATTCTAGCCTAGGTAGTGCCTTCCCATCACCTGATCCGAATTCTAGTTCCCAGTTAGTGTCTTTAATTATTTAAGTTTTATTTATTTATTTGCAATTACTTTGTTAGAAAACCCCCCTTTAAGCAATAGAACATTATTAAGTCAGTATTTAGGATAAGTAATCGAGTCTAGTTTACGTTTTCCAGTAGAGTCTCGTGGGTTCGATACTCGGACTTACTTTAGCTGTACTGCACTGACCGGTACACTTGCCGGTTGTGTGGTTTAGGTTTAGAGAGTCTTAGGTTATAAATTTAAAACTTAGAGTGTCTAGTTTAGGTTAATTTAGTTAGTTTTTACTAAACCACTTTGAGCACATCAGAAATTAAAAAACCCCAATTAATGTTGTCGTACGCCTTCTCAAAATCATTTTTTAACAAAAAAGCCTTTTTATTTTTTCGCTTCAACCACGCTTGCACCTCATTTAGAACAAGAGGACAATCCAAAATATATCTATCCTTTAGAAAAGCGGATTGCGACTCCGAAATAACCTCCCCCATCACCTTTTTTTATTCTCAACGCCAAAATCTTCGAAATCACTATATTCACCATGCCAATTAAGTTTATGGGTCGGTATTCCTTCATACAAATCGGATTTTTGCATTTCGGCACCAAAGTAATGAATGAAGAACTATATTCCAAGCTTAGAATTCCGGTTTCATGAAACTCGGCCAATATATTAACAAAATCGCTCTCCAATTCATTCCCGAATGTCTGTACAAAATGAAAATTATAACCGTCTTGTCCGGACGCCTTATCTTTCCCACAATCGAACACCGCCTCCTTAATCTCTTCCTTTGAAAATGGTTGCACCAAATCTTCACACATGTTCACCGGAACTTTTTTAATATTTTCACAATTAATTATCGGCCGATCACTACAAACTTCACTGAACATTCCACGAAAGTGTTTCAAAACTTCTCTTTTGACAATAGTTGGTTTCGTAACCCAAATACCATCAACCTCCATCCCCGGAATAGCATTCGACGCTTTCCTACCATTAATCATACGGTGAAAAAACCCCGTGTTTTCATCCCCTAATGAAGCCCACTTCACCCGAGAGCATTGTTTTAAATCTTTGTTTTTCGCTTCATTTAGAGCATTAATCCGGTTTCGACATTCTTCCAATATCCATTGCTCTTCTTCACTGATGCTTCTATCTTCTAAACTCTTTTCAATTTTATCCAATTCATCATTGCATATTGCGAACTCTAACTGCTCCTTCTTGGTTGTTTCCTTCCACCATTTTTTTAACTGACCACTAAGAATCTTCAACTTGCGATTCAAAACAGCCTGAGCCGAGCCCTCCCCTTCATTCATATCCAGAATTTTTCTAACCAATTCAACACATCCTTCTTTATCTACCCATGAATTGAACCATCGAAATGGTTTGGGACCAAAGTTTTTCGTTACCATGTTGAGTAGCAACAGAAAATGATCTGACAAACCCCTCGGTAGAGCTCGAAGAGAAGCAGACGACCGTTTATTAAACAACTCATTACAAACCAACGCCCTATCAATCTTGCTTTGTTTATCCCCTTTCCCTTTACCCGCAAGAAATGTAAATTTCCTTCCTATCAAAGGATATTCCACCAACCCACATTCATCAATAAACTCATTGAAATCTTTGGCCATTGCTTCATTAAACACCGTATTTTTTCTTTCCTCCACATTCCTAACCGTGTTGAAATCTCCCATGATAATCCAAAAACCTTGTATAGACCCCATTAAAGCTTTTAAATCATTCCAAACCACTTGTTTCTGGTTTCTACTCTTAGGCCCGTATATGTTAACCACATTGATTTTTGATTTATCATCTTTCAATCTCCCACCCACCACTAAATAATTCCTATTCTTCCTGACATATTCTTTTTCAAAAATACCAACATCCCACAAAGAAACCAACCCACCCGAAAGGCCCATTGGATCTACGCTTTCAAACCCAAAACACCCTCTACCCTAAAATGTTTCTAGAAAACCACTATCCAATCCTTTTGTTTTAGTTTCTTGCATCATCACAAAACCCACCTCATTTTTTTGTCTTAGCCCCCTAACCCATTCGCCTTTCCCATCCACCCCCATACCTCTGATATTAAAACTCAAACAATTCATGGTCTAACCTGTTGTACCCCTTCCTTAACAATCGAATCTCTAATCAACTCTTTAAAATCTTTAGTTCTACACCCAGCTTGCGTCCCATATTCACTGTGCACGTGATCTCATTATCCAAAAAAATTGGTAGCTTCATTAACCCCCAACCCGTTTCCATGACAAATTCCAGTGTCCGTTTGTTTTCTCGTAATTGGATCCCCCATCGACTCTTCTGATTGATTATTTTCCTCCATGGTGTCATGTTCTACCACTTCCTCTTCTGTAGAAGTCGACCCAAGAATGCCAAAGGAGTTATTAAGGTCAATCGGTCCCTTGTTTAAATCCACCGGGCTTTTATTCTTTATCACTTTACCCACATCATTCTCATCCCAAATGAAAGGGTCCAACCCAAACATATCATCATCCAACTTTCTAGGCTCCTTATAGGGCCTAAGATTGCCATTAGATGACCCACTAGAATAATCCAAGCCCACATTAACAAATGCCTTAAACTTCTTTCTTTTAAAAGTTTTTAAAATTTGAATTTGATTTTTCAATTAATTCCTCCGCAAATCCCTCCTTTTTACCATAACCATCTTCATCTTGACTAGGCAAGTCTGACTTTTCCAAACCGTTTTTAGAAACCGCATCAACATTCAATCCTCCATTACTACTTTCCTTAACAGGAGATCTCTCATCCATCGGAAACCGACCACATTCCGGCATCAGTTCCGGTGACTGCGACCTATCTCCGATATCCGAATTGCACTCTTCAGCCACCTTTGCCCCTATTACAAACTCTCCAATCCACTCTCTGTCAATCTCCAAGACCCACACTTTGTATGATGCTCCTCTCCAATTAAGACAAGCTACATCATGAATGCACCTTCCATGGTTTACCAACACACCTACAAGGTGGAAGGAAGCATCACCATCCAACTTATCCACACATGCGTCCTTCACCACCACCCTAAAAAGATTCCCAATATCATTAAGAACCTTATCTTTCGTAATGCACAGAGGAACACCACAAATTTTGAGCCAGGCAACCCTCTCGAAAGGAATAGGTTGCCCTTCCCAAATCAATGGACAATCAAACTCTTCCTTCCTCCCGCTCAGTTCATCCTTAGCCATACCCGCGTGCTCCTTGGAAGAAAATTCAATTAAGACCGTTAACCCTCCCAAACATCTAATTCTGCCTTCCTCCAGCTTCATATCTTTCAGAATACCAAGAATATTTTGTAGAACTGCCAATGACTTTAACCGAACGTAAATCGCCTTCCCATGCAGCTCCTCGAACGCTACCAGTGAGTCGTCCACTTTGACAGTCTTTCCGACGAACTTACCTGTTGACGCTTCCTTGAATGAGACATTGTTGATACCTGGACCCTTATTAGCAAAGGACTTGAAACTCGGCCCTGTCCCTGCCATGTATTCTTCCCTGGAATGATTGAAAGACTTTTTGGGTTGTTTAATCTCTCCTTCCTCGAGAACATATCGTGCAATGTTGAACTTCAATTTATAATTCCCCATGCGTACTGAAGACAGTACATGTATCATCTCCATCCGATCTTTGACGTCCAAAAATGACACAAAACCAAACCTTTTCCCTTCTTTGTCTCTCTTCCGTGCGATGTAGATATCGAAAATCGTTCCCTTACCTCTGAGAGCCTCCGCCACATCAGTCCCACTACATCTATCAGGAAGATTGGTTACAAAGAACTTCATTAGCCTTGCCTGAATGCTCACTGGAATCGGTTTCCGGGTATTCTCCATTGAGAGAGTTTTTTTATCTTATGCAAATCGTTACCTGATGATTAAAAACACAGTTTTCCTTATTGATTTATCGGTTTCTTATAGTATTATCAAGTTTATAAAAGATTAACTTTCCAAAAACATATAAAATATTATAACAAAACATGTAGCCTAATGAATTATTTTTATATGTTTTCTATTTAATGTGTTTCAAGTAATTGTATAATTAAGTGTCATGTGTTTTCGTAAATATCACTTAACTCTTGACTTCATTTTTATTAAATATGGTGTTTCAAAGACAAAATTGCCCCTAAAATGTAGTTATTTTTTGCATTGGGTGTTGTTTCATAAGCAATTAAATTTGTACCTTTTTACAATTTAAGAAATTCTTGTCAAATGCTTTATAATATAGTATAGATATAGATATAGATATAGATATAGATATAGATATAGATATAGATATAGATATAGATATAGATATAGATATAGATATAGATATATAAATATATTCTTACCAAGCCTTACTAGTATTTTCTTATTTTTAAATCCACATAGTATTAGTAATTGAAATTTAACCAAAATTCAAATCCTAAAAGATTTCCTTATATTTTAGAAACTGGTTGTTAGAAAAGGAGAGATAGGGTGTTGGTGGTTGCCGGTGGATGAGACGAACTCCGATCTTAGTGGAGCCATTTAGTGGTATGCGGTAGCAAGCGTGTTGGTTGTGCAATATTAGGTACTAAGTTAGCCATTCTAAAATGCTACGTATAACAAGTGTAGGCAACTTTACGTGGAACAACTATTAGTGATGGAATTAACGTTCAGTTTAGAAAGCAAAAGCTAAGGATTTTGTGACATTTTAGAGTTCAATGATGAAACATGATAGATACTTGGCCTTTAAAACGCTTTGTTGGTTTGAGGTTAACTTTTTTAGAGGGTCTTTGATACATAAATAACCTTGGATTGTGGTAGTTGCTTTGTAAGTGAACGAGTGAACCAGATGTTTAGGAAACTTCTTGGTAGAAGGTTTATTTATATGATGAACGAATAGCTATTACGGAAGTCAAAAGAATATATATAACTAATGGTTAAGGCACATTTATGTACATTTATTGTAATAGAGTAATTAGTGAAAAGGTTGTTAAGACCTTCCATATTCTAGATAAGAAACTCTTGTATATATATTTTGGCATGATTAATAGAATGAGTCAAGGGATTAACTCTGATATGGTATCAAGAGTTGTTTCTTGATCCTGGAACCCTACGGTTGCAACATTCTGCCGTCTTCTACCTCTTTCTTCTCCGATCAGTAGCCTTCATCTGTCTCTCTTACCTTCACATATCTCCCGCAAACTCTTCCCTATCCCTACCATGGATACAAAACTGCATCAAGTGGTAACTATTTCTAGTATCTCCAACTTCATACCTATCACCCTTGAGATGGATACCGGCCACTGGCCCACGTGGTCAGAACTGTTTAAAATCCATTGCAAAGCTTATCAAGTTTATGACCATCTTCTTCCCCGCCCACCACCCGCCACTCCACCACCAGCCGCTGACAAGGACAAGGCACCCGCCTCCTCGGATGAGGTTTGGGAGTAGCTTGATGCTGTTGTTCTTCAGTGGATTTTTAGCACTATCTCTAAAAACCTTGCCCATACCGTCATAGATACCGACCAAAACAAAACTGCCTATGAGGTGTGGACCACCCTTGAAAATCTTTTTCAAGACAACAAGAGTGCCCGCGCCTTATACCTTCGCCACCGCTTCACAAATACCCGCCTTGAAAACTTCCCTAACATGTCCGCCTATTGCCAAGAACTTAAAACCCTTTCAGATCAGTTAGCCAGTGTTGGTCACCCGGTGGATAATGATGGACTTGTCCTTCAACTTATCGCCGGTCTCACTGCACAATACGAGAGCATGGGCACAATCCTTCAAGGTCAAGACCCTCTACCCACCTTCTATAAAGCCCGATCCGAACTATGCATGGTGGAATCCAGTAAAACGGAACAAACCCTACACGCCTCCAAAACCGCCAACACCGCCCTCAACACCTCCACAAAACCCTACCCCTCCTTCTCCCCTTCGGATACCTACACAGACCGCTCTCGTGGCCATGGCTCGGCTGGTCGCTTCCGTGTTCGTGGGAGGGGACGTGGCCGCCAATCTTGGGGACGCGGCAACTATAGCCCATGGCAGCCCTCCTTTCCAAACTATTGGGCTCCTCCCTATGGTCCATGGTCCATGCCGCCAAGCCCACAACAACCTTTCACTCCATAATGGGCCTCACCACCATGCCCTTACCCGACTACCACTCCTCGGCCCACCATTAATACACCTGGCGGTCACGACATTCTAGGATCCAGGCCCAATCAGGCCTGCAACGCGGCCTACACACCCAATAATATTGATCAAGCCTTACATGCTATGTCACTTCATCAGGAACAAACTAGCTATATGGATACCGGTGCCACAGGTAACATGTCTAACACCTCTGTTAATTTCGATTCTTTTTCTAATAATAGCATGGGAGAACAAATTATTGTCAATGATGGTTCAACCATCCCGGTCCTTGGACATGGCAACCAAACCCTACCACCACCATTCCCTCCACTTGTCCTTAAAAACGTCCTTTATGCACCTAAACTATTGAAAATTTTAATTTCAGTTCGTCCGTTCACAACCGATAACTCTATCTCTGTCGAATTTGACCCCTTTGGTTTTCTTGTGAAGGATTACAAGAGCCGGATCCCTATCCTCAGGTGCAACAGCAGTGATGATCTTTACCCTCTTGTGCTCGGGCCTGGAACCACCACTTTTCCTACCACTTTTGTTGCTATCACATCTACCTTATGGCACCAACGCCTTGGACATCCTGGGCGTGCACCTTTACATTTTTTGTATAAAACTTGTTCTGTTTCTTTTCCCAGTTCTCATAATAAATTTTGTCAATCTTGTGTACTTGGCAAAAGTATTAGACTACCCTTTGCTAGTTCTAATACTCGTATTTTTTATCCATTTGATTTAATGCATAGTGATTTATGGACATCTCGAATCTTGAGCACCAATGGTCATAGATATTATATGTTGTTTCTTGATGATGTTACAAATTTTTTGTGGACCTACCCCTTATCTAATAAATCTCAAGTTTACTCTATTTTTTTGTCAAATCCACAAACAAATTACCACCGAATTTGAACGACCAGTCAAAACCTTCCAATGTGACAATGGAACCGAATACATAAACTCATCCTTTCATAATTTTTTCGCCACCCATGGCATCCTCTTTCGACGATCGAGCCCCTACACGTCGTCACAAAATGGTAAAGCGAAACGCATCATACGCCCATCAACAACATGATCCACACCATCCTCACCCATGCCTCCTTACCCAACACTTTTTGGCACCATGCCGTTGAAACTGCCACCTACATCCTCAACATACTCCCTACCAAACACCTACAATACAAAACCCCAACTGAACTCCTATACCACCGTACCCCATCCTATGATCACATTCGGGTGTTCGGGTGCCTATGCTACCCACTTTTTCCTAACACCACAATCCATAAACTTGATCCAAGATCCACTCCTTGTGTGTTCTTAGGATATCTGGCTGACCATAGGGGATACAAATGCTTCAATCCTAAAACCAAACAACTAATCACATCTCACCATGTAGCTTTCGAAGAGACCACCTTCCCCTTCGCCAACATCACCAAACCACCACCCTCATACGACTTCCTGTCGGTCTTCCCACCCTCTCTTTGGCCTCATGTCGACCCATCCTATCACACTCCTGGCCACAACCCTCAGCCCTTACCCGCTATCACCCCTTTGCCCACTCCCCAACCCAACACCTCAACCCAAACATCGACCCAATCTCCTACTAGCCCTGGCCTAACTTCCAACGCCTCCACAAACCACTCGCCTCACACTGCCTCACCCAACCATTCCACAGACCTCGTCCCAAACAGCCCGGCCCACTCCCCTACTCACTCAGGCCTATCTCATTCTTCTTCACCATCCCATGATAGCCTGCCTCCAACACCACCTCACCAGCCCGCTCACCAAACCGGCCAGACCATGCGCACCCGCGCCATGGACGACATACACAAACCCAAGGCCAGACTTAACCTTAACATCTCATCCATTGTACCCATTCCCAAAAATCCCACCGACGCCTTGTCCATTCCGGTTTGGTATAAAGCCATGACTGACGAGTACCATGCTCGTATAAAGAATGTGACTTGGGAATTAACACCGAGGTTGCTAAACATGAATGTTATTCGGAGCATGTGGCTATTCAAACATAAAGTCAAATCTGATGGTTCTTTGGAAAGGTATAAGGCGCGCTTAGTTTGTGATGGTCGCCTTCAACAGGTGGGAGTCGATTGTGGGAAACTTTTAGCCCGGTTGTTAAACCAGCAACCATACGTACTATACTGTCTTTTGCTTTGTCTCAATCTTGGCAAGTAAATCAACTGGATGTCACTAATGCATTTTTGCACGACCACTTAAATGAGACCGTATACATCTACCAGCCTATGGGTTTTCGCAACAACGACTTCCCAGATCACGTATGTCGACTCAAGAAGTCACTTTACGGGTTGAAACAAGCACCGCAAGCGTTGTATCAATGCTTCACAGATTATGTCCTCACCTTGGGTTTCATGCAAACCAAATGTGATGCCTCTCTTTTCACATTTCATCAGGATTCACAGGTCGCCTATCTTCTCCTCTATGTGGATGATATAATTCTAGTTACGTCCACCGACACTCTTCGGTCCACTCTCATGTCACATCTCTCCACTGAATTTGCAATGAAGGACCTCGGCCCCTTAAGCTTCTTTCTCGGCCTCTCAGTCAAGCGCACCAATAACACCATGTTTCTCTCACAACAAGCTTATGCACAGGAAATCATTGAACGTGCAGGTATGGAAGCTTGTAACCCGGTTCACACACCTGTTGATACTCACGCGAAACTTAGTGCCGACGCTGGTTCAGACTTTTCCGATCCTACGTTGTACCGTAGCCTCGCAGGTGCCCTTCAGTATCTTACATTCACTAGGCCCGACATTAGTTATGCAGTTCAACAAATCTGTATCCACATGCATGCTCCCAAAACTGATCACTGGAACGCTCTGAAAAGAATTATACGTTATATCAAGGGCACGACATCTTTTTTACTCACTCTCGGCCCGTCTCCTAACCCACGGTTAATTGCCTACACTGATGCTGACTAGGCAGGATGTCCTGACACTCGCCGATCTACTAGTGGTTTTTGTGTTTATTATGGTGATAACCTCATATCCTGGTCCTCGATAAGACAACCTACAATCTCTCGTTCTAGTGCGGAGGCCGAGTATCGTGGTGTCGCAAATGTAGTTGCCAAAATATGTTGGCTAAGAAATCTTCTTCTCGAACTTCAGTGACCCTTATCCAATGCAACACTCGTCTACTGCGACAACGTCAATGCCATTTACCTGTCAGGAAACCTGGTTCAACATCAACGAACCAAACACATCGAGTTAGACATACTTTGTCAGAGAAAATGTGCAAAAAGGCGAGGTCCGAGTTTTGCATCTTCCATCTCGCTACCAGATTGCTAATATCTTCACGAAAGGCTTACCGCGTGTTTTATTCGAAGACTTCAGATCCAGCCTCAGCCTTCGGTCTCCTCGGACTTCGACTGCGAGGGTGTAATAGCTAAAACACATTTGTGTACATTTATTGTAATAGAGTAATTAGTGGAAAGGTTGTTAATAACTTTCATATTCTAGATAGGAAACTCTTGTATATATTTTGGCATAATTAATAGAATGAGTCAACGGATTAACTCTGATAATAACCTTATTTGAATTATGGAAAGATGACATAAAGTGCATTAATAAGTTATATATTTAGTGGAAAAAAAGACCTAGTTTTGAAGGTTGAGCTATTTTCAATTGGGTAATCCTAGTAGAAATATAAAACAATATGTTAGTGTTTTTCGAGACAATAAAAAACATTAACTTATAAAAATAAAATAAAAAGAGATCGTGATTTTCAATAGAAAACGTTGTTACAAATTAGAATCTGATGGGAGATTTTGTTTTTTTTATACAGGTTAATATTATATTCATCAAATATATACTACATTATCAATCCAATCAAGCTTTATATATAAAACTTAAGGTTGTACCTTTATTAAATTAGTTTCATTTTTAGTATTTTACCCTCGTGTTTGATCTTTACTAACCTAATTTGACTTAAAACTTTAACAAGTCTCAACTTCAATTAACTTGGTCATATATTACGTGATACTTTTGAGTTTTAATCACTACTAGAAAAATACCCCTATCTTGACGCGCATTGCGCGTCATAAAAGGGTGTTCATGACACACAGCAAATTTCAAGGAAGAACATGTCATTAAATTTTTATGACATGCAAGCGCGTGTCATCTTTTAATCATGACACGCGTTCATGACACGTTTTTTTGACACGCATTTATGACACGCTTTCATAACACTCTTTAATGACACTCTTTAATGACATACATTTTTGACACACCTTTGTGACACTCATTTTGCGTGTCATGGTTTTTTTTTTTTTTTACCTAAAAAAAATTCTGAAAATGACTAATATCCCTGGATTTATATTTAAATTTATAATTACAAAATCAATAAATTTGATAATAAAACTGCATATATTATATATACCACCAAAAAATCCATTACAATATAAGCATTTATCGAATCCTACCACAAGTATTAACGGTTACAAAAATATTGTGTCAATACATTACGTTAGTCTATACCTAAACATACGGATCACTTGAAAATGAAGGTTGCGGCATAACTTGACCATTCTTCATGACTTTCATCAATATCCGCATTCGTGTAAACATCTACTCCTCCCCCAACCTGAGACAATAATTATATTAATAAGATGAAGGTTAAGGTTCATGATGGTAATGAACGAGAAAATACCTTTTTCATGTGTAATGAGCGAGAAAATACCTTTGTAACAACGAGAAAATCATTGTGGTTGCCTAAATCAGGTGCCTAGGAAGAAGATTATGTTTGTTTACCTACCTGCTCGCCAACGAAGAAGTAGTATAAGTCTGTACGCTCTTACTTGTATAGGCGTCGCAGCCTCACTCACTCTTATTGTGGGCACCGGTTTTAATACGATGCTACCTGCATTGAAAAACAATTAGTAGGCACTTGTGTTACAACATGTGAATAGAGGAAAATATACACCAGAATATGTTACAGCATGTTCCACAGCAATCTTTCAAAAGATGCATGACTCCAATGTCTAAGCTTTATGCACATAAAGCAAAGAAAGCCATGTTTGACCCTGTTGCAGTAAAGAAACCACAAAAAGATGCATTGAAAGCAAAGAAAGTGTAATACAAAGCCACGAACAGTAGCATTAGTGCTACCAAGGAATGAAGCTAAAACTCATATTCAACAGGAGCCAAGAGTTATATGGCTCAAAACTTTAAAACATTATGCCTAGCCGCCATCCACAATCGATGCCCATCCCCGGATAAGCCGAAGCGAAGAAAGCTTTATGCGCTAGCTGCTGCCATGTAAGGCCGGAAAACGAACAGCAACGGCAAATCCAAATTACGATAACAACTCCGCTTATTAATTTTATTTTTCAAATGACACGCCGCCATGAATTCCATCAAGAGGCAAAGACGTACAAAGAAAGCGCAATCGATTGCATAGCAATAGCGCGCTGACAATCAACGGCCACATCGGTAACGCTCACATCATAGCCTAGCGAGGCCGCATTTAACACCATCAACAGGGTCAGACGCACAACGGGAAGTCAACCGGTTGCACTGCAGAAGCGCCATCACAGTCGACACCCGCATCGACGACGTCGTATACGTTAGCGTCATTGTCAGGTAGTAATTAAAAGAAAAAAATGTGGAATAAGCTTCACCATTCACAGATTATAACACAGCAGATTAGGGAGCAGCCTTAAAAAGCTGCAATTAACACAATCAAAAGGCGCGCGCACAACGGAATGTCAATCGGTTGCACAGCAGTAGTGCCATCACAATCGACTTCGCAAATTCAGATGAAGAGACTCCAATTGAAGTGGTAAATGCAAAAGAAAACAGGCCTAAACCGTGGCACGTTGCGCTAAGCATAGAAACAGCGACGTACATAATCAGACTGCATCGACCTTTAAGCAAAGCAGAAACAAAAGTACAGAACTTAAATCACAGGTATAGCAGCATACTAAAAGTCACATAGGTGGTTAGAAGACCCTAAAATTACCGAAGCAAAAGACGTAATCGATAAACAACATCGGCAATTGAAGAGGAAAAGCAGAAATCCCCAAATCGCTACCGGGTCGGGTTGATTTCGTCAGTGGCTGGCGTTTCGCCGCCGCCGTATCGGCCTCCAGTACACACCTTCACTTACTCAAAATCAACCTGCGAACAGTCCATAAACACACTTGCTTGGACTTTTTAGTTTTGAAACAAGGCATGAGCCCTTATGGGTTTTGTTTATGACTCAATAGGCTTTCACCATACAAAATTTCATATCAAAACAACTAAATTTGAGTGAGTTATGGCTGTGCAAAGTAGGTTCACAATCTGTCCATACCTGGACAGATTGTACCAAGATCATTTAAGTCAACTTTTGAAGGTTCAAACAATATCCAAAAATCATGAAACTTGATACACATGTTAAGAACTCATGAATAGACATCTCAGGCCAAGAATCATGTATGTTCAATCAATAATCACATAGTGGTGCATGTGCAAAGTGGACTGATGTGTTCTGCTGTTATATTGAAGCTTATAGCATGCATACAAGTCAATGATTCTAACATATAGCCATGATTATGGCATAAAAATGATTCTAGACAAGCCTTAAACATATATTACACATAAATAAACATTCAAGATGCCATTTAACACACATATGATCATTGTTCTAGCCTGTGTGCATGCATTCTAGACAAATGGGTCAGATTCAAGTTTCTATGTTTATGGGTCATTTTAAATGCATTTCATCACTTCGATCTACATGGTGATCATTGTATTATGTTCGTAAAAGTAGTTTAGGGTGATTTATTACCTGATTGATGACTGAGATTCGATGACTAAATAAACGAAAAAAGAAAAACCATATCCGCAGCAGGCTGCGCTGCAAGACTATGCACAGAGGCAGTATGCCGAAGAAGAGTTCTATAAGCTGCAATCTTCAGTTCTATAAGAAGACCATAAACCTTTAAAGAGAAGTCATTATCTTAGAGTAATTAATTCCAAAAATCTGTTGTAAGTAAAAAATAATAATTGTATACTAACCTTCCAAAGTTTCACAGTCTTGTATTTTGAACCAGTTGCAACAACGAGATTGGTGTCACCGTCTTCTGCATATTCAGCAAGAAATAACAAGAAAATAAGAAGCATGACTAATAAAAACCATATGTATTTATCAAGTACATGATAACCAAGATAACAATTTTGCTAAACATATGATACCTATTGCTTTCACGATACCAACTGATGTAATTGCATAATTGTGTCCCTCCAAAACCCTAACAGATTCCCATATCCTAAATTGTATATTCAAAAGAACAAACTTGTTACTCCATGATAATATATAAAAAGAAAAAAAAATAGGCATAAAATCTGTGAGAACATTTATGGCCTTACCTTCCTAACCCATCAGGGCAACCAGTCAAAATAAATCTATCAAATAAAACAAAAGTTAAGTAAAAACAAACCTTAAAAGTCGATCTCCACCCTGAAACCCGAAAGGAGGCAAAACAATTTGTACACAATGCTTCAAAACATAGACTGCTCATCCGTTTATGGTTCAATCGATTTGAGTACAACGATTTTGGGTTCTGAAATGGCAAAAATAGGCAACAAAAATTACAACCAACTAATCAAATAACACCAGAAAATATTGTTGTTACCTAAATCGAAAGCCGAACGACACATAAACCCTAGCTTCTGCCGCTATGGTAGCACCCCCACTGCCGCAAGTTTTTTGCCAATCGCCGTGGTTTAGTGGTATGTCAATGACTAAGGGACTGAGAGAGAGTGAGGGACAATGAGGGTTATGAAGATTGGGATTTGAAATGATCTAGGGTTTGATTTTAGAGAGGAGGGGGCGGGATTAATGAGAGGGAAAATGGAATTTGTAAAATTACGTAATGACACGAGGATATGACACACAATATTTTATACCGTCATGTTTTTTATTTCTTGACACTGCGTTCATGACACACAAAAAAGTGTGTCATTATTTAACCAGATTTTTCAAACCATGACACTTTTATTATGACACGCACTTTTAAGTGTCATAAATGAGTGCTTGTCATAAAATGTGTGTTAAGATAGGGGTATTTTTCTAGTAGTGAATTAAGGTCAATTATTTAGTAGAGTAAAATGTTTTCCTAGAATAGCAAAGTACCATTTAGAGCGTTTATTTCAAAGCCAAACCATATTCAAGAATTACGAAAATCACATTATTTATGTAAACGTATTGCGTAAATCTATCTATATATAAAAAAGAAAACGTATATGCTGACGTGGCGTGCAATGTAGGCCTCAACCTCCCCTTGAGAGTGCCACGTGGCATCATAATTGAAAGATTTTAGTGTTTTTGAACTATTTCATTTTTTAATTAAAAAAAAGATAAACATAAAACCTTAAATTAAATTGAGTTATTTTAGGAAAAAAAGAATTTAAAAATAAATTTAAAATTTTCTCTCTCATGTTTCCTCCCATAATTTTTAAACGTTTATATCTTTTATATACGGGATTTTTTAAAGAAAAAAATTACACCAAATTAACGAGCGTTTTATTATCTTTCCAACGAGTACCATAGTCCTATATAAAAAACGGAGAAAAATCGACTATTTTTTGTGGGGTTTCGTTCATACAGGAAAAAAACACACAAAGTGTTCATGTTATTCATTAATCATGTTTTTTCTTTTAAACCAGGTTCTTATCTACGATGTTGAAAATCAACCCAATCGCTATGTTATCATTGGAATTTTACTAGGTATACTTTATCAAGAGAAGTTAGGAGAAAGAATCGCGCAACACTGCAACACATGGTGTCACCTTATAGCAAGGTTATTTTTTTATTTATTTAATTACAAGAGTAATAATTATTACTATTAGTATTAGTATTATTAGAATGGTTATATTTTTCAACCCCGGGATGCTCCCGGAAAGAATTGATAGTTGCTGACATGACGTTCAATGGTGGCCTCAACCATCTCTTGATTATGCCACGTGGCATAATGAGATGCAATGATTACAACTTCCAACTTAAGTGTTTGTTTAGTTGATTAGGTTAGGAATTATAAGAGCCATTAGAATGTGAGAAATTAGAGAGATGTGATGAGTTTTTTAATAGTTGCAGCTTACATAAGTGATTCTTTAGATGATTACTGATTAGGTTGTAGATTAGGGAATATGAGTTATTACTGATTAGAATACTATGAACATGCAATGATTGAGAGATTTTGTGGTTAGTTAACTTGAGCCATTTGCAATAGGTTATCACGTAAAATTAGATTTTTCAACCCCGGGACCCTCCCAGGGTAATCAGCTAGTGTGATATATAAGAAGGTTACGTAACCATCACACTTAACCACTTTAATTATATTCTATGCACTATATACAAGTTTATTTTTTTAGAACGGCTATATTAAGTGGCAACATACACACTTAATAACTCACAATACTCAAATTCATTAAGGCTCGCTACTTACGTCAAGAGAGCTTTCAAGTAGGAATCAGTAAGGTCTTTAGCTCATGATTACGAAAAATCTTAGCTTCCTCTCAATAAAAGGGCATAGAAACCGAAAAACAACCTTGTCGTATTTAGAAGTTTCACATTATTTTGCTACATACCTAGTTTAAACTCTATAATTTTCCTTTACTTTACACTTAACCCCGCTAGCAATTGTGTGAATTAATTATCATTGGCTATACAAGTTTATTATACAAAGTTAAACAAAAGAAATTAAGCGTCCCTACCATATAACATTTATTTGTTTTTTCCTTACATCATGTCATATATATTATACAAAATCATATACATCCAACACCAATAGCCATGGATCTTTCCTAGCACCAACCACCACCCCACCACCTTATTCCTCCTAAAAATACCTAAATCATTCATATTCAAGATCTTAAACTCACCCACCCCCATTTTCACTTCTCTCTCCCCTTCCACCACTCTCACACCACCATCGTCACCACCCAACCGCGCGTCATATCTCTCTCAAACCACTTCATGATATGGGTCTATCAATAGCCACCACCCTAAAAACCACCATAATCTTCCTCTCCATCTACTCCACCTTCGCAAAGTTGGAAAAATTCACTCGAACATACCACACCTTCAACAAAACCCTAGAATCACAAGCCACCTCCGAACTAGACTTCCAAAACAACGCACGTGTTAGCCAAGAAGCTCTTCAAGTCACTCCAGACACCGGCAACGACAACGCTGTGTTCGATCTTAGTAACCAATCCGGTCGAATCATGTTCAAACAACCGTTCAAACTATGGGACAAAGATTCCATAGCCTCATTCAATACCTCGTTTCTAGTCAACATGTTCCCTACCAACGTTACACCAGGCGAAGGATTAGCCTTTTTAATAGCGCCCACAGTCACCATCCCAGACAACAGCTATGGTCAGTACCTTGGTCTCACGAACCAAACCCTAGACAATCAAACAACAAACGGTGTCGTAGCGGTTGAGCTAGACACCGTTAAACAAACCTTTGATGTTGATAATAACCATATAGGTCTTAATATCCACTCCGTTAGATCTGTTGTCTCCAAGTCGTTGACTCCTTTAAATATAACCCTAGCAACCAAAACGCCGTCGTTTCATAATATATGGATTCGGTACAATGGAACTGAGAAGGTTATACGTGTTTACATAGCGGACCAGCCGGCAAAAACCTCGCCCACGCCTCCTATGCCGAAAACGCCCATCATTGAATATGAGTTAGATCTTAGTAAAACGGTTAGCCGCGAGTCCTATATAGGATTCGCGGCTTCAACCGGGACGTTAATTGAGTTAAACTGTGTGTTGCAATGGAACATAACGGTTGAACATATTGCGGGGCCTAAAAGTCGGTTACCCACGATCTTGATCTCGGTTGGGGTGCCAATCGTGTTGGGGCTGGTGGGGTTAGCGGGTTATGTTGGTTATAGGTTGTATAAGAAGCGGTTAGTGGACCGGTCGCAGTCGAATATATTGAGTCGGCTTAGGACGTTGCCTGGGATGCCGAAGGAGTTTCGGTTTCGTGAGTTGAAAAAGGCGACGAATAATTTTGATGAGAGGAGGAAGCTCGGGCAAGGTGGATATGGGGTTGTTTATCGGGGGGTTTTACCCGAGGATAATGTTGAGGTGGCGGTGAAGTGGTTTTCGCGCGAGAGTTTGAAGGGGGAGGATGATTTTTTGGCGGAGCTTACAATTATTAACCGGTTACGGCATAAACATCTTGTTCGATTACTCGGTAAGTATTCGTGTTTTGATTCGTTCATATTATCATTAAGGTGTGTTAGTAAAATCTCATTTATAGGAAAAACTATTGCTAGGGTCAGGGCAGATCTTACTACAAAACACTGCTTCGAGTGAAATCCTCGACTCTAAAAACTTATATTTTTATTGATAACTTAAAAATAAAAACTGTTAATTTTTTATGATTACTTTCAAATTCAATAAATTCATAGTAAGAACATGAATCAAGTGATTAAATTTATGATTAAACAAAGTTGAAAAAGATAAGATTTTTAATAAAGGTAAAAAGTGGTGGGGGGTGGAAAGCCACAAATTTGTTCTTTTTAAGGAATTTGTTTTTTTGACAGACCGAAAGTTTGTAACATGATCTTAACTTTAGATCATGATGATAAAGTTAAAAAAAAAAGTAGGGCCACTTGTTTTCACATTAGCAGGCTGTAGATCATGATGTTGGTGATTGTTTTAGCTGTGTTTTCTTGGACATATTAACCTGTTTTGTGTTTTGTTTTTTGTTTTTAGTTTGATGTTATAGTATTCAAAACAAATAATCTCTTGTATAAGCACAGGCGGTCTAGTGTGATCGGTTTTGACTTAAGCCCGTTCGGGTTAGAAGTGTTGGCCGGACACTCTGATTTAAACGGTTCATTTTGTAACATATTTTGATTGTTAAACTGTTAAAACCGAACCAAATAAGTTTTAAATTTCTCAAACGGCCTAGTTGCTTCAGCTCAAACAAATTCAACGGTTTATGAACACTAAGCAATAATTTATATAACAATATTGTGTTTATCAATTAGTTTTGACTATTTCTTACAATATATTGATGACGTTTATTGATTTTCACAAGTTTTTATTATACACGTCTCATAATACAATTACTTCAAAATATATGTTAAACTTTACATTTAAAAATTATAATACTCCATTATTGTTTCAAAATTTTATCATTTTCTAAATAGAAAAAAAGTTGTTGAGATCTACGAAATTATATAGAAACATCGTTAAGTCTGCAAAAAATCTAGCTTTAAATTCTTATGCATGAGTTTGAACTGAAAAATCAAACATATTTCGTTATCAATATATTTGACTTTTAATTATAATTTATATAAATGGGATATGTATTTTCATTTTCATAGTTGGATACTTTGAACGTTAATTTAATTTAATGGACAACTTGCACATTTTATATATTTTCCACGTGACACTTTAATTGTAAATTCTGATTCATAAATACATAAGCGCAGCATGTTGCTCATTTATCTGCTATCTTAATGTAAACCTTGCAGTTGTAACTTATATTATAATAAAATAAAAAAAATTGCTTATATTTATATTTAAAAAAAAAAAAATAGGGGAATTGAATTTTAATAATCCAAACTATTCGAAATTAGCCACTAGCACCATCAACTAAAAAGTTGGTCATATATAACCTCAACTATTGATTTATTGGAATCTAGCACCAAACTAACTAATGCCGTTAGTTGGGTTGCTGACATGGCACGCTGATGTGTGCACACGTGGATTGACACGTCAGCATGTCACGTCAGCAAATCTTGCCACGTCAGCGAACCCACTAACGGTGTTAGCGATTTAACCGTTAGTGGGTGTTAGATTCCAATAAATTAATAGTTCAGGTTATATATGGCCAATTTTTTAGTTGGGGTGCAATGGAAAATTTCAAATAGTTCAGGTTATTAAAATTCAATTCCCCAAAAAAATACATACAATATTAACTATAATAACTTTTATTTTATTTATCTTTTTTTTTAAATTAATTGTTTAAATTTTTATAAAAGTAACATTATTGACACGGTGCAGGATGGTGTCACAAGAACGGCAAGCTCTTGTTGGTGTATGAGTATATGCGGAAAGGTAGTCTCGATATGCACCTGTTCACCGTGTCTGGCGAACCGCTGAGCTGGACCCTCCGTCGCAAGATATTGGCTGGTGTCGGGTCCGCCCTACACTACCTTCACTACGAATACGACCAAAAAGTTGTTCATCGTGACATCAAGGCGAGCAACATAATGCTTGATTCGGATTTCAACGCCCGTCTAGGTGATTTTGGTCTCGCCCGTGCCCTTGACAATGAGAAAACAAGTTATGCGGAGGCCGAGGGTGTGCTTGGAACCGTAGGTTACATAGCCCCGGAATGCTTCCACACAGGAAAAGCCACTCAACATTCCGATATCTACGCATTTGGCGCGTTACTAATCGAGGTCGTGTCCGGTCAACGCCCCGGGACAAAAGTCAACGGTTTCCAGTTTATGGTTGACTACGTATGGTCGTTGTATCGGGAAGGTCGTATATTGGAAGCCATCGATAAACGCCTTGGGGATAATTATGACTCGGATGAAGCCACTCGGTTCTTGATGTTAGGGCTAGCTTGCTCGCACCCAATAGCTAGCGAGAGGCCGAAAACACATACCATTGTGCAAATGCTAGCGGGGTCCGTGGCCGTGCCACACGTCCCACCTTTCAAACCGGCTTTTGTGTGGCCCGCAATGATGCCAATTGATGATCTTTCCCAAGCTACGTCAATTGACACAACCCCACTTTCGATTAGTCAATACGAAACGGATTGGAGTCCGTTGAGTCGGGAAAATTACTCGGGTTACACGGATCGGTCGATGGTTTAGTTTCTTTTGGTTCGACTACAACCTTTGGGGGTGCATTCTTTACGGTTCGTTTTTGTTGTCATTTTACATTTGCTTTTTTTTTTTTAAATGTTCGGTGATGATGCAGGAGAAAATTTTCTGCTTGTTATAATATTTGAATCAATGTGTTTCATAGTTTATAACACTAAATTTGTTTGTTAATAGTGTCAGGAACAAGTAATGCTCGTGTATAAATTTTATAGGCTAAAATCTTTTTCTTTTTTATGTATAAAAACACGATTCCCTTTTTTGTTTATTGGTTTCATTGATATATATTTTGTTAGTATAAAAATAGTCTTTGTTTATCTGGAATTTATCTTAGGATGCACCATAGTTTCTAATTGTGTAATCACCCGTAAAACATATATTTTTAGTTAATTACTGAAAATCACGTAAAATGTACTAAGACCATCCGTAGTGGTACAAGAATTGGGCGTGAAGAGGCCCCAAAATGCCTAGAACACCGTCCCTGGAGGCGTTTTCCTTTCATAAATGGGTTGAACATGATTTTTTTTCACGCCGGAGAGTGGCATAAAAATGCCTCTTTTTTGTTGAGCCGATCAAAGTGGACAGGGGCATTTTTTTTTTTCCTTTACCACTACTTGTGGTCTAATAGTGGTGTGTTCAGATGTATAACCGGTGAAAACACTATTTTTTCACATATAGTGTGTTATACATGTGTTTTCACCTGTGGAATATAACGACTTTTTTATCTAATCTAAAATATTGCTAAGACGTAAAGACATTATCAAGCAGATTTCAATGGTAATAAACTGATTCCCAAATCTTATATTGATTTCTAAATATTTAGTTTGAAACCTCGTTGTAACTTTTTTAACTCGCGGTTACCAATTAGTGGGTCAAAACCCTTAACGGTGATGCATCAAATCTGCGAATTTTTCATGCAACTCAGTAACTCACATAAATGTGCATTACAGACAATTAGAGTTTCTTGGCTCTACCCATTAACCCCATACGCTAAACGACTAGCAGGATCATCTCTAAGGAGTGTTGTCCATTAGCCATTAACCCCATACGCTAAACGACTAGCAGGATCATCTCTAAGGAGTGTTGTCCATTAGAATGTGAAATTGTGAATGTTTTCTCCTAAATAATGATAAATGCCTACATTGGGCCTGCCCCTTCGACTAAGAAAAGGGTGCAATCGCTTGCTTCATGTTTGTTTTAAAACACATAATTCTAATAAACGTTACTTCATAATGTGTTAAAGACTTTCTTTTAAATATATAGGGACTCAAATTGGCTTAGAGATTATAATGTTCTTACTAATCTTATATTAAATATATTTGAGAAAAAAAATACATTTTTTATTAATGATAAAGTGAGTAGCCTAAAACAAAATAAGTTAATAACATTACATAATCCTGCTTGAAAGGTTGAAGGGTAAAAAGGTTTTAAGGCTGGTTAAGCACTGATCACAAAAGATGACATGTCTTGTTATCACACTTCTTGGTCAAAACCCACAGCTGTCCACATCCTGCATGTGGAGACGCTGCAACACACGGACCGCAGGTCCAAAACCATCCTCGGATAAAAGTGACAAGTCCCTACTCGCTCAGGGGTGTCATCTCCTTTCCTTAACTCTGTACGTACACCTGAACGCATAGATCTCACCCCTGAAGGAGTTGCAGATCACTTTATACAGCTCAGATCTCTCCTTAACCAACATGTGATCAAGGAAAGAGAAAAGGGGGCCAGACTCCGGCTAGACTAAAATGAAGAAGAGCCATCCCTCTCACCCGGGCCACCTCGTCCCCCTCACGTTACTTCCTCAAGCTCTCAACCTGCTCCTCACAACTTTGGAGCTAGGTCTAGCATGGTGTTTCTCACACCTTATCAGCCAGCAAGTCCAAGTCCCACTGCTTTCCCCTTGTTCACATCTCAAGCTACCGCCTCCAGTGCACCCATAGGGCATGAACTCACCCTGGACCAACTTTTACAGTCACCGGTCACGAGTGTTCCACCCCCAGCACCTACCTCGTGGGAACATGCCATGGCTTCCCTACCCATGGCTCGTAGTGCCTCCATGAGCATTGTAACATCGGAAAATTTTCCCCAAAATTTTAATACATAAAAAGCCCTTATATATATATATATATATATATATATATATATATTTATTACACCTTTATCATTAATATTATACAAATGTGCCTAAGTCTTTATTTATCCTAACTCACAACTTATATACATACATAAATGTATATAAATAATAATAATAAAAATATGATTCTAAATTCTTTTTTTTTCACATACAAGATTTTTTTTTTTTTTTAAATAAAGCCTTGAGTCAAATAGTCAAAGTCCTAGTCAAAGTCTTAGTCAAACAGTCAAAGTCTTAGTCAAATAGTCAATTCTTCATAAAACCTTACTTTATGGTGTTGACCAATTTTAATGGCTAATTGACTTCAAAACTAGTATAAAAACCCACCTATGACCCATTATACTTTGCACCTCTAAATCGATTGTTTCAATCCGATTAAACTTTCCCTCATACCTTTCTTCTATAGTCTATTACTTCTACAATTGAAGCTTTGATTATAAGCTCTTGTAATTGGCGAATTGGAAGCTTGATATTCTTTCTTTTTCGTTTTCTTCAATTTGGACTAGCTACGTTGTTGAGTCTTTGGGATTCGCCTCGCATACATTCACAACACATTATTCTATTTTTTTTTACGAGACATAACATTTTGCTAAGGTGAGTTTTACATAGCCCCTTTTCTATTTATCACCATTTTTGGGGTGAAACATGTTACAACATTATTTATGCAATTCAATCATCAATGTGTCTATGTGTATTTCTATGTTGCATTATGTCTTGAACATGACTAGGGTAAGCACAATTCTAGCATAAACATTCATCAGCCGACGGTATACATTGATAGATCTATTGGACTGACAATCCCACCCGGATACGTGCCTCCTACAAAGGTTGCGTGGGTGTTTGTTACTGCAATATAAACGAGTGAACCATGAGCGTATGGGATGTACCACAATACAACAGTCACAATGGTTGATTATGCACTCGATTTACTTCTAGTATGTTTTCACATATGGACTAGATTGCCATGACACATGAATTGCACAACAATTTTATTCGATTATCAAAACCTATGTAATTCTCACCAACTTTTGTTGACCCAAAATATTTTCAACTTAACATGTTTCAGGTTCTAATTGCTTGAAGATTTGAATTGATGCTTGAAGATGTTTGCATAGTTTTATTCAATTTGATGTACAAGTTCTTAGAACAATTGTATGTAACTTATTTAAATTATTTAATGAAATTTATTATTCACCATGAGCTACTGAACAAACATCAATACGTGACATCCCGATGTTTCCGCCATCGGTTGGGGTGTTACAGATTGGTATCAGAGCCATGGTTATAGGGAATTAGGTTATTAGAAAAATAATCTAGTCTATAACCATAGGATTTAACCAATACATGCTTCTTTTACTTGCTATTCTCTATCTCCTTCCTACTTCTTATCCCTACTTTCATCCTTACAAGAAGGCTGCTCTCCATCAGTGAATCTACTCTTAGACTAATAGGACAAATTCCTCAGGTTTAACCTGAACCTCCTTGAGATCTCGTCGAAGTTCTAGATTTTAATAACGAACACGTGCAATCTGGAAGGGTGAACGCCTGTATTCTGAGTCTTCTGTCTAGGCTGGCATTGCGCATATATCCCAATCAGACGAGGGACCCGGATGCCTACCTGGGAATTCTCGGGATGAGTGTTCACTTATAGGCTAAAGCATGTCTTCATATGCTATTAAAATCTGGAATCTTTGATAAGTCAACGTTTTTGTTTATTCGTTTTAATTAATGAATAAATGATTACATTCCTTATATCACCTCATTCATTTCATGCCACATTGAACCTTCATTGTGTCCCTTACAGATCATGTCTCCACGTCGCAGCACTCGCAATAACAGTGGTGGAAACCAAGAGGAAAGTAACAACAACAACAAAAAACAACAAAGGTGTTGATGCCCAACTGGCTGCGATTATTTCCCAACAAATGGCACAACAAATCACAACTCTGGTTTCTAACTTGTTGGCTCAAGTCATCCAAATGAATGGGAACGGCCATGGAAATGGCGTTGGAAATCACGAAAAGAACAGGACCTTAGGCAAGAAACAAGTATTGTGGCCGCGGTAACTACCGAGAACCAGAAGCGCAAGACCAGGGATCCTAATGTAAACCTCACTACACAAGCTTCTAACAAGAAACCCTATACAAGAAACTTTCCATTGTGTAACACATGCAATCGACATCACCCCACTGTTTCAATGTGTCGCCTGTGCACCAATTGTGGTAGGTATGGCCATCTGGTCAACACATGTCGTGAGACCCCAAACCCTAATACCAACCAACCAACCAACCCTCCTCAGGTTGCTAATCTTGATCGTCCTGGTAAATACAACTATGGTCAATGCTATGAATGTGGAAACCCAAATCATTTCCGTAACCGATGCCCTAAACTAAATCGAGATCAAGACCCTCCAACTACTTAACAGCAAACCCCACCATTTGAATGATGTCTACTTTTTAATTCTATGTATTGACACTTTTTGATTCAAGTAATAAATTCAAGTATTATCATAACATCTAAGTGCATGCTTGTTTGAATGTGAACTAATTGCTATATCTATAATCATACTTGCTTACTTGTACAACAATTAGTTGACTACCAAACAACCTACTCAACGATTGGTAGAGGTCATCATGTCTTTCCAACAGTCGGGAGAGGCCCTACAACCTGCTCAACGACTGGTGGAGACTATCGAACCTGCTCAACAATCGGTAGAGTCATAAAAGGACGCAAAACCCTAATGTAAGGTAAATTGATAATTACGGTCCGGAACGTAATCATAAATTTACAGGTACGTTAAGGTAGTGAGAAATTTTATCAAGGTTTTCAGTAGTCGACCAATTGTATACCTGGTGTTTTTCTTTTAACTTCGGGACGAAGTTCCTAAAAGTAGGGGAGACTGTAACATCGGAAAATTTTCCCCAAAATTTTAATACATAAAAAGCCCTTATATATATATATATATATATATATATATATATTTTATTACACCTTTATCATTAATATTATACAAATGTGCCTAAGTCTTTATTTATCCTAACTCACAACTTATATACATACATAAATGTATATAAATAATAATAATAAAAATATGATTCTAAATTCTTTTTTTTTCACATACAAGATTTTTTTTTTTTTTTTAAATAAAGCCTTGAGTCAAATAGTCAAAGTCCTAGTCAAAGTCTTAGTCAAACAGTCAAAGTCTTAGTCAAATAGTCAATTCTTCATAAAACCTTACTTTATGGTGTTGACCAATTTTAATGGCTAATTGACTCCAAAACTAGTATAAAAACCCACCTATGACCCATTATACTTTGCACCTCTAAATCGATTGTTTCAATCCGATTAAACTTTCCCTCATACCTTTCTTCTATAGTCTATTACTTCTACAATTGAAGCTTTGATTATAAGCTCTTGTAATTGGCGAATTGGAAGCTTGATATTCTTTCTTTTTCGTTTTCTTCAATTTGGACTAGCTACGTTGTTGAGTCTTTGGGATTCGCCTCGCATACATTCACAACACATTATTCTATTTTTTTTACGAGACATAACATTTTGCTAAGGTGAGTTTTACATAGCCCCTTTTCTATTTATCACCATTTTTGGGGTGAAACATGTTACAACATTATTTATGCAATTCAATCATCAATGTGTCTATGTGTATTTCTATGTTGCATTATGTCTTGAACATGACTAGGGTAAGCACAATTCTAGCATAAACATTCATCAGCCGACGGTATACATTGATAGATCTATTGGACTGACAATCCCACCCGGATACGTGCCTCCTACAAAGGTTGCGTGGGTGTTTGTTACTGCAATATAAACGAGTGAACCATGAGCGTATGGGATGTACCACAATACAACAGTCACAATGGTTGATTATGCACTCGATTTACTTCTAGTATGTTTTCACATATGGACTAGATTGCCATGACACATGAATTGCACAACAATTTTATTCGATTATCAAAACCTATGTAATTCTCACCAACTTTTGTTGACCCAAAATATTTTCAACTTAACATGTTTCAGGTTCTAATTGCTTGAAGATTTGAATTGATGCTTGAAGATGTTTGCATAGTTTTATTCAATTTGATGTACAAGTTCTTAGAACAATTGTATGTAACTTATTTAAATTATTTAATGAAATTTATTATTCACCATGAGCTACTGAACAATCATCAATACGTGACATCCCGATGTTTCCGCCATCGGTTGGGGTGTTACAAGCATGCCCATGGGAGTCAACAATACGACGATGCCTGAAAACATTCAAGGCTTCAGCCTCATGCCTCATGTGATAGCTCAGATGATGGCTCATTTTCCCGGTCAGCAGCTCATTAGCCAAGCCATAGCTGCTCAACAAGGAAACACTAATGGGAACAACATCTCAAGGGTTGAACACAACATAAAATCAGCCGTACAAGCCCAATAGCCTGTCATGTTTCTCCCAAGAAATAGCAAACTATGAGTTCCCTACCAAACTAAAGATGCATACTCACATAAAACATATGACGGTACCGAAGATCCTAAAGACCACTTGCAAATCTTTTATGGGGCAGCCCGAATGGAAAAGTGGGGAAATCCAGAGTGTTGCCTCATGTTCATGCAAACACTAGTCGGATCAGCTCGTATTTGGTTTAACAACCTTCCAGCCGGAAGCGTTAGATCCTTTAATGACTTGGGCAAAGGATTTTTGGCCAACTTCTCTCAGCAGAGACGTTGTGTCAATGATGCCACTGTTATTTTCCAGATCAAACAAAAAGACGATGAAAGCCTTAAAAGCTTCATTGAACGGTACAAGAAGGAAGGTCTCACCTATGTAGGTGCTGACTAGAAAATGAAGGTTGTAGGGTTCATGAACGCCATCAACTCTAAGTGCCTGACCAGAGATTTCAACAAAAGTCTTCCTAAAACTCTTGAAGAAGCCCTTATGAGGGCTGAAGCCCACATCTGAGGGGAAGAAGTTGTGGATATCAAAAAAGAAAGAAAAAGGGCTGCTAACTGGAGAAGCTCCAGCCCAAACAGAAAGAGATGTAACCATGGGGCCTATGACAGAAGATCTAGGGGATATGAGTCTCGAAGGTCTGAAGGTAGGAACCCTCCAAGCAGAGATCGAAACATAAACTTCACAGCTCTGACAAAAACCCCTCAAGAAATCATGGCAACCGAGGAAGTCAAACAAAGCTTCAGACCTCCCATCCCTTACCAAAGCAAGAGAAATGAAAGTTCCAAACAATATTGTGAGTTCCATGAAGAAAAAGGACATCACACCAACGATTGTTTCCAGCTCAAGAAAAGGATCGAGGAAGCTGTTAAGTCTGGAGAGTTAGCTCATTTGGTGAAGGGAGTTAAAGAAAACACAGCTGAAGGCAAAAAGAAAGAAGTTAACATGGTCCTGGTCGAACCAGAAGCTCCTAACAAACGCCAAAGGTTGGAAGCCTTGGAGCACCAAAGCATTTGCTTCCCACCACCTGAGGGAGAAAAGTGCTATGATCCCCTGGTTGTCGAAGCTTTCATAGGCTCTCTCAAAACACAGAGAGCCTATATCGACACCAGAGCAGCAACAGAGATCATGTTTGAAAAATGCTTCAACCTGCTAAGCTCAGAGAAACGCTCCAAGCTTCAACCATCTGAGTCCTCCATCAAGGGTATAGCTGATATACCCATAAAACCCTTGGGGAAAATAACACTTGATGTCAGCTTCTCTGATGGAAAAATGCGGAGAACTGAACCACTCACTTTCATAATCCTCAACCTACCTTCCAGCTACGATGTTATCATCGGAAGGCCAGGCTTAGTAACCTTCAACATGGCCATCTCGGTCAGCCAAAAAAGTATTAAGTTCCCCAATGAAAGCGGAATGGCAACCCTCCAACCCTCCACGGGGGTACCAATGAAAAAAGAAAATGAAGGTGAAAGAAGTAAACAAGGTCTGAGCATCAACCCGGAATACCATGAACAAAGAATCGGGGTTAATACAGACCTCCCCAAGAAAATACTCTCAAAGCTTTAAGGGTTGCTCAAAAACAACTTTGATGTCTTTGCTTGGTGTCCTAGTGACATGACAGGCATCCCACATGAAGTTGCCGAACATGAGCTCAAAATCCCTTCCAATGTCAAACCAGTGGTTCAGAAAAAAGCAAAGTCTTGCACCTGAAAGAAGTCGGGTTGCTTGCCAAGAGGTCGATAAGCTTGTTGAAGCAGGAATCCTCCGAGAGGTTAAATATCAATCATGGGTTGCTAACCCAGTGATGGTTCGAAAGCCTGATGAATCTTGGAGGATGTGCATAGACTTCAAAGATCTCAACAAAGCATGCCCCCAAAGACTGCTATCCTTTACCTGAGATTGATCTCAAAGTCAACTCGCTTACGGGCTTCCCCTTCAAATGCTTTCTGGACGCCTACAAAGGTTACCACCAGATACAAGTGATGGAAGAAGATGAAGAAAAAAACTGCTTTCCACACCGACAAAGGTATTTTCTGCTATCGAAAGATGCCTTTTGGTTTAAAAAATGCAGGTGCCACTTATCAAAGGTTGGTTGACAAAGCATTCGCCAATCAAATTGGCAAAAACATGGTAGCCTATGTCGATGACTTGGTTATCAAGAGCAAAACTGAAGAACAAATGCTCAAGGATATACAAGAAACATTTGATAACCTCAGAGGGATCAACATGAAGTTCAATCCACTCAAATGCTCGTTTGGTTTTGAAGAAGGAAAATTCTTGGGACACATTGTAGGAAAGAAAAGTATCAAGGCCAACCCCAACAAAGTATGAGCTATTCTAAACACGAAGTCTCCTCAAACAAAGAAAGAGGTAGAAAGGTTGAATGGGAAGCTTGCAGCCTTAAAGCGTTTCATGTCCAAGCTGGCCGAAAGATCCCTGCCCTTCTTCAAGACTCTCAAAGGTTGCACTGATAAGAAAGACTTAAGGTGGACCGAGGAAGCTGAGGAAGCCTTCAACCAAATGAAACAACACCTTGCTTCCCTTCCTACGATCGTCGCTCCTGAAACAAGGGAAACGATCTCTGTCTATCTATCTGTTACTGAAGAAGCCATCAGCGCTGTACTCACCATCGAACGAGACAAAGCTCAGGTACCCATCTACTTCTTCAGTAAATCTTTAAAGTTAGCAGAGGTCAAGTACCCTCCTTCAGATAAACTAGCCTTGGCTCTTGTACAAACAGCGAGAAGGATTCGAAGGTACTTTCAAGCACACCCCATACAAGTGGTCACTAGCCAAGTGTGCTCGAAAAACCTGAAACCTTGGGATGACTAGCCAAGTGGGCTGTCGAAATAGGTGAACACAAAATTACCTACATCCCGAGAAAAGCAATTAACGCACAAATACTTGATGATTTCATTGTTGAAATTCCAAAGGAAGATGTGACTGAAGTTAACATCACCATTGATGGACCCCCTGACCCTGAAGCCTGGAAGCTTTTTACCGATGGGGCTTCCAGCATTAAAGGTTCAGGGGCAGGTCTTGTTCTAATTAAACCTGAAGGGTTGAATTTCACCTATGCTCTTCGTATTGAATTTCAGACAACTAACAACGAGGCAGAGTATGATGCCTTGATAGCAGGACTAAAGTTTGCCAGAAAAATGACCGTTCAAAGGCTTCAAGTCTTCAGTGATTCCATTCTGGTTTCAAATCAAGTGAACGACAGCTACATCGCCAGGGAACCCCATATGAAGGGATATAGAGAAAAAGCAAGGCAAATCGTGAACACATTCCAGTCTTGCAAAATCAAACAGGTTCCCTGGTCATAAAACAAGAAAGTTGATGCTCTTAGCAAGCTTGCTTCATTGAACTTTGCCCATCTTACCAAGAAAGTGTTAGTTGAAGTGCTCCAAACCCCTTCCATATCAGAACTTGATGTTCAAGATTTGATCACTGAAGCTGGACCAAGTTGGATGACTCCCCTTATAGCATTCTTAAAGAATGATGAGTTGCCTCAAGATCATGTAGAAGCTGAAAGGGTTCGAATCAAATCCAAGCAATATGTGATTCAAGAGGATATCCTCTATAAAAGAGGTTATTTGGCTCTATTGCTTCGATGTATAGGCCCTGAACAAAGTCAGTATCTGATCAAGGAGGTTCACGAAGGGATATGTGGGGCTCATTGTGGTCCAAGAACAGAGCTTGCAAAGCTCATGAACCTTGGCTACTTTTGGCCGACTATGCACCATGATGCAGCTGAACAATTAAGGAAATGTGAAGCTTGCCAAATTCATGCCCCTGTTCCAAAAGGTCCAAAACACGACATGATTCTCATTAATTCAGCTTGGCCATTCTACAAGTGGGGAATGGACATAGTTGTCCCTTTCCCACCAGCTAAGGGAGGGATCAAGTTCCTACTTGTAGCAGTAGACTACTTCACAAAATGGCCAGAAGTGAAGCCATTGGGAAAGATATCTGGAAAGCAAATTATTGAATTTGTATGGGAAAATATCATATGTCGATATGGCCTTCCTTGGGTACTAGTCACGGATAATGGTAAACAGTTTGCAAAGAAGCCTTTTAGCTCCTGGTGTAAGGAATACCGAATAACACAAGTGTTCAGCTTGGTAGCATACCCTCAATCAAATGGACAAGTAGAAAGAATGAATCAAAGCATCATTTAAGGGATCAAAACCAGGCTAGGCAAGCAGGGAGGTTAATGGCTTGATGAGATTCCAAGTGTCCTATGGGCCATCAGAACCACCGAGAAAACAAGCCACAAGAAGATACCTTATAGCCTTGCCTTTGGTTCTGAAGCCGTGATTCCCGCTGAAATAGGAGTTACAACACCTCGAAGGCTTCACGTGGACATCAAAGCCAACGAAAATGAAGCCTTGCTCAACCTGGATCTCCTAGAAGAAGCTAGTGACATGGCAGCCATCAGAAAAGCTCGATACAAGCAAAAAAATGGAATCCTACTATAATGCTCGAGTTAAGCATGAACGTTTCAAGCCCGGGGATCTGGTCTTAAGAAACAATGATCAAACAAGAAGGAAGACCAAGGAAAACTCGGACCCAAATGGGAGGGTCCTTACACAATCCTTGAAACCTACAAAGGAGGATCCTACAAGCTTGCAAACATGGAAGGCAAGAAGCTTCCCCACCATTGGAATGGCAAAAACCTTAAAAATTTCTTTGTTTAGCTTTCAAAAATGTTGTCAAACCCAAGCTACCTAATGTAATGTTCAGGCCTTAAATGAATGAAAGGATCAGAGGATCCCCTTTTTAGATTTATCTTTCTATCCTATTATCAGGTTGAGGACCTTGCAAAAAACTCCATGGCATGGGCCATGTAAGGGGATGAGCTCCCAGGCTATATCGCTCAATAGGTTCAAGGGTTGAATGAACCTATATAAGGGGTGAGTTCCTAAATCAATTCAACTCCATGAGACAAACAAAGTTTTCTTTACATGTCTCATGGACGGGTTTGAGCAGCCTACACCAATTGTTCCTTAAGTTTTTAAAACAAACTTACGAAAAAGTTAAAAAAACTAAGTAGTGTACATAGGATAGGTGGCAACTTGTCTGCCTAGACTACCTTAAGGATGGGTGACTGCAGCAACTAACCTTTTAAGGTGCTACTGGTAAGACATTCCCCAACAACTACAAAGACAAACAACACAAACACACAATCATGAAACAAAATTGACAAACAAGCTAAACAAGCACAAGCATACCTAACAAGCCTTAAGGGCTGCATATTAACATAAAAGGATGTAACAAGCCATAAACATTGTTCAAAAGGCTTTAACAAAGCCAACAACCATACCTAGAACCTTACCAGGTTCCATAAGAGAAACATTGTTTAAAAACTACCATAAAAGATGATTAATTGTTCACAAACATAGTGCTAAGAAAGCTACGAATCAGAAATCATAACACTCAAACAACACCACCTAAAGCAGAAGGTTTCGAGGCTTCCGTCTCCACAGCAACAGTATCCACAATCTTGGCCTTCTTTGCTTTCTTTGCTTTCTTAACATTCTTATCAGCACCATCACCACAAATTCCAGAAGCATCCAAGCTCACATCCTTTTGACCACCTTCATTCACATCAACAGTCTCCTCACTGTCACCAGACTAGGATCTCTTCTTGGAAAACTCTTAAAGAAGTTCAGCACACACTGCTTCATTTTGACCTGGATGCTTTAGTTGCTTAAGACCCTGCAATGGTTTGCCATATAAAGAAGAAACCTGGGTAACATAAGGATAGGTTAAATGCTCCATCTTCACAACTGATTCCTTAAAAACATCCCTAGAGTCGAGTTGGTAAAGGGGAGACTGCTCCGGATCATGCCCAGCTTTGTGACCTTTAAATCTAGCAACATAACTTGCATGCTTTCCATGAATAAGTAGTTTGGTGTAAACTTCTCCCAAGGCAGAGTTAAACTCAGCCGAATGAAGAAGATATGTCACCACCTGCTGGAATCCACTTTCGATCAACCACTTATTGTCTGCTAAAGCTTGGGCAAGGGAAACCTCCAACCTTCCCCTCTCTGTCTCAAAGGCCTTTTTCTCAACATCCAATGCCGCCCTATCTGCCTCCACTTTAACCCTTGTAGCTTCATGCTTTGCAGTTCTGCCTCATGAGCCTTCTTAAGCTCATCAATAAGGGCAATAAGGGTTTTCTCTTTCTCAGCATACTCAAGGGCGTCTTTCTTCAAAGCAGCATGGGATGTCTTCATCTCCTTCTTTTTCTTGGCAAACTCCTCATACTTGGCCACCCTTTTCCTAAACCTGCTTACACCTTCGGGAAGCATAGCAGCAAGATTGCAGGTTCCCATCATCATCTTTATAAGCAAAACATCATCATCCATTCCCTCCAAGGTGTCCCTCACACCGAGAGGGGCAAGATGAGCCAGAACATCCTCACACATAACAGAGGATTTGAAACTATCACTTACCTTCACACTCTAACCAGGGGTATAGACCCCTTCACCCTCAACGCTAGTGGATCCTTCGACATTCTTCAGTACAGCAACCTTAGTAGCAACAGTTTTCTTACCCTTCCCTTTCTTTGCCACAACACTTGGCACCTTATTAGGAACCTCAACCTGAACCCCCTCATCATTCTCATCCTCAGAATCTTCGATCTCGCCGTTCACATTCACAGCTTCAGACAAATCAGCCTGCTTCGCATCCTTCAGCAAACGACGGCTTGACCGCCTGGTTAAAGCCTTGGAAGAGCTAGGCTTTGAAAAACCCTTAACGTTTGGAATATGCACATAATTTACACCATCAAACCTACCCTTCTCATATTTCACCAAAACATCCTCCCCTTCCACAGCCTCAGCATCCTTGAACACAACATCTAATACATCATCACTTTTAATGAAGTCTAATGTAGACATGACTGCAAAGAACAAGAAAAATCAAAGGCATAAGCATCAATCAAAGCAGGAAAAACAAAGTAAACAATATAAAAATAGCATACCCTTATCACCCCTCAAAAGCATTGGATCTCTACCCTGTTTATCCCACCGGATACTAATCCCGGATAAACTAAAAAAGGCTCAGCAAAAGGACGAAGCCTCGAAGGACATGCTCGAAGGGCCTTGAGAAAGTTCTCATCCAACTCAGATTTAGATGGTTCCATCTCGTTCAAAACAGCATCAGGATGCCTCTAAACAGATTTAAATGGAAGGATGGATTCGGAAACCCAGAAAATCTTTGTTTTCCACACACCAACCATAGTCACGTGTGAAGAAATTAAGCAAGTATCAACTTGAGATGTCTCAAACGTATACCAATCGCCATTCTTGGCCAATCGGAAGAAACGTCGGAACATTAGAAGGGTGAGATCATAACCAAGGGCTCGATAGAGAATTTCAAAGTGCAAAACCCAGGCCAACCGATGTGGATGAAACTAACCAAAAGAAACTCTGTAATACTCAAGCACATTCAACAGAAAAATTGAAAAAGGATGACGAAGGTTTGAGAACTCAAAATGGCGACAATAAAGGGCAATAGACCCACCCGAACATCGATCAATTGAATCATTAAGCCCAGGTGAAACCGGATTAAACGACAAATCAATATCCCATACTGAACAAAAGGTTGCAACCTCTTCTTGTGTAAGAGAGGAGAAATTGACCGCCATGCCTTCTTGGCGCCCATGTTGCTTAGAAGGATGATCAAATGAAGCAAACAAAAAGAAAACTGACCTGATTATGGAAATGAAAAGAAAGCCTAAGAGAGAGGATGAAGAAACCGTCGATTGAAAGGGTAAAGTGTGATTATGAAAAATAAAAAAGAAAACCCAGCTCACGTACCGCTTTAATGGGCGAACAACCCAACTTGTCATGTCGTCAATTGACAGTATGACTTAGGGCGCAACCATAGCCATCATGATAGCCTGCATTAAACCGCCACATGAAGTACTAACACTTGTCACATCAAGTGTCACTTCGAAATTCAAATCCAGAGGAAAAAACCGCCTGAAACCAAACCAAGCTTTCAACCCTTGAACCTTTTAACATCCATAAACTAAGCAAAAAGTCAGAAGCCTTTGAGCTACACCACAAACACCTCTGACTTGGGGAGCTGATGACGTGGGTAGCCTAAAGCAAAATAGGTTAATAACATTACATAATCCTACTTGAAAGGTTGAAGGGTAAAAACGTTCTAAGGCTGGTAAAGCACTGATCACAAAAGATGACATGTCTTGTCATCACACTTCTCGGTCAAAACCCACAACTATCCACATCCTGCATGTGGAGACGCTGCAACACACGGACCGCAGGTCAAAAGCCATCCTTGGCTAAAAGTGGCAAGTCCCTAAGTTGCAACATGGATCAAGAGATTATGCTTGCTCAAAGAAGAAGATGCTTTTCTTATAAATCAGATCACTTCCTCAGGTCTAATCACACCTTTTCTACATTCTTACTTACACACTTCTTCTATTCCCTTTGACAATTCACGTCTGAGAGATTCTCTTAATTACACCAACACTTCACTTGAGTTTACAACTACACTTCTGGCTTTGAGTCTCACTCAAATCAGAATAGTAACACTCAAATCATAATACTCTTGAACCCCCCTTCTACGTTTTGCAACGTAGAGAGACACCACGACCTGCGTTAGGCAAAACTAAACCCTTTTACCCTTCCTCTGACTCTACACTAACGTTGGACGTATATATGTTGTAGCAACAATTAACAAATTAACTATGCAATAAACCTTTTTAATACACAAAAGAAATGTATTATGAACTAAAGAAACAACGAGTATAACCTACCCGAGAAGCAGTGGCGTAGCTTTCTTGGGGCAGGGAGGGGTGGCCGACCTCACCCCCCCCCCCCCGAATTTTTGCTCAGAAGTTCCGATTATATAGTATTAGTATAGAAATTTTTGGTATATACGGTTTTGACCCCCCGCTTTTTTATAAAAAAAATTAGTTATATACTTCCGATCCCCCGGTCAAGATTTTCAAGCTTCGCCACTACCGAGAAGGTGGGTAAGTTTGGTTTGATACTCATGTTTGCTCAGGTTATAATCCTTCGCTCACACCGGTGACCAAATCCGAACCCTAGGAGATAAGAAAAGAGTGTAGTGTGTGTTGAAAGTAAGAACACAAAGATGTATGTGGTTCGGTCTAGATTGACTTACATCCACTGAGAAAGAGATATCTTTGATTACTCGAGAATTACAAGGAAAAGGATTACAAGTATGCTAAGACTATCTCTATCTTTATGTTACTTTTTTCATGAAATGTTCGACCCCTTACAATGGAGAAGTGATCTCCAATTTGTAGGGAAAGCATGGGCCGGCTAACGCGGGCCATGGTGAAGGTGGTGATCTTGGGCTCAAGTCCTAGGCCTAAGATGTTTTCGGCCCATGGAGTTGGTGGGTAGTGATGGGTTGGTAAAAACTCGAGAACTAACAAAGCTAAATTGATTGATTAATGCATAAATGATTATGGAATAGCACTACTTTGATGTGTCTTATGATTTTCAGATATTAACACAAAAATGGTGCAAATCTGGAGCTTTTGGAACATCTCGGGAGCACAAGGAGTGATAAACTGAGCAAGAAAAGCTGAAATGGGTGTCCAGGACCTGTCCGCGTCGGCCACGCCACTTTCTGGCGTAGCCTACTCCACTCGCGTAGGAGAATGGTGCCAAGATGTCGTAGGACAGCGAAGATCCTTGTAGCTGAAAATGGCTTCGCGTCGGCTATGTGAGATTTTGGCGTCGGCTACGCCACTCACGTAGACGACGCCAGATTTCCGCGTAGGCTACAGCACTTTCAGTCAAACTCCCAATTTAATGTTTTTAATGCATACCAAAACGGGGGTTTCGAATTTATTGGTTTTAAAACACTTTGAAGACTTAGGAGGAATCATCTCTATCATTACCACTCCATCTTGTCAAACCCTTATCATTCCATATCATTGAAGAACACCAATTCATCCTATTATTCAAGACTTTGAAGATCAAGACCCAACTTTTGAAGAATCAAGCTCCATAGCCATGAGTGGCTAATCTCTTTGTATCATGCCTAGGAAGTAAACAACTGAAGCTTAGGGTTTAACATTTGGGTATTACTTTAATCTTTTAATTGTGTGGTTGTGTGTTTGAATCATTGTATTGGATTGCGATTAATCTTATGTTGAATTTATTTTAGTTAATTGATCTTGTGCCAATTTCTAGTGTCATGAACATGTTTTCTTGCTCTAATACAAACAAAGGGTTGTATGTTCTAGGTAATGAAGTGTAGTTTAGTCCATCTTTGATGTTGATGAAACTTGACACCTAAGCCTATTGAACAATCACCCCGTTAACACCAATTACATTACATTTGTTGACCCATTTGTGAAAGCCTTAGACTTTAGTTGTTGAAACCTATGTGTGATTCTTTTAATTAAATTTTTTGCAATCTACATTACTTTTCATTATTATAATTCCAATTCAAGTTTTAGTATAACAAACAAACCCCTTTCAACCAAAGTCTTAAATGAACCAAATACAATCTTCATAAGTTTTCTAGCAAGCTTCATAAGTAACACCATTTAATCAACTAAATAATATCCACTAACCACACGCTCCTTGGAGATACCCTACTTATCCTATCTACCTAGGTTATTTAGGTTTTGTATGAACCGTGACGACCGGCTCATCAGGTAGCTTGTGGAAATTAATGCTGATGTGAGAGAAAGCATGTTCTGCCCTACTAAAGAGTACATGTGGCGCGACGTGATTGGGCGCATGCGGAGCTTGTCTCTGACACGGCATGGTTGACTAGGTGGTGATGTCTGACGTGACGTCTGGCAGTAGGTGGGCATGCCTACACAGTACCTCTAACGTGTATTGTACATGGTAGCATGGGGGAAGCATGGAAGCAGACAATTCACTGTTAGGGGTTGTTGGACCACCCCTGACACGTGTTGTCCTCTATTGGCGAAGAGAATGTTCAGTGCCCGACCAAATCTTCTTCATTCTTGATCTATCGCACAACCTCGTACTAAAGGTTGATGTTATCAGAATATTTGGCGCGTAGGGTCACGCGCGTAGATTCCTTTGTGATGATGACGTCACTTAGCTAATGTGATCCTACAAATGGGCTTGTTAGCATGCCGCGGACATCAGGGAATTGAAGTCGTTGCTGGCCTGAAGTTCCTTTCCGCGGATTGAAGTTCTGCGGAGTTCTTGTAGGTGCATTTTACGTGATATGATTGCTATCTGTGCCAGGATTAGGTACCCTATCCCTTCATGAACCTTTAACCATTAATCAAACTAATAATATGAATTTATTAACAAAATCTTTTCAAATCAACAAAATTTATCATGAATGAATAATGATAAATTTAAATATATAAACAAGTTAACATAATATGACATGTTTAGAACACGAAACCTGTAAAAGTCAAACAAGAAACATGTTAATTCCGTATTATTTTGTGTCGTGTTAACACAAAACTTGATATCCAACCCGATTACCAGAGACCGATATACCCAAAATAGTTTATTTTCCGTTTACCTTTATCCAGTAATGTTTTATTATAGTAATTCAGCAATGCGCAAGATTTTTTTTTTTGGACAGATATGTTATTGGGTTATTGTTGGTTTCTTTTAAACGCAAGTATGTGTGATTAAGAAAATCTTACTTCTAATAAAAGACTCCAATTAATGCCACATGTCACTCTCTCATATAATTTATTAATAATATTATTAAATTAATGAATTTTTAGAATGCATGTCATTTTCTAGTTCCCCCTCATCGTTATTTTCTTGTCTTCCTCTTATTAAATAATAATATTATATTATAATATTTCTGTTTTCTTCTTCCTATTAAATAGTAATAATATTTTTTCGTTTATCTCATATTAAATAATATTTCTTTTTGTTTCTCTCTACTATTAAATAAAAATATTAAATCATTTTTTTTTTCACTTTTGGCTTTGACACATTGAAGTCCAAGCTTGACGTTGCTAAGCCTCATTCAGCTTGAGGGGGCATATTAGAGTGTATTGAGAGGGTGATGACTAGTTGGTTTTTACAAGCAGTAGGTTTGTAGTTATGTACTGGTAATAATTAAGAGTCGGTTACACCGACCTACTTAGCCTATATATATGTGTGAGTTCTTGTATTGTATTATAACATAACAATCAATACAAATATTACTTTCCCTCTTTAATTTCTCACTACTATCTCTCTCTACTACACTTCTCTGTCTATTTTTTTAATGGTTTCGCTAAGCATTCATTGATAACCAAATTTAATGGTCAAGATCCAGTTGTGGTTCCAACCGAATAACGAAAATAAAAAGAATTGCACAGCAAGCATATCAAACTAGATTTTTCAATGGTTTCGCTAAGCATTTTATAAGAGACAACTATAATCTTTAAAGTAGATTTTCATAAAAAGATCTATATGAAGAGATAACTAAAAATTTCTGTTGGTGAAAAAAAGTTATGTTTGACAAATAATAATCTTTCGCCTTGATGTTTGGTTTTAATGACTCTTTTGAAGTATGTTGAAGAGTGATATCCCGTTTCGAACATGAACGAGGTCCTAATTCGTGAAAAGCGTATGGCAAATATATGTCGATAATTGTGAGTAGATCTTTTTTGAACATTTTACTAAACCAATTATAGACGGTTAGCACTTAACATGTAGACCAGTAACATTTTGTTGTTGCTTAAAACAAAATTTGAAAGAACATGTTTTCATCCTTAAGCAGTAACTATGACACCCGGCATATTTGGCTTAAACCTTATAGTAACATCTAAGTCTACCTTAGCGGGAAACGTTTATAAACGGACTTAACTAGGTTAGTTGAGTCGGGTCAAGTTAGGATTGTCCAGGGTTCAATGATCTGGAGGATCATTGGGAGTCAATTTGGGAATACACTAGTACCGGGTCCCGTTGTTGGTGACATTACATAAACTAATTAAGTGTATGTGTAGATTATGGGTCGTGTGGTGGATTATATACATAGATGTGTTTAAATGATGTGTAGATGATTATCCATGCTTAAATATGTTAAACATAGACTAAGGTTGCATGCTCATATGTTAAGGTGTGTTAAAATGCGTTAAACACGACAAACTGGAAAAACTAGATGAACATAGGTCTGGTTCGACCACTTCGAGTGGTCGAAGGTGGAACTATGTATTGGTTCGACCCTTTGTAAATGGGCGAACCTGGGATACGGAATTGGAAGAATTTCATTCGACCAAGTCAGGGTTCATTCGACCCTGTGAAAGGGTCGAAGGAGGCTACCTTCGACCACTGATAGGGGGCGAAGGAGGATTAGTATAAATACCAAACTTTGTCATTTTTCACCATTTCACAAACCCTAACCGTCTCAAAACACTCTCAAACGATTTTAATCACTAAGGAAGGAGATTTTGCTCTTCTTTTTCATAATCTAACCTATCTACAACATCTAAACAAGAATCCAATGTGTGTTCTTAATCCTAAATCTTTTTAAGGCATTTTAATCCGTTTTTATCTAACCCTAAATGTCCAGATCTGTCCTAAGGAAGTTTTTATCAATAAAAACCTTTTAAACATCTTTCTAAACCTAAACACTATCATTAAACATAGGATTTGTATCAATAAACATATGATAATTATGTGTTATGTGATGTTATGTGTTATTGAATGATTTGCTGATGTTCTAATGATAGAAACATGAACTAGGGTTGCTATTGATGTTAGTTTATTGTTATTTAGGGTTACAATTAGATAGATGGTGATATTATGGGTATTTTGGGGATTTTATGAAATCTAGGGCTTGTGCATGTTATGTATTATTAATAAAATGAATGGGGGTTTTCGGTTACAAGACAAACTGAGCATTTGTAGATGATTATGGGTTAGTATTAAAAAGTTTCCAAATTGGGTAAAGATTTCATGCATGATGTGACATTTCCATAATTTTGTCATTTTGGGAAAGTATTAAAACAAGCTGGTTTTGGGGCAAAATTAGTGGGGATTTGTAGGGATAAGTTAATCATACCTGACTGCTGTGTTTGATGATAATGTTTCGAGGTGTTTCGAATGTGTTTGAAGCGTTTTTAGGAAAATTTGTACAACAGGGGCGAACCTGGACTCCTTCGACCAAACGAATGGGCGAAGGAGAGATTTCAGGGTTGAACCTGGATTATGTTTGGGTGAACGTGGTAAAACGGTCGAAGGAGACATCAAAATGGTCGAACGTGGTAAAATGGGCGAAGGAAACCTAAAAACGGGCGAAGGAGATTTAACCTGACTGGTTCGACCGTTCTGATGCAGAAATGAGATTTTTGATACAAACTAAGTGTTTTATGCTTGAACTTTGTGTGTAATCTATGTGTACTTGATTAGTTAGGGTAATGAGTCACCAACGGGATGTCGGGTCGGTCTAGTGTGTCGGTTAAACATTTAAACACACTTTAAAACATACTTGGTTACGATCTGGACAATCGGGGACTAGATAACCTTATGGTTATTAGTCGGAACACTTATGTGAACATTTTGATAGATCTCCGGTAGAGGTATTATCAAGGGCTTAGCATTTTTACTAGTAACCGAAGAACGCTATCTAAGGTGAGTTCACGGCCCCACTTTTACTGCTTTAACTTTTGGGGGAGAAAACATGCGCTAAACTATTTTGGTAACATATGTCATACTATGGTTTTTAACTTTGTACTGCTATACGATCTTTGGAAGTCCCGGGGGAAACCATGAATGTGCGGGGATGCACAACGGGGGAAATGTGGATAGATCTATTGGGCGTGACCTGCCCCACTCGTCGGCTTGGAGGGCCGGGCGGGTGCATGTTGTCTCGAACTGGTAACATTGGTATCATGCTGAACATTCGGGCTGCTTAAACATATGCTAAACATTGCTAAACGTGTCTAGTAATGGTTTCCAATCGTAGTAGTAATAAAACATACGCCTAGCTAGCGTACTTGGTAACACTGATATAGTATGGACATGGTAACGTTTTGGTAACACTTGGTAACATATTGAACAAACCTGTGAACTCACCAGCATTATATGTTGACGTCTCTTGGCATGTTTTTCTCAGGTCGCTAAGGTAGCAACAAATGGAACTAGGCGCACGGGTCTGCATTGGCGTCTAGACTTAGTCCATGTTTTGTAATAAACATTTGGTACATTTGGGTCTATGGTCTGTAACTTATTAAATGCTTCCGCTACTGCTTTTAAGATTATGAAAACTATGTCTTTTTTAATGTCATGTATCTTCATATAGAGTTGTTTATTGTGACCGTTGACTTGGATCCTGGTTTGTCATGCGCCTCGCGGTAAAACTCCGCAAGTGGAAAATTGAGGGTGTGACAGTAACTTAAATAAAATTTTCTTTGAATACAAATCAACATCCACTTTCAAACTTAAGAACTTTACAAAGGAGATACAACCACCAATGATCAATGCACACTTTAAAGAGGAATCCCCTAAATTTAAAAACAGCAGGATAACATTGTTTTAACAAATTAAATATGCAGTAAACCTTTTTAAAACACAAAGAAATGTATTATGAACCTTTAACCATTAATCAAACTAATAATATGAATTTATTTACAAAATCTTTTCAACTTAACAAAATTTATCATGAATTAATAATGATAAATTTAAATATATAAACAGGTTAAAATATTATGATGTGTTTAGGACATGAAACATGTTAAAGTTAAAGACGAAACATTTTAATTCGGTGTCGTTTTGTGTCGTGTTACACAAAACACGACCCAAAACTTGATAAGTTTAAATATATAAACCATTTAAATAAAATAAAACTGTTTTTTCATCGTTGTCATACTTGACCTTAACTTTTGACACACATTTCTCTTAGCCATACATCTTACTTTGCTTTGACCTGATGATGATGATGATGATGATGATGATGATGATGATGATGATGAAAAATAATTTTGGTGAGGATTGTAGTTAATACTAACTTGATATGGATGTTTTGAATGTAATTTGATACATTGAAAGAGAAATGAAATTGTAGAAGAACTTGCACTGAAATCATTTACGTTATTATGCATGTTAAGAATATTCAGAACTAATATGCAAAATACATTGTTGACTTAGGTGGTTGTTAATGGGTCTACTTGAGTACTCGATGAATCATGACCATCTGTGATACAATGTTAAGACTTTGTTATTTGTGATCAACACATTTACTTATGTAATTTATCAGCTTCCTCTATACGTATGAACTTATAAAAGTTAGTTTTTTTTATAACTAACTAGGTTAGAATACCGTGTTTTATAACTAAACTGGTTTTCGTTATGGTTAGGGCTCTAAATTGAACCGAACCAAACCGTGCACGCCCTTAAAAAAACATAGGTGTTCGTTTTCATTATCAGTTGAGACACCCGCTGCAACACGCGGGCATTCCCACTAGTCAAATATTTATATTGAGGTGACTATTGACTAATTGTTTACATATTTTCTGCTTTGTTATTGGACTGTTGCAATAATGCAAGCACCGATCTTAGATCGTGTCAGGAAAATCTACAAAAAGTTTCCTCGGATTCCTGTTCCTCAAAACTTGGACTTGGTTGATGATGATGCAATGCATCGGTTTATCCAAAACATTTGGAGCTGCAAAAATACGTGTCGAGAGTTGCTCATCATTTTTGAAAGTTGCTATCAAGTGAGTGGTTTGGTTATATGTTACTGTTTCAATACATAAATGCTACAAGTCGCTTTCCATAGATTTATTCGTAATTCACCTTGTCACCGAACTTTTAAAGAGATTATCTTTCTAAAGGACTTTTTGAGTAAGGAATTGAGCAGTTGCGTTTGAAATTTGATATATAAAGGGGAGTTATGGATGACACTTGTTTGATACTTTGATTAGCTAAAGTTGATATTTGTTAGTTCATCAATAAAGAGGTATAGATTTATAGTTAATACTTAATATTCTACCGAGTTATAACTATAAGAAATTGAATTTGGGGTTTGGTCCTTTACTCGACTTTAAACCTCTGACCGTCTTCTTATGTTTCTACGTGGTCTGCGGACTCTGGTCCACGTAAGATTGGATCTCCCGAACTACATGAACTGTTGGCTGAGTACGTATACTCTGAATCGCCAGAGTTTGTACGTCTTATTTATTTTTGGCGTTAAAGTTACGATTTTTATTTATTGGGCCCTGATGGCAAAATGTTTTTAATTAAGTATTATACTAATTGATTTGCAGGATATGACTATAGTGTGTTAATGTGACACCCGACAAACTCAGGGTAATATTTTTCAAACATATAAGTCTACCTTAGCGAAAATATTTACTAAACATACTTGACTAGGTCAGTTGATTTGGTTTACACTTACGTATTGTCTAGGGTTCAATGATTCGGGGGATCATTGGGGGTAACATACACACACACGAGTCTTGAGTCCCGTTGTTGGTGAAATTACATAGTTGGATTAATTATTGAGTATGGAATGTTCTATATATGATATACAACGTGGCAATACGTGTTTACATGATTAGATGTAATTAACATATGTTAGGATTGCATGTTCATGTGTTAGAATGTGTTAAAACGAGTTAAAACGAAAAAATCATAGAAATTGGATTTCTAGGATTTTGGTTCGACCTCATGGTCTTTCATTCGACCCTTGACAAGGTCGAAGGAACCTTGGTTCGACCCTACGAGGGTGCGAACCAACACTGACTATAAATACCATACTTTGCAACTTTTTCATCATTTCACAACCCTAACTCGCCTCCAAGTGCTCTCTCTCAACCCCAAACCTGTAAAGAGGATTTTTTGACCTCATTTTTTAGATCCTAACCTACAAACGCGTTTGATAACATAAACAAGAGAAGATTCAAGGTGTGTTCTTCATCGAAAACCTTTTTAATCAAATTTCATTCGTTTTTATCAAACCCTAAGTGTCCAGGTCTGATTCAAACACGTTTTTAGAAATAAAAAGATTTCTAACATCTTTCTAAACCAAATCTACGCATTAATAATGAGTTTCCATACAAAAATCCTTGTGTTAATGATGTTAAATGGGTTGTTATGTGTTATATGATGCTTAAATGTTGAATGGATGATATGTTAATGATCTTTGGGGGGTTTTATGCTAGATCCAGGGTTTGTTCTTGTTGATATTGATGATGATATGATTGGGGGTTTGCTATACATGATTGATCCGTGCATAATAATCTGTTCATGAGGTTAGATTTGATAAGTTTCCATTTTGAGCAAAGATTACATGCATTGATGTGACATTTCCATAATTTGCTATTTTGGGTAAGTTGTGATTTCTTCTTGGAATGGACGGTTTTTGGGGCATAAATGGTAGGGTTTTAGGGGGATAGATTAGATAATATCAACTGCTGTGATTTATGATGTTTCGTGATGTTTTCGGACTGTTTTGATGAGAATTGGTTAGTTTTATGAGTTTCTGCAGCATTTGGGTCGAACGGAAATTTGGTTCGCCATTTCGAAGGCCGAACCAAATGAATAAAGATCGAACCAACATAAAAAGGTCAAGCCAACTAGGAACTTTTCTGGTTCGACCCCACGACTGCATAAATGTGATTTTTGATGCAAGCTAAGTGTTTTATGTGTGATTCTTGTGTGTAAACTATATGTACTTGATCAGCTAGTGTAACGGGTCACCAACGGGATGTCAGGTCTGTCCGGTGTGTCGGGTTAACGTTCAAACACATTTTCAAACATACGTGGTCAAGATCTGGACAATCCGGGACTAGTTAGCCTACGGGTTATTAGTCGAATACATACATTATGATAGGTCGCCGGTAGTTGGGACTATCAGTTCGTATCGGATATCTTATTGATTTGAAGACGCAACCTAAGGTGAGTATCACGACCCCTCTTTCAGTGTTTATGTTTTCGGGGGAGAAACATGCTACGAACTTGTATTCATACAGATCATGTTATACTAGTGTTATCTTGTGTTTGCTATACGATTTGTGTAAGCCAAGTTCAGTTAGCCATGGATCGGCAGTTCAGTTAGTTCATTGGGTGGTTCATACGTGGTATCGTATTAGTGAGTTCACACGCCTAGCTAGTGTCCTTATAACATAGTAGTAACATGATGGATCTTTGAAAACTCATGAAACGTTTTACTTAAAACATGTGAACTCACCAGCATTATGTGCTGACGTTTTTAGCATGTTTTCTCAGGTCGCTAAGGTAGCAACATTTGATAGGTGCACGGAGTCGCACGGCGTCTAGGATTCACTTGCATGGTTTTAAACGTTGTCAAACTTATGTCGTTTACTTTATGGGTTGTAATGATGTTTTATGCTTCCGCTATAGTGGATAATACTTTTAAACTTAATGAATGGTTTAAGTATCTTTTACATTTAGTTGTCATTTATTGTGACCGTTGACTTGGATCCTAGTGTTTCACGTGCCTCGCGGTAAAACCCCGCAAGTGGAATTTGAGGGTTTGACAGTTACCATTTTGCAAGAGGTAGAAATTCAAATAGGTTTGCTTCAACCCTTGTGAATTTTATGGGCAAGGTTAGTTTTTCTCTCTCTTTTTTTTAATAGATATGAGATGTTTAGCTAAACGTTAGCTGAAGTTAAGCAACTCATGTTATTTGATCGATCATGCAACCGTGTTTCTTCCATTGCTGGCTTTACAGTGTTATCAACGCGAAGATGACTTGGCGATTACACGAGCAATTTTTATGTAAGTAATCATGATAATTTGGCAATTGCTTAGTCACATTTTCTGATTCAAGATCTTGTTTTTTAATAGATTATCATCGGATTTTTTAATTTATTTTTTTAACTTATACTTGTAGGTATCTTTTTGTTGGTAACATAAGAGATGATAACAATGCTATGGATGAGATGGAGAAACTTTCTCAGGTCAGGGCTTGAATTTCCTGATTCAGACTGATGCGGTTAATTAACTATCTTTTGCAAACGTTACTTCTATCTTTCTTGTTAAATATAATATTTGCTTTATCCTAAGTTAGATTAATTGATTTGTATTAGTGTTGTATAACCTAAAGTTGTGGCGATTATGGTGGTTAATTACCAAACAGTTATGTCGGTTCATCAAAGGGTATAACCCCACTTCACCACCTATAAATAGGATAAAACATTTCATTGTAATTGATGAATCTTATTGCAAATTTTCTCTAAATCAATAACAAGATCATCCCTTGTGACCACATTTCTCATCTTCGTATGCATAGTATGATCCATTTTTAAACTTTTGTTAGAAATGTATTGAAAGGAAATAATATTTGATCGAGTTGTTATCATAGGTTAATGAGAGATGGAATGCCATTATTCAATATGTTGAAACAAAAATTTAGCTCAAGTATTGAACGGGATCCCATGTTCAAAGAGGTGAGTATAATATGTTTAAATCATATTGTCACTCAATACACATAATTGCTGAGTAGTGGGGACCCACAATGACGCTTTCGTGTTTTCTCATGCCATTTAGTGGGACCTATAAAATAAATTGTTAATATTATTTGCATGCAATTGTTAGAAGACATTGGGGAAAAGTTATATTGAGTACGCCGTGAAAATCCCTTACAAGGGATGTTTGGAGAATTGTTTAAGGTAAGTATAGTTGCATCTTCTCATACTTAATCGAGTAATGTGTTTGGCTAAACTAATTCTCCTTTCTCTTTTTTTGCAGATGTTGTGACAATCTGCACCCTCCACTTTTGTAAATGTATACAATTGGTCACTCAACTATTTCAAAAACTTTCATTTTAACGCTCGTATTCTAAAGGATCAAAAGTTGCAATTTTTTTATTAAATTCTTGACCAAAAGAGGCAAATTACATAAGAATAGCAGGCAGGCGGGCAACAAGCTGCGCCGCCACCCCTTTCTGGATAGAGAACCCTAATCTAGAGAAAACAAATCCTCGCCCCTGGGGAGTCGAGAAGTTGTTGTGGACCACCCGCTGGACTCTCGTCAGAAACCTGATCGCTTCTGGTGCTAATGAGCCAAAAGTGTCAAAAGCCAAAGGGACAAAAGCATGTTGGTTATCCTCGCACGCTTTAGCGTGCTTTGTCACCTTGTTCGACCCTGCTCTAAGTACCGCTTGCCCCGCCACGAACCCACTCTCCCTGAATCCCGCTAAAGGTGACACACCCGTAAGGTCCACGCATGCGTGTTTCCCACCTTCCCAACCAAACACTAGCAGGTCAGCCGGCCGTAAAGTGGACCTCCCTTCTGCCGGGTCTGTAAGAAAGTTAACAGGGGCCTCTTTCTTTGCCGAGATCCTTGCTCATCTAAGAATATCCATTAGAACGTCCCGAACGAAATCGTGCCTGTACTTAAACCCCAGTAACTCTCTACAATGGAGGGCATGCTCCCCATATTTATCCAAACACGCTTTTCGGCAAACCGGACATGTCTCGTCATCCGGAAAAATGGGAATCATCAAACGATATTTAAGGATTGCTCTATATTCCACCGCTGACATACGTTGGCCCAGCCCTTCGATAGGGATAACTGTTAGGAAATCTTGGGCGTGGGGCCTCTGTAAGCATTCCATGACGGCTTTCTGGCGTGGGGTCAAGCAAAAATCTTCCCCCAGACTTCGTGCGATTCGACAATAAATAGCATTCGCCAAGGTTTTATGTGGCTTTTTGGGGGCGGTGTCTTTATTGGAGAAACCGCCAAGATCAAAGTCTGAGAGATATTCATGCAAGCGTTCCAAAGCGCAAACAAAATCCGGATCCATGTTATCAACCCCGCTGTTACGTAAAATATGGTCTTGCAACCCCCAGGATTGAGATCTGGACGCCACAAAGGCATAAGTGGCTACATCCTGGGCCGAGAGAAGGCCCAACCCACCATGCCGCATCGGTAAGGTTGCGACCCGCCACTGGAGGTCCCCAAAATATGCCCCCCCCCCCCCACAAACTACAATATATTCAATTGCCTCCCGGAGACCTCTATCAAAACATGAGACAGCACTGCCTACAAAGGGGGGCTGGCATGTTCGTAAGCCGAAAAGCAACTTTGCGACCCCCATACAGGATCTGAGTAGGAGGAGCTCGCTTTGAGGATCCCGCGGACGAGGGAGGAGCCCCATAAGATCCACAGCCCATGACGCCCTTTTAGTAGACAAATCACAGATGAAGCTAGCATCGCGGCTGACTGCCCCTCCGAGCAGCTTGACACCTCTCTCAGGCCGTCCAATATCACTGGGGAATAGCCCTGGCCTAGTCTTTACCCCATCGCAGGTTGGCCAAAAAATCTCTATTTTTCTGATATTAAGGTTGAGCCCCAATGATGGTCCTTCTGAACTGATGATTTCCAGGGCCTTAGCAACCTGCACAGCGTCCCCGATGATCGTCCCATCATCTAAGTACCAAGCGTGGAATGGGAGGTTGCAGTTTTCCTGCACCTGGAGCACTAGGGGTGTAAGGCAAGGGAAAAGAGCAAAGGTCCCAAGGGGTCTCCTTGCTGAACTCCCGTGAAGGCTCCAATGCGTTCATCCCCAACATATAACCTAGCTGGTTGGGCATACAAAAATTTGACCCATGGAAAAATGGAGGGGCAATGGCGATGAACTTCCCGTAATAAAACAGATCGGTCAACAACATTGAAGGTATTAGAAAAATCAACCGTGAGCATGGCCAAAGAGCCGTCTGCATGAAAGGAACTGAGGAACCTGTTAGCGCTGTGCAACACGGCCTCTGCCCCATTGGGAATTCCAGCCCCAAATTGGTAGTCTCCCAGGTACTTAATAACTTCTTTACCAACTTTCTTCATAGCTACCTTGGAGACCAACCTTCTCCAAATGGCCCCCACAGCAATGGGGCGGATCCCATTATCAGGCTTCAACAACGAGGTCAGGGGGGCTGAAGCAATAAATTCGGCGAGCACCCCGGGACATAACCCCCCTAACCACAGATTGACCACATCAGTGATAGCGGAGAGTAGTCCTGAAGCAGTTGCCGACCCCTCCCCGCTAAGGGCATCGAGCAGGTATTAAGCCCGTAAGCCGTCCCGACCACAGGATGTCCCTTTCGGGAACGACTTCACACACCTGTAAACGCAGTCGTCACCCACTGATAATGCAGGGTAGGGTAGAGGGCTGGACGGTAGGGTTGGCGGCGAAACAATGGGATGCTTGTCGATAAGTGCTTGCATGGTAGATTCCCCAGGTGGAGCTACCCCACTGGAGCACAACACCTTAACAGCGGCGGTGAAGTGCCCGTCCCTGACTTTCCTGAGACATTGCTTGATATTTGGGTCAACTCCGTCGTCCTTTTCCCCCATCCGTTGCGCTCCCCCACCATGCGAGACCTTTTCCCCTGTTTGTAGGAGCGACGTAACCAAGTCCTCAAAACCAGAGCCGTCCTTCCATGTTGCTAAGGCCTGCATAATACTATCACATTGCAAGGACTTCCGGTTACCCGACCTCCGTTCCTGCCTAGAAGACGGAACGACCACCTTAAGAGTACATCGTGGTAAGAGTAAAAGTTTGACTCAGCTTTCAACAGACCCAGGGGAAGCCACTACTTTACGAATGGCGCCCGTCAAAGCCTAAGCAAATGCTAACCGGCAACTTAGGGGAATACTTTTAACGGTCCGCACCGGGATGGAGAAAACCTGATCGAGGAGAGTGACATCCCCCACCACTCCTTGTTGGGACCTAACATCACCGCTCACCCCCGGATCCCGAGGCCTTAGGATCCCGACAATAAAATCCTCATTCGAGCCAGACTTTCCAGAGAAGATGGAGACACCATCTGGGTGATGGCACCCCCTGCTAAGGGCATGTGTCTTCATGCACCTCCCACACAACCAATAACCAAAAACCCGTAGGGTTTCCCCCACATTCGTAAACATCTCTAAATCGCTGGAAAACGCGCTTCTAAAGAAATCCTTTCGATCATCTTTAAAATGGAACTGCTGTAAATGAGAGATTAACCTGTTGTACCCAGAAGACCCAGGTTTGCCATCTTTACACTCATGGAAATTCCTAAGGGGGCATAGCCATACTCCATTAGACGAGGTGGGAGCAAGGCCCTCCCCAGAGGTGTCCCCACAAGCAACCTTAGAAGAGACCATATAAGAAAATTTTGTCCCCTGTCTCAAGGTGAGAAGGAGACAAGGTATCACACCCCACCCAAAAGAATGAAAGAGGAGCAAAAGCAACCTATAGTTGCTCACGTGCCCCAGAAACCACTTTGAGAGGGGGAGTTAAGCCATTATTATTATTATTATTATTATTATTATTATTATTATTATTATTATTATTATTATCACCAACTCTAAGTTGCAATTTAATAAAATTTATGATTTTTATAAGTAAAAGTATTCACGTTTTATACTCACTATTACACCCGAGCACGTATGTTTTACCAACATTAGACCCGGATACTCAAAAAAATCTCAAGTTTCGGTCCTAAAACGACTTGAAAACCGAAGAAATCGAGTCCGGGAACTTACATTTAAAAAAAATAAGAAAAAAACAATATTTTGAGTTGTCACGGACCGCGGAGGAATACTTAATCTCTCAGCAGTACGCGACGACATCTAGTCAAATTTTTAGTCAAAGAATTAAACTCAATTTTGACTAACCTTTCAATTCCTACCATTAATATGCGTGTATTATTGGTTTTAATGAAGAATTAAGCTAAAATTATTATAAAAACTAATTTCCTGACCATTTGCAAGTTCACCAATAATTTAGTTGTTTTGATTCATTTAAACCCCACCAAATATTCATCTATTCTTGTCTATCATCTCTGCGAAGAAATCTTTGATCATTATCTCGTAGTATTGGCGAATTTGGAAGCTTATTATTCTATTATTCAGTTTTCTTTTCTTCTTAATTGGACTAACTACGTTGTAAGTTTTCCAATTCCTTTTTGCAATACTCTTAGTTTTCATTTGTATATCAAAAGCCCTTTGTTTTTTTGGTCGATTATAGTCTTTAAGGGCTTCAATTGAATTTATAAGGTTAGGGTGTTCTTAGGAGTATTTGGGATTTTTTATTTAAAATCTTTTGAACTTTAAAAATTCATAACTTGGTTATTATTGACCTAAAACTTATGAAATTTGACATGGTGATTCATATGGCCGATTAGGAATTTTAGAACTCAGTTTTGGCATTTTAGGCATTATATAATATTTTTAGTGATTTTTATATGTTTTAATCATATTAAATTCATATTAAATCAATGATAATGCGTTTGGTCATGAAAATTGGTGGAACTATTTTCCATTATATTAGAATAACTTTCATAACCATTTTCCTCAGTTTTGACATGTTTTCATATGTTATCATATTTTTTATTTGTTTTAATAAGCTTTAATCAAATAAAATTTATAATAAATCTATTTTTTAACCCCAAAAAATTTTATAAAAATTATGTTGGGAAATTCTAAGTTAGTAAGTTGATGTTTCATAAAAACTTTTATCTTTCAAAGTGAATTTGGCTTAGTTATGATTTTGTGTAATTATTATTGATATAAAAATAATAAAAGATTTCTTAAATATTATTTCAAATATTTTTCTGAATTAAACTTAATACTATTAACCTTAGAAAAAAAAATACCAAACTTATATTATTTTCTTTTATAACACATGATATTTAAAATTCATAATTTTTCGCCATGTTCGATAAACTTAAAAACCCAAATATAGACCTAACATCCTAAGTGCCTTAGAATAGAAACCCTAGCCACTTTTAAGTTTAAATACTTATTTTGGGAACACTTTAAACTTTAGGTTGAACTTTTGGATTTGCTCGCTTACACTCACTCACTTAGTCAAGTTACTAATTGTCGAATGTGAGTATATATTTCCCCTTTTTGATTTCACACTTTTGGGGTGATTCATGTACACTTATTTATCTCACTCACTTAAACATGTTTTATTATCATATTCTTAATCGCAATTCTTGTATGTGTTTTACTTGTTGATCGCTGATAGTGTGTACTTTTTACTATAATCATTAACCCTTGTGTGGCCTACCGTAACAATGAGTAGTACTACGATATATGCATCCCTTGTGACTCTGTTGTATGAGACCTTGGTCATTGTTATGTTAACCTATATCACTTGTCGTCTACTATATATAACCATGCTATTGGGCGAATACTATACATATATACTCAATATCCCATTATTCTCGGATATCATTTATACTCTAAGGCTTGATTTTGGGTGACATTTGTACATGGCTTAAACACCAAATTGTAGACAGTATAACATGTGAATTGCGAAACTCTTTTCCTATTATATGTATACAAAACAGGGTATGCTCACCAATACATTTTTGTATTGACATATACTATTTTCGTACATGTTTCAGGTTATATTTTGAGACGCTTCCTTTAAGCTTTTGAATTTGTATTTAGGCTTTGATTTCTTTGTATTTCAGTTAGTCTTGGCACTTTAAAATTATTGTATCTTGTATTCTCCTTTCAATGTAATAAATTATTAAATTCAACATATTCAAAGTTACACTTTTAGTCCATGGGCTATTGAACAATCGTCACTACGTGGCACCTCGATGATTCCGCCATCGGTCGGGGTGTTACATGTAACACCCCACCTCTAACATCATCCAATATTGTTCGCTTTGCCCACTAGAAGCTTACGGATTTGTTTTTGGTTGCCCGAGTGAAAACTTTCCAGGAGGTTACCCATCCTAATACTACTCCCACATGAGCACACTTAACTGTGGAGTTTTTCATGTGCTCCACAACCAACTAAGCCTAAAACGCGTTGGTGATTTATGAGGCAGGACATTACTTATGAACCAATATCTCTCCTGTCCACGGTCGATGTGGGATATGCCTAGGGTGTTACAATCACCCCCTCAAAGACTCATCGTCCTCGATGAGGTTTGCCCCACCAAACCGGATGGCACAGGAGTGTCTCTGATACCAATCTGTAACACCCGCTTATAATATCATCCAATATTGTCCGCTTTGCCCACTAGAAGTTCACGGATTTGTTTTTAGTTGCCCGAGTGAAAACTTCCCAAGAGGTCACCCATCCTAGTACTACTCCCACATGAGCACGCTTAACTATGGAGTTTTTCATGTGCTCCACAACCAACTAAGCCCAAAACGCATTGGTGATTTATGAGGCATGACATTACTTATGAACCAAGATCTCTCATGTCCACTGTTGATGTGGGATATGCCTAGGGTGTTACAGATGTAACTTGAAAAATGTTGTTTTATTTATTTATTATTTAATAAAAATGTTGGATTCTCAGGTAGTATCTAGTTTCAACACCAGTCTACTTGTTTTAATCATAAATCTTCTATATCATGATCATCTAAACTCAACTTTTGTTTAGTTGTAATTTATTAAACTAAATCAATAGATGAATAATGACTATAGTTTAGCCTCCCCATTTTGAAACTGGTGATATTTTATAGTATATGAAATAGTAATAAAGCGATCAGGTTTATTCAAACAATGTCAGGATGCTCGCTCTAATGAAAGCCAAACGGATTAGAGTGTTTGGATTTTGTGATGCGTTGCATATGTTTCTCATTCTTCTATTACTAAGCAAACATGTTTACCTAAGCAGTTATGATGATGTGTTTTAAAGTTTCATCTATGTACTCCATCCATCCAATTTTAGATCTCATTGGACCCACAAATAGCCAGATTAAGAAATCTTTGTTTGTATGTTGTAAAATGACAATAATATCCTCAAGTTATTATTTCAAATCTTTGATTGTCTTTTGTCTTTTATGGGCAAAACTGAAAATTGCTTAGAATTTTGACATTTAATTTGGGACAACGAAAAGTAGAAAAATGGACATTTAAAATGGGACGGAGGGAGTAGTTAATTTCAAAGAAAACAATGCTAGCCACTCCAGAATTCATCTTTTCTAGAGGATTGTGGACTGTCATTAGAAAAATATTCCGATCCAGGCATCCAACCCGAGAACCTAATCGGGGTATATCCAGAATTACGGATATCCAAATTTTCATATACAGACTCCTCTGAATACAATTTTTCTAGAGTTTCTGATATTCTGAAATTCGAAAATCTTAAATGCATATCATACATATATACTTTTCACTTGTTACAGTCAAACTCGGTAGCTAAACCATTTGTGTATTAAGGTTCATATAACTGACATAGGATATCTAATCTTTCACTCCTGTATTTCCCGTAAGAGATTCTAAATCGAATGTTTCGAAAAACCAGACCATAACATATTCTTAAAACCTAACAAGATATTAAATTCTTTTTCTTTTTATGAAAACCAAAGCAAGTTATTGGTTCATGAGTCTTGGAAAAATCACACCAATAATCTTTTTAAGATTCATCCGCAGCTTTTTAAGGAACACATTTAGTTACACTAACACAACTATCATTCACGGAATTAAATGACCATTCACTTTTCGAAATGTAAACATTCATAGAGGATATCCTTTTGTGTCAAAGTTACACTTCTTAGAGCACCTTCCATGGTGCATTCAAGACGATTATGTTGCATATCTAGATGCATAGGTAAGCGGACGGATGCATTGGAGGACCCATCTGGATTCAAACGTTTGTAATAGTGATTGTGGGACCCTCTCACACTCAAACAATATAAATAATGTGAGTGTTTATATATTTGTATTGCTTTAAGTTATAAAAAGAGATTTGAAAGTGGACGTAACATTGAAGAGAAAATAAGCTTGTTTGAAATATGAGTGAAAATTTGATGTGACAACTGATATGACACGTTTATTAGCTTTTGAATCTCGATACATTGGAGATTCTCTCAATATTTCAAAATCTCAAAAGCTAAAAGTAAAATGTTATGAAAGAGATGATAGAGTTTAGTCGTTTCATTTACCACTTTGGTGGGTAAAATTTAAACATTTTAAACCGTTCTGCCAATAAGCAATAGCCCAAGAGTTGTGTGCTTATTCTATAACATTCAAAACTTCCATATAACCATATAAAATTACAGACCGCCCCTTTACATCACCAATCGCGAGAAAGGAACGAACCCTTGTCCTCGCTTCTCTCGGCCACAGGGGCAGATTTAAGGCTATCGGATGGGTTTCCATGAACCCACTTGGTTTGAAAATTATTGTATTAATACATACAAAAAACCGGAAAGGAACCCACAAGCAAATACATAAGGAACCCATCACTAAGGTTGTGTGTAGTGGTGCTCGTTATAGGGCATTTTGGACCCTATAACGCCGGGGAACACCACCCCCCGGGCGCTATAGGGCGTTTTGGGTTGGTGGCGCCATAGCTATAACGGGCGTTGTGATGTTGGGAGGGGTTGATTTCACCGTTTATTATTATTATTATTATTATTATTATTATTATTATTATTATTATTATTATTATTATTATTATTATTATTATTATTATGAAGATGAAGATGTTGATGATGATGATGAAGATGTTGATGATGAAGATGTTGATGATGAAGATGAAGATGAAGATGAAGATGATAAAGATGAAGATGAAGATGGTCAAGATGGGGTAGGTGGGGTATGTGAGGTATAATAATAATAATAATAATAATAATAATAATAATAATAATAATAATAATAATAATAATAACAATAAAAAACAATGATTACCCAATCATTTATAACCCCTTATAACCCCTCTTCCCATTACACCATCTTTTTTCATAACCCCCTTCTATTACTTTTTAATATTTTAATACCCATAACCCCCATAACCCCCATCACTACACATACTAACGTTGTGTTCCCGAGTTTACTAAATAAAAGAAAAGAAGAGAAAGGGATATTAAGAGAGAAAAGAAAGGAAAATATAAAATTTTATTTCGTGTTCCCGAGTTGAAAAGAAAAGAAAAGAAGTTAAAGATTTTATGTGTTCCCGAGTGAAACGAAGAGAAAAGAAACGTATATTTTACAATTATACCCTTGTAAGATTTTATTATATGTTAAATGAGAGGGTATATTGGTAAATGATATACTTTAAATTTTTTTACTTTCCCTTCCTTCCGCTTCCTTCCAATTTGGAAGGATTGTTATTTGGGATAATTTTCCTTCCTCTTCTCTCCATTTCTTTCCTTTACACTATGTTTCAGAGTTTAATAATAGAAGGAAAGGAAATGAAGCGGAGAGAAAGGGAAACAATTTTGTGTTCCAGAGTTTCATTAAAGGAAAGAAGTGGAGAGAAGATGAAAGAAAATTATCTCAAATAACAATCCTTCAAAATTGGAAGGAAGCGGAAGGAAGGGAGAGTAAAAAAAATTAAAGTATATCATTTACCAATATACCCTCTCATTTAACATATAATATAATCTTACAAGGGTATAATTGTAAAATATACGTTTCTATTCTCTTCCTCTCAACTCGGGAACACATAAAATCTTTAGTTTCTTTTCTTTTCTTTTCAACTCGGGAACACGAAATAAAATTATATATTTTCCTTTCTTTTCTCTCTTAATATCTCTTTCTCTTCTTTTCTTTTATTTAGTAAACTCGGGAACACAACGTTAGTAAAACTCTGGAACACAAAATTGTTCCCCTTTCTCTCCGCTTCCTTCCATTATTAAACTCCGGAACATAGTGTAAAGGATACAAAGTGGTCTACTGGTCTGTATTTAATACCATACACCTGCACCCACACTCCTCTCCAAAACCAGCCATTGCCACCCTCTCTCTCTCTCCTGTCTCCTCGACGCCTAACGCCACCGCCAACGGCCCACCCTCTCCTCACACCGGCGCTGCCACAACCCTGCAAAACCCCACTCTCCTGTCTCCTCCACCATAGGAGGTTTGTTATAACTCGTTAATTTGTTGTGTAGTTTATGTTATATTATTATTATTATGTTTTTATTTGTGTGTTATAATAGATAGATATTCGGTTTGTGTTTTAAAAACCTTCTGATTAATGTATCAACATTCCATGTCCAATTCATCAGCTTCCTGAATCAACTTACTTTGTCATCATGCTCAACTCTTAACTAATGTAAAACACCTGACCTTCCTTGTTTCAGTAGTATCCTATTCCTGCCTGGATTATTATTATTATTATTACTATTTTCTTTTGCATTTTGTGAATTTAGTGCTGAGTTTCCGTATTTTGTTATATGCAGTAAGTCGGTCACGTTGATTGAAGGTTGAAGACCTAAAATTGAGTTATGAAACATATGGCAAACTCATGTTGAAATTTGTTAGTAACTTACCACAAAAACTTGAATCATGAAACATTATGTTGGAAACCAGGCCTTCTTCAACTTAATCAAACAAAAGATTTAACAAGAAAAAAACTATTTGATTAAAACTTGAAGGTACATAAAACCTAAACATAACCCCTATTTATACTAAACAATTCTAATTCTAACCAAACTCAAACTCTATTTAAATAAAAGATAGACCAACTAGATAAACCTTATCTAGTTAAACCAATAAACCCTAATCTTCCTACTAAAATAAAATAAACCATTTAACACCCTCCAACTTTTGAGTATTGACAAGATTAGTCCCAACAATCACCCCCTTAATCTTGTCAATCACATCTCATCACATTAGAGCTGGTCCATCTTCCTCATATCGGGCAAAGTTGGCTTCCTCCATTTTCTCCCACTTTGGACACTCCGATATGTAATGGCCCGCTTCATTGCACTTGTAACACCTAACGTGGCTTTTGTCCCGTTGTACTCGACCATCTCCTCGATCTCTACCGGACCCCCGACCTCTACCTCGGCCTCGTCCAAGATCCCCTCGATTCGAGCTTCCACAACCGCAATGCTCACATCTGTGCTCTTTCTCCTTTGCTTTTTCATCTGATGTTGTGAACAAAAGTTGGTTTAAATTTTCTGATTGAGTCTCCTCCTCATTCTTGATCCTTTCTTCATAAGCTTTAAGCCGACCCACGATATCATCATAGCCGATGGTCTTCAAATCCACCACTTGTTCTATTGAAGCCACCATATGAATGAACCGCTTCGGCAATCCGTTAAGAAACTTCTTAACTAGCTTGGATTCTTCTATAACCGAGCCAAGTGAGGCGGCTCTAGAGGCATACCCGGACAATTTATTAGCAAACTCGTCTATGGCACTTTGATCCTTCATCTTCAGGTTTTCAAACTCTGCCATTAGAGTTTGTAGTCTCGCCTCTCTGATCCGATCTGCACCTAAATGGCGGGTCTTTAGAACATCCCACATCTCCTTTGCGGTTTTAAGATTACCAACTTGCAAAATCTGCTCTTCAGGTATAGCTTGAAACATGAGAGCAATTGCAATATTATTCTTCTTGGCATCCTCACCCGTACCTGGTTCAATTTGTTCCCACACCCCGTGAACATTGAAAATAACCCTCATCCTCATTGCCCACACCGTGTAGTTTGTTGAAGATAACACCGGGCATTGAAGAGTCATACTGTTGTTCTCCTTAACAGTAACTAACGCCTGATTACCCGGTTGAGCCATACCTCCTTAAAAATAAAACCTTTTCGATTTAATTGTTAACTGAATCGTCCTATGTGCTAGGTTGTTGACTTAATTAACAGACCTGCTTTGTTAGTAACAACAAATACCCTTATCCTTTTCTTAAATTCCACCGAAGGAAAACAAAACCTTTCTGCCTTGGTCGGGAACAACGAAAACAAAAAAGAACAAAATCCTTTCTTTTGATGATGGCCCCACAAAATTAATACTAAAAGGGAAAATGACCAAAATAGCCCGTTGACCGGGCGTTTTGCACAAATAGCCCTCTCCACCCTCTTTGGAGAGAGGGGTCACGGTTCCCAACATGCCTGAACCGTCTCCCGAGAGGCTTCCCATTTCAGCCAACAGAGGACCGCCACGTGTCGTTGTTGATCCCGAGACAGACCTGAGACGTGAGACAGACCTGAGACGTCTCCGGTGACGTCTCAGAGACGCCTCCGGTGACGTCTCAGAGACGCCTCCGGTGACGTCTCAGAGACGCCTCCGGTGACGTCTCAGAGACGCCTCCGGTGACGTCTCAGAGACGCCTCCGGTGACGTCTCAGAGACGCCTCCGGTCAGAGACGCCTCCGGTGACGTCTCGGAAGACGTCTCCGGTGAAGACGAAGAACAAGAAAAAAACAGTAAACTTCGTCGGAGAAGACGGAGAACTCACCGGAGAAGACGAAGAAACAAGAATCAGTACACCAGCAGGGTCACCGGACCGGTGACCGGCCCTTCTGTTTCCGGCGAACCCTCACCGAGCCCGTACCGTCACTGTGAACCTTCTCCTCTGTAATCGGGTCTGACCCAGTCCGATTCCCACTCATCGGTGCTTTTCTTTCTCTAGCAGAACTCTAATACATTGTTGGGTGGAAGGGGTGTGGGTGTCGTGAATGTAATCGGTAGAGGGTGGTAGTGATGAAGGTTGGGCGACCGCTGTCGGAGATCCGCCATCTGCGGCGGTGGGAGCCACTCCGGCTCCTTGCTGTTCTCTGCTTCTCATATATATGGCAGTGAGTGTGTGTGAGGTTTATAAAAATGGTGAGTCATTGGGTGGGTTTGGGACTGAGGGTGTAGGATAAGAAAATGCCTCTAAAAGAGGGTTCAGGAGGAGAGAGAAAGAGGGTTCAGGAGAGAGGAGAGAGAAAGGGGGTTCAGGAGAGAGAAATGTCTGTCTCGGGATTAACGACACGTGGCGGTCCTCTGTTGGCTGAAATGGGAAGCCTCTCGGGAGACGGTTCAGACATGTTGGGAACCGTGACCCCTCTCTCCAAAGAGGGTGGAGAGGGCTATTTGTGCAAAACACCCGGTCAACGGGCTATTTTGGTCATTTTCCCATACTAAAAACCTTTTAAACTAAAGGTTCCGAATTAACCTTTTAATTTTTCTTCACCAAATTCTATCGCCACTTTAGAATTAATTTGTGCTGATTCTGTTCGATCGTCGATGCTGTCAAACACTTGACAATCTGATTGATGATAACAAGCTCTTGATATATGCCTCTGCAATCGATTGATGGCGTCGACCCTATGTTCGCCTAATCGATATTCTGCTTCTTGTTTGGATCGTGTTTAACCGCTCTGATACCAATTGTTGGAAACCAGGCCTTCTTCAACTTAATCAAACAAAAGATTTAACAAGAAAAAAACTATTTGATTAAAACTTGAAGGTACATAAAACCTAAACATAACCCCTATTTATACTAAACAATTCTAATCCTAACCAAACTCAAACTCTATTTAAATAAAAGATAGACCAACTAGATAAACCTTATCTAGTTAAACCAATAAACCCTAATCTTCCTACTAAAATAAAATAAACCATTTAACACCCTCCAACTTTTGAGTATTGACAAGATTAGTCCCAACACATTATTATGTGGATTTGTTACAAACTTTATACAAAATTGTTACGTCTGGATAACTTGCAGTAAAATATCAATTTTATTATCTTTTTATTTTTTAAGCTAACATTTCAGTATCAGCTACGCAATTGAAACTTTAGCTATTGAATCTAAAGACAGAATGTAGGTTCTTTTTGAGTTAAGGAAATAGTTTTGTTGGAGATTATTGAAAATGGATTTATAAACTGTGATTTTTAGTATAATCTCTTCTCATAATCTCTTGTACGGCGCCGTACAGATCGCCCCAAACCTATTTTTGTAGTAATGTTACTTGTTAAAGCCTGATGTCATAATCTTCTTTTATCGAGAAATTATAAAACAACAACATCCTTACCCAGTGAATCCCACGATTAGCATAGCTAAAAGTAGGGTCTAGGGAGGGTGATATGTAGGCAAACCTTGCCCCTATCCTTGCGGATAGAGAGGCTGCTTTCAGAGAGACCGCGACTCCATAACACACAATCGACAAGCAAACAACACTAAAAGAGTAATAGAGAGCTACTATAATACAGAGAAATAGTGAGAGCGTCACATATGTAAAACAAGGTATATATGCCATCATAAAACAACATAAACCATAAATACTCACAAAGAAATCACCCTTACAGGCATCCTTCCAGTGTAGAGTCTAAGCTCCTAGAACCAAGCTACGATACAACCAAAACCCACCCCCTAATAATCCTTAACCTTAATCTTATGTCTCCATGAACCCCTATCCTCGACCACGTACTCAGAGAGGTGCATCTCTACTAAGTCCTGCCTAATCCGCTAATCCCAAGTCAATTTGGGTCTCCCCTTACACCTCTTTCCCTCTACAGTGGAAACCACAGTGAGGGTTTCCAGTACTCTAACTGAGGCCGCCATTGGCCTCCTCTTCACATGTCCATACCATCTCAATCTTCCCTCTTTTATAAAACATATGCTTCAATTGATGAAGTATTCTTATGTGGACTGGCATTTAAGAGTGACGGAGGTATACATATTTCTGTTGACTTATTAGGTACACATGTTTGACTTTTGGAATTCACAACTTAAATCTATTGAATATGTGCCAACTTTGTTGTTTGGTTATTGGAATTTAATTCTAGCTTTCAGTAGTAAAGTTATAACTTGTAACTGTTTAACATATGTTTATCCTTACAAGTTACTACAGTAATGAATCACAATCAGCAATCAAACGACGTTAGACATGATGATGAAAACACACTCTCGGAATTCCTTGCTTCCTTAACGGACTACACACCGACCGTAAGATTTATGAAAATGCTAGTTATTCAATCTTTTCCATTTTAGTGAAAATTGACCTATGTTATGTTTTCATACAGATTCCTGATGAATTGGTGGAACATTACTTAGCCAAGAGTGGATTCCAATGTCCAGATGTTCGAATGTATGTTCCTCATATCTTCCTTATTATGTGTGAGTGTGTCACACACACTCTACTGCTTAATCTGTCTTTCTTTTTGTGTTATTGTAAAATAGGAAGTACTAAAATAAATATTGACGAAATTTGGCAAGTCCGCCCTAGTGAACCCTGGTATGGGTTCAAATCCTGTGGTATTTAGGTGTAAATAACTGCTGCTTAAAAATAAAAACAATACAATAAATATGACAAATCGAATGGTAAGCCGTCAATTGACTTTATTAAGACGACCTATTAAACGAATCTGATGGCATAAATCATGCCCTTTACATTTCAGAACCAGGCTAGTAGCAGTTGCTGCTCAAAAGTTTGTTTCAGACATTGCGACTGATGCTCTTCAGTAAGTTTTTTACCTCACAAAATGTTTCCTATTATAATGTCTTTTGATAATTGTCTGATAAGGGATTGTGGTGTTAACTAAATATCTGCCATTCTGCTTACAAGCTGTAAAGATATGTAGACGCGTGGAAATTTGAGAATAATACACTTGTTTTATGCATTTTTGTTTTGTTTGTAAAACTGCAAATCTTTTGGAATTTGATAGGTTGTTCGAAGCTCAATTACATTTCCTTGTTTTCTATTATGTTACATGTGTGTTTCGGTTCCTACTTTTACCTTTCTGAATCTTATTGTAGACACTGTAAGGATAGACCGGCAGCTGTTGTCAGGGACAAGAAAGACAAACAGCAAAAGGTACTTGATATTAAATATTTCTAGTGTTTGTTCTTATTTGTACCATCTTAGTTTTCTGTTGTTTCAGGATAAGCGCCTGATTATGAACATGGAGGACCTCTCTAAGGCTCTTCAAGAGGTAATAATTAAATTTAACATCTGTTAATGTCATGCTTGTCAAACTCAATGGTGCATCACTCTAGTTTTTATTTTGTTTGTTTTATCTAAGTTAAATTGAAGAGGTTTGAATACTTTGCGGCATAGTTGTTAAAAGCCATCGCCTCTTGCGCCTAGGCCCATTTTTTAGGCGAGGCGATACATTTGCGCTTTGAGTCGAGGAAATTGCGCTTTATTTCTCTAGGTGATGGTTTAGGCGCAAATTTCAACTAGATTCCCAAATTCTAGAGAGTTTTCAGCCAAATTCGTTAAACTATGGCTAGATTCCAGCCAGATTTCTACTTTTATCTAAGGAAAACTACTATACACTAATACATCAATATTTTAAAACTTTTGATACTAGCTTGATGAAAGACAATATTGTTTTAATATATTTTTACTTTATTTTCTTTGTTCGCTTTTTTTTTTTTATCTCAGTCCCTCGCTTTTTTTGTGCGTCGCGCCTAAGCCCCAGGCGAGGCCTATTTAGCGCCTTTGATAACTATGCTTTGCGTAATGTAGACTATTTTGACACAAAAAGACATACTTAAGTAACATTCATTGATATGTGCATGTATTTTGATAGCAAAATACCTCTGTACATACGGATCTCCTGTGAGATGTCAGATGTTTCTGTGACGCTGTTTACCAGCTAAGTGTACCCGAAAAATAACACATCTATGCTAGAAAATTTAGGCGTGTGTTCAGTTGCAGAAAACTGGGGGGGTTTTCTTGGAATTTCTTAAAGAAAAACATGTTCAGATAGGTTTTCAGGAAATACAGAAAAAATGTCAGTTAAATACGCTACAACTAAAATTTGGAGAATATCTTCAAAACATTGTTTTCCAGACTTATCTTTTATAAACATGGTTAGTGTATTCTAAAGTTCTTCATGGTTTTTAAACGCATCATTGCCCACCACGATCACCCACTGTCACCAGCTATGGCCAACGCCATCGGCTGTCGTTCTGTCTCTCACTGGTCGTTGATCTCTGCTGTCGTCCACTGTTGCTGTTGCCGACTGTCAACCATAAATGGCGCTGGCCGGCCACCTCTGTTGGGCGCCATTGGTAACCCGTAACCCACCTCTGCCATCATCTCCCGCAACTGCTGACCTACCTCTGTTGACTGCCACCCCAATCTCTGTCACTCATCACCTCCGCTCATTGCTACCCGCTTCAGCATTGTATATTTTCTATTTTACTGATTTTTCCTTTAGCACATTTTTGAAAGTTTTTATAGTATTCTAGAGAACGAAAATATATTTTTTTTTTCCTTGGAAAATTAGATATAGAAAAGTGGAGAGGTTTTACTACAACTAAACATGCTGTTAGATATATTTTGGCATTAGAAATAATGAAATATGAGGTACTTTTATCTCTATTCCATGGGAAATGTAAACCTGTATCAGTGGCGGATCTAGAAACAAATTTTAGTAGCAACGTTCAAAAACAAAATTTGCCGTAGTTTTAGGGGGTTGACGGTGGTTTGGGTCGTTTTAGGGGTTCGGGTCGGTGTAGGCTTCAACAGGTTACAATTTAACATCCCTAAAATAACTAATTCGATAATAACCAAACTATAACCAATACGGTAATTCTACATGATCCGAGTAACGTAACGTGGTAACGTATAATTTCATTTAGTAGTAACGTATATTAAATTTTAGTAGCAACGTAAATTTTATTTTAGTAGTAACGTTTTCAAAAAAAATCGTAAAAAAATAAAATAAAATTTCCACTACGCGCGCAGACCTGTGGGTCAGCGGGTGTGGCCCCTAGCATTGAGCTAGGTCTGCCCCTGACCTGTATAGTGGATATCTGATTTTTAATATCTGTTGAGATGAAGATAAAATGGTCATTTCATTAATGGATAAATATTTGTGGTGTGAAGTGCTATTATTTGTTTTGTGATATATTGAATTCAATTGAGATGAAATGTTGGGTGCAGTATGGTGTAAATGTTAAACATCAGGAGTATTTTGCTGATAACCCTTCAGCTGGACTAGAATCTGCTTCAAAAGATGAGTAAGTCTGCTTGCTTGCTTGCTTGCTGTTATGGTTTTAGCATTTTTAGATAGATAAAACCGAATGTTTGTGTAATTAATGAATGATTAAATGCTGATGTATTTGAGCCTCTCCATGGATCATGTCAATCCTCCTATGATGAAAAAAATCTATTTGAAACGCTTGTTTAGTTATTGTGCGAAAGTGTATTAAATACATTTTTCATGTATCACTAACGGTTTGCTTTAGTTCGCGGGTTGTGGGGGTTAATGGTGGTCGTGTGTTTTTAATGGATCTGGCTTTTGGGATGCCGTGTTGTTGGAGGATTATGGCGATTTCTGATCGGTTGAATTTCTCGGCTGTGTCGAGTGCGGTTTCACCGTATTTGTTGATCACTTCTTTGTTGATTGTTCCCTTGTGGTTTACTTACCTTGGGGTTATGTATTTCAGAAGTCTTCTAGCATCAAATGTAGTTAAAGTTTTTTTACCTCCATGACATTTATCATTCATTACTAAGGTAAATTCAACATTTTTTACAAAATCTGTTGTGTTGTACAAATATACTATGTCAATCTTGAATTTGAAGAGTTTCCCTTTTGACTTGTTTTTTATGAATTATGTTTTTCTTGTCGTTCACCCCGCTCATTTTGCACTGTATGGGATAACCTTCACGTATCTCTGTGTGGCCCTTTCTTGCAGCGACATGTAGCGCGGTGTTATCTTTTTTGTCAACCATATTTATCAATCCATTGTCGGCTTCAATCTGTGCATTAACAACCTCAACATTTTGTCCTTTAACCGCCATATGTAGGGTGGTTTGTCCCTTTTTATCAGCTCTACCAACAATCCCGGGTAGGGCTGCAAACGAACTGAACTTTCAGCGAACCGTTCATGGAACCGTTCGGTGGGAAGTTCGTTCGTTTAATAAATGAACGAACATAAACAGAGGCCACGTTCGTTCGTTTATGTTCGTGAACGTTCGATAACGTGTCCGTTTATGTTCGTTTGTGTTCTATAGTTTAGTAAGGTTTTTAATTTTTATACTTTTTTGAGAAAATTACGCAATTAGTCCCTGTGGTTTGCCTTTAGTTTCACCTTTAGGTATTAAGGTTTAAAAGTTTCATGTTAAGGGTTTAAGTTTAGTTTTTGTAACATAATAGGGTATTAGCATTAACGGAGGTTAATATTTAACTGAGTTTACCCTCATGTGACAAATGGTAAACCACAAGGATCAAATGTGAAATTTAAGTGGGGCCCACCTAATACCCTATTATGTTACAAAAACTAAACTTAAATGCTTAACATGAAACTTTTAAACCTTAATACCTAAAGGTGAAACTAAAGGCAAACCAAATATGAAATTTAAGTGGGGCCCACCTAATAATTTAAAATAAAAAATATTGATGTTTGTGGTGGGGGTCGAACCCGGGTTGATGGCTGGGTCGATCCTAAAACCAAATGGATCAACCAACTGAGCCACTTGTGTATTTGGTTTTGAAACGTTTTTTTTATAATGCAATTATCAGATCGAACCTGGTTTCTTATACTAACCCACGAATTTTAACCCTCAAACCCATTTCGATTGACATCGAATTAGACCACAGTTGTGAATGAATTCATAGGGCTATTAATCTACATTGAATTCTGATCAAAACCATGTAAAATAATCGAACTAACATGTTCGAATCGATGGTTAATTGGCTTATTAAAGTAGCGTGATGTCAACCTTTAATTCGTCGAATGGAGCTTGATTTGAATGTTTTAATGGAAATTTTTTATACATAATGGATCGACTATCATATATACAGGTGTTTCAGTTCTCAATTCGTGGTATATACAATGAATTCGACAGGTGGGTTTGAGGGTTAATATTCGTGGGTTATTATAAGGAACCAGATCAAAATGATAACTGCTGTATAAAAAACTACGTATTCAATAATAAACCAAATGCACAAGTGGCTCAGTTGGTTGATCCATTTGGTTTTAAGATCGACCCGGCCATCAACCCGGGTTCGACCCCCACTACATACATCAATATTTTTTATTTTAGATTAGAGAAAATTACACAATTAGTCCATGTGGTTTGCCTTTAGTTTCACATTTAGGTATTAAGGTTTAAAAGTTTCATGTTGATGGTTTAAGTTTAGTTATTGTAACATAATAGGGTATTAGGTGGGCCCCACTTAAGTTTCACATTTGGTCCTTGTGGTTTACCATTTGTCACGTGAGGGTAAACTCAGTTAAATATTAACCTCCGTTAATGCTAATACCCTATTATGTTACAAAAACTAAACTTAAACCTTTAACATGAAACTTTTAAACCTTAATACCTAAAGGTGAAACTAAAGGCAAACCACAGGGACTAATTGCATAATTTTCTCTGCATTTTTATATTCTTTTATTTTTATTTATCTTAATGTATGTGAATTCGATGTTATTTAAAAGTTAATATATATCCGTTTGTGTTTGAGTCTGTTCATGAACACTTGTTTGTGTTCATTAATGTCTGTTTATGTTCGTGTGCGTTCATAAACAAAATTAACAAAGGAACATGAGTGTTTTTTTTAACAACGAACAGAAAATCTCGTTCGGTAAGTGTTCATGAACTGTTCGTGAACACATAATTTTCTTAATAAACGAACACGAACAAGGCGTTGTTCGTGTTCGTTCGGTTCGTTTGCAGCCCTAATCCCGGGTACTTTTTGTGAAAGTGCTTTCACCACCTCTAAATGGCCCCGTCTTGCATACGAGTGTAAAGCGGTTTTAAGGTTGCTTCTTGCGATATTAGCCATGCAACTATTTTTCTCCAGAAGATAATTCACCACTTCAATATGACCTTGCTGTGTGCAATGGTGTGGTGTTACTTTGATCAAAAGTCATTGATAGCTCTGAAATCTGAATGCATTTCCATTAGAACCTTCAACACAGCCACATAAAGTGCAGTTTCACCTGATTGATTGATTGATTGATTCTTCTTCAACAGCAACTCAACCAACTTGTGTTCATCACAACTACTCATAATATCTGAAATCCCCTTTCTGAACCGCTATATGCAAAGATGTATCATCTTTTTTCTCCATAGTCTTGTTTCTGCTTAAACTTTGATGAACTTTCTTTGCAGAGTCTGTCTGGAGATTCCATTGTTTCAAGATTTAACAAAACCCCTCTTTGTTTGGAGATTTTCTGTAAGACTGACTGAAGAACACAGATGAAAGGTTGTTCATAATAGCTAAAAAGTTTAAACCTTTGTTTTCCTAGACGTTAACCAAAGCGAACAGCGTCTCTCGCTAGCCGTTATTTCCTGGACGTTAACCAAAGCTGTCACCAACGCTATCTCTTCCTCCTTGGTCCACCTCATTTTTTTTAAAGTATATAAATGTGCGAGTAAAAAAAATATGTAAAAACATGGAGAAAGTAGATAATAAAAGTGGAGAGATTGTGAAGAAATGGATGTGGAGTTAAAAATATATATATATAAAAAAAAAAAAAAAAAAGTGGATGTATTTATAATGGAGAAAGTAATTTTTTTTAAATGTAACGGTCAAAAACTGTTTTGACCGTTTGAACCACAAAACCATCCAATTCCTTCAGTAACCACCCACCGAAACCAACACCCGAATGGAGGCACCCGAGGTAGAGGGGATGGTGTAGCCGCTCGGCTACCCCATACTCGAGTACACTACCCGACTCCACACTCTCCCCCTTACTAAGCCAACCCATACTCACCCCTAGAGAAAACTAAACACCAACACTCTATTCAGGTGGAGTGAACCACACAAATACTCCTTTTCATAGTTACATGCAATGATAACACATACAATAAAGAGGAAAACAGTATAATAGAGCACACAATAAAGAGTCAAAATTACAGTTTCACAATACTCAACAATTCTTAGTCAACACTGGTTCCATAAATGTACTAAATTTTGAATAGTCACTTGTACTACTTGATTATTACCACAAGTATTCATCAACATAGCTAATCAAATAACCAACTGGGGTCATCGTACGACACCAACACGAAAAGAGACCAACAGGACTGGAACTTGACCCGATAAAGAGTTGACTTTGTTGGTCAGAAGTCGAATGATCCCATTGATGGAGGAAGTCCAGAAAGGTCTCTCTGCATTTTTTCACCCGAGTTTTGGCCAAAGGATTCAACCTCGTGCTTCCCGAGTTGTTGCACATCCTCAGGAGAAAGTATCTTGATATACCAGACGCTATTTACAAACGCCCTGCAGTAACCATTAACGATTTATATGAGCAAAAAAAAAAAAAAAAACCTTATCTAAACACCTGTCAACCGTTACTGAAATGACATATTTAAGTCAAACTTACTCCCAAGGGTCGTCTCCAAGGAGAAGAACATCATTCTCCCTGTCGACGAATACAAGCTGCCAGCCTGATCTTTGCGGGTCTTCAAGCAGACCCTCGATCCCAAACATCTGACCCAGTTCCCTTCTCAGCTCGTTGTAGCTGTTGAACCGGCTGATGTCTAATGACCTCCCAACACACCCTGATTTGTATACCTGCAACCACACACACACACATATCAGTATCGTTTTGTTGACCTGTGGTTAACTTTATCTTAACACAAAGCTTGCACCTTCACAAATGTTCGGTTATGGTTAGGCTGCAACAACTCGGAAGACTCTTGCATGTAGCCACCAAATGGAGAAGGTATAGTGGACAGATCAGTGTCCATTGTTGGAAGAAGAAGCCCGGATGAGTCGACATTAATACCACTATATATGCCATGATTTTGGGCTTCCAAACTTGAAGATTCTTGGTCAACCGATGGTGAAGTTGACGCTGCGTTGACTTGTGGTTGATTAAACTTCGATACCCATGACTGCTGATTTAATGGATGCTCTGCAACCACCGGTTGAGCGGTTCTTGAATAATTTGATAGGTTGCTAGTCCCTTCTGAGCATAAAGCTGAACCCAACATGTTCTGCATGGTAGGAGCAATATTTGAAGAAAATTTAGAACTCGACTCCATGAAATCCGTCTTTGGAAATGATTGTTGTTGGTTTTGCATTAGGTAAGTCTCGGGATATGAACTTTGGTGTTGACCATGTTGTTGGCTTTCTTGGTTGTTGACTTGTTGTTGCATTGGCCTCGAGTAAGTGTCCAGTGTTTGGGTTTGACCGTGAACAAACAGATGTGGAGTTGACTGTGTGCCCGAATGTTGAAGGTGTTGAAGGGGTTGCTGAAATTGCAACAATTGTTGTTTCAAAGCATCTGCGCTTCCAGCATTCTGCATACCGGCTGCTAGATAATGCTGGTTGAGATTACTTTGAAGAAACGATGGATCTACCCTTTGATGCATCCATGGAAGCATGCCACTTGATTGAAAGTTTAGAGAATGGAGCGCCTGCTCAGCCGTTTCACCTCTCAGCCATGCCATTCCGTTAACTGTGTCGTCTCTGCTGTCTGCAAGCATAAAAAAAAAATTACAAAAAAAAAAAAAAAATGAATTTAGTAAGAACAATACCTTGAAAAGATGAAGCGCCTGGATACCAAGGTCGTTTCAGCCGAAGAGGAAACAAAGAAGGGTACATTGGAAATGTTGTCAAAGGTTCGATTTCCCATAATGATACTCGTGGTTGTCTCTCACCCGCAGTTGATTCGTCCCAACCAACCTACAAAAAAAATCATAGATCTCATGTATAAATATTGCAAGTGATCTATTGATAAGGAGTGATCCAAGAGTTAGCAGACTCGTCTTTGGACCAACCCAGGGGCGAAGCTTGGTTCTCGAATCGGCGGGGGCCGGATTCAAATTTTTTCGATCGGTAGTGCAAATCGGCGGGGGCCGGACTCAACCCGCACTCAATTTACCTATGAAAATCGCAAATTTCCACTACTGCGTCAAAAAACAGGGGGGGCCAGGGCCACCCCTGGCCCTTTAAATCCTTCGTCCTTGGACCAACCGGATAGACGCTAGTGGACTAGAAATGGGTCCCACGTAAAACGGGCATAACTTTCGCTCCTTGTGGAGTTACAGTCCCATATCACTATATAATCCCACCAATAGCAAAGCTAAGGTAGGGTCTGAGGAGGGTAAGATGTAGCTTATGTGATCTCTAGTAGATGCGAAACAAAACAAAATATAAACTGTAAGTATGAAGATGGTTTACCTTAACAGAACGCCAATGAGAATTAGGCCAACGGGCGGGATCTAGATCACCAATGCCAGTAATTGTACCCATGTATCTAAATATACATTTATATGATTATTAAACAATAAATCATTTTTTAATCATTTATAATCAGCCATAAATACCTGCGGACGCTTGATTCTTCAGTTTCAAACAGCATACGAAAACGCATCCCAACTGAAACACGTGTGTGATACACAGCTTTGACATATTTTGAAAGAGGAATGACAAACTCAGATGGACTAGCCCTGTATGCAGTCAAATTTGTTAGGAAAAAAAAAAGGATAATATAATATAAAACTACAAATTTATATATATTTGAATTGCAACCTTGGATTATAGAATATTGTGAAACAACTATTAGTAGAAGCTGCGTGAGCCGCAGCAGCAAGAAGGCCAATATGCATACTATCACTTGATAGAACAGATGATGGCATTACAGTTTGTGAACGATTCGCACGCCGGATTCCCAAAAGAAGCTGATTTTTCTCGTTCCTAATTATGATTAAAGATCAATCAATCAATCAATCGTACCCAGTATATCCCACGAATAGTAGAAACTATTGGTAGGGTCAGGGGAGTTGCAGAACTCCACTTGACCCGTTCATAAGTAAACGGGTCAAAATTGCAATTGCCAACTCTAGAACTAGTTAACTATTACATGTCAATTTGCAATGCTTGAAAGAAAAATTACCAAATAAATAGAACAGAATCGCCTGCAACGAGCCGTTTGGCACTAACAAACACACTCCACCCTGTAGTTAGAAGATGGCGTTTGGGCTGCCCTGCATGTGAAGGAGAAAACATGTATGTAACATCACTTGAATGACACCAAATCTTTATATATTTCGCAATATTGCTCATATGTATATGATTTTTAGTATTCTTACCCCGAAAAATATGCCTAAACTTCCATTCAACATCATGAAGATCTCTTGCAATAAGTTCTTGTGCAGGTGGCTGCATAGAGAAATCCTGAAAAAAACAAACATAAAACAAATGGTTGAACAAATCGAAAAAAAAAGCTAAAAGTGGAACGGTCAAACATTGAATTATTATTGTTCTTCACTTCTTCTAATAATCATAACTCACTGCCTTCATCATCTAATAAAGTTTAAAAATGGCGAAAAAAGGTGTAAGCGGGTCAATCTATCCCGACCCATAACTACATAATATGTTTTGACTCGTTACCAAACAAACATGTCTAGCGACCTCTAAATTTAAGTATTAAGCATAGGATAGAATCAGCATGGTTTAAAAAGGCTGTCTGAGGCTCGCCTCGAGGCTTACGCCTCATGGGGATCAACTGAAACCTAAGCCTCGGCCTATCCGAGGCTTTCCGAGGCGGTGAGGTTGTGAGGCGAGGCTTTGAGGCTTAAACCTCACCACCTAAGTCAAAATTGGGTCTAGGTGGTGAAAATTGGTTCAAGTCGGGTCAAAAATTGTACTTGGAAGGAGTTCCCACCTCAAAATCCAACCAAAACACGCCTGCCCCTCTACTTTGATTCGAATTAGACTCAATTGATGACATCTATAGGGTGGCAGGCGTGGCTATGTCGTGATTACAACCACAAAATGATGAATTGTTCGATTCAATTGGTTGGATTAGAATAGAGGGAGAGGAGAGAAAAATCGTATATAAAAGGAGGTGGCATTAGGGTTTTTATTAACTTTTGGTATTTTTACATTTAACCCCCTCAATGTTCACTAGTTTACATTTGGTCTCCAAACTTAAGTTAAAGATTAAAATGCTATTAAAACTATTTTATGATGTTTGTTTTAGTACTAAATTAGATTTTATAATATTCATGATGTTTTGTTTTATATTATATTGTATTTTTATGATATACATATATATTTTTTGTTATTTTTAATAATGTTTTGAGGCTTACGCCTCGAGGCTTACGCCTCATGAGGCTAACACACAACGCCTCGAGGCCCGTTTCAGCATTTTTAAACCTTGAGAATCAGCATTACCAGTGGAGGGAAAACTTTCTCAGCAGCACGTCGAGGGACAGAGAAGCCACCATGTGTACTTGTGTCACTAGCGGTTAATGTCTTGCAGAAGTAATTCGTTGGTTGTCTACTTTGAATACCCAACTCAACCGGAAGAAATGTATCCTTCTGCTCTTGCTGACAATTTATTAAACAAAAATATACTTTCAAAACCTCGTAATATAATACTAAACAAACACATATCCAAATTTAGACTAAAGGATTACCGGGGTCAATGGCTGCAATGTCATTTGCGCATACACTTCATCCGTTTCAACATCTGCCTGAAATTGAAAAAATAACCAGTACTTGATTTAAAAAGCGTGAGGCATTCGGGGGCATTTACATCCCAAAAGCGAATCAGGCGAGGCGTTGCTCTATGTACAAACAAATAAACTTTTTTTACAAACAAGAAGTTGTGTCTCTCTCATCTGTCATATACATCAACCTTTTTATCAAGAAAATCTTTCATAACTTTTTCATTCCTTCAGCGTTTTTACACGTCAGACGCCTAAACAACGCGCCTTCCAAAACCAAGGTTGCACATACAATTAAAAAAAACAAACATTCAACAATAGGAACTTACATGCATTGTGACATTGTGAAGTTGGCAGATCAATTGGGGAGGCAAGTTTGGATAATTCGGAATGTGGCCATCGATTTCTTTATTCGTTGTTGCAGCAACCTAGTTCACATTATTCTAAATCAGATCAAATAATCAAAATAAACCACTTGATGCATTACAAATATGCAAAATTTGTCAAAAGAGGTAAAAATAAACGATAAACACGGACCTGCTCACTATGACCCTGTGGGAAATAAACCACACGTCCACCTACAGTTGGTAGCGAAACAAGAGGGCCTGCGCAAGCATGCCAGAGCTCCGAATTCAAGCATTTCTTTTCTCCTTACATAAACAAACAACAATCAATCAATTAATTAATCCAACATTAAAACTATCCTAATAATACTCTCACTTAAGTGCTCATCAGTGCATTTTAGGTACACTTTATTTGATATTAATTACTATACAAATGCATTAATAATAGTTTAAAATATATATTACCTTAATTAGTTTTTGTATTTGGTACTTAATGAACTAAATTAGTTTATATCAAAGAATTCATAACAAAATAAAATGTAAACTTATAAAATCAAACTAGAATTATCACTTGCAATTAATGATTAAATTACAAAGTACACTCAACTATGAAGTTTTTCTCCTAACACATCAATACGCCCAAAACGCGTTGGTAATATTTAACGTCTAGTGTTTGTTACAACTCAAAAAAAAAAAAAAAAACATTAACAATATGAAATAAAGAAACAATAGAGAGTACAATATACAACATACTTATAAAGCCAAATTGAATAGTCAAAATAATAAATAAATAAATAAATTAAAAAAGTGGAATTAAAGAAGACATACCATCTTGAAGCTGCTGACCAGACCCTGATGTTGAAAGCTTCATATTTTTATAATCCAAATCCAAACTTATAATAATAATATGAATCTATTTCTGGACACTTACAAAACCAAACTACACAAACACATACTGGGCTCACTTAAAAACCTCCCATCATAGGTAAAACCAAAGAAAGAGTTCAAGAAAAGACTAACCCAGTTCAGAAAACCACTCCATGAACTGAGAAAGAGTAAAAAGGTTCAAACTTTAAACAAGTGTTGGGGAGAAAAAGAAAGAGAGGAGAAAGGTGACAGAGACAGAAGGAGGAGTTATATAGAGGATCTGGAAGAAGATGGGTGATAGGTAATATTATTATTGATATTAATATTATGGGATGGGAGCCGTACCTGGAGATGAAGACCGTTGATTGGAGTATAGAGGAGATGACAGGAGAGCATGTGCCACCATCCTTCAGTGGTCGTTGTCAGAGTACGGAGCTTACCATTATAATATTAATATTAATATTAATCTATTATTATTAATATATATAAAAGAATTGAACATTGCTGACGTGTCGTGCAATGGTGCCTTCAATCTCTCCATGAAACTGCCACGTGGCATCATAATTGAAAGCTTTAGTGTTTTTGAATTATTTCCTTTTTTAATTAAAAAAAAGATAAACATAAAACCCTAAATTTATCTCTCTATCTCTCAATTCTCAATTACTAAACTTAAATTGAGTTATTTTAGGAAAAAACAACTTAAAAACAAATTCAAATTTTTCTCTCTTATGTTCCTCCCATAATTTTTAAACGTTAATATCTTTTATATTCGAGATTTTTTAAATAAAAAAAATTACACCAAATTAACGAGCGTTTTATTATCTTTCCAATGAGTACCATAGTGCTATATAAAAAACGGAGAAAAAAACGACTATTTTTTATGGGGTTATGTTCATACAGAAAAAAAAAAAAAAACACAAAGTGTTCATGTTATTCATTAATCATGTTTTTTTTTCTTTTAAACCAGGTTCTTATCTACGATGTTGAAATTCAGCTCAATCGCCATGCTATCATTGAAATTTTACTCTTCTAAAGATGGATAGATATCTATTAATATATATATATATATATATAAAAGAATTGAACATTGCTGACGTGGCGTGCAATGGTGCCTTCAACCTTTCCATGAAACTGCCACGTGACATCATAATTGAAAGCTTTAGTGTTTTTGAATTATTTCCTTTTTTAATTAAAAAAAAAAGATAAAAATAAAACCCTAAATTTATCTCTCTATCTCTCAATTCTCAATTACTAAACTTAAATTGAGTTATTTTAGGAAAAAACAACTTAAAAACAAATTTAAATTTTTCTCTCTTATGTTCCTCCTATAATTTTTAAACGTTAATATCTTTTATATTCGAGATTTTTTAAATAAAAAAAATTACACCAAATTAACGAGCGTTTTATTATCTTTCCAATGAGTACCATAGTGCTATATAAAAAACGGAGAAAAAAACGACTATTTTTTGTGGGGTTATGTTCATACAGAAAAAAAAAACACAAAGTGTTCATGTTATTCATTAATCATGTTTTTTTTTTCTTTTAAACCAGGTTCTTATCTACGATGTTGAAATTCAACTCAATCGCCATGCTATCATTGAAATTTTACTCTTCTAAAGATGGATAGATATACTTCATCAAGAGAAGCTAGGAGAAAGAATCGCGCAACACTTCAACACATGGTGTCACCTTATAGCAAGGTTATTTTTTTATTTATTTAATGACAAGAGTGATAATTATTACTATTAGTATTAGTATTATTAGAATGTATATATTTTTCAACCCCCATCATGAATTCTACATCTATATAAGTCAAAGTCAAATTGTAACATATTTTAAATTACGTGAAGATGATATGTTGAAAGTTATCCTTTTAATACTGTATTATGTTTAATATGGTTTATGCTTTTTATTTTTATTTTTTAACTTTTTAAATAAATGTTTTTTTTAACTAAGATTGATTATGTTTAAGTTATTTACTCTTTTCGTGATTTGAGTTTTCTTCTTTTATCATTTTTTATTAAATCATATTAAATTTTTTAACCCCGGGACCTTCCCGGGGTAATTAGCTAGTATTATTATATAAAAATTAAACTTATTCCTATTTTCCACACTTGGAAATATGATCATGATCTGGAGTGGCACCTGATTTTCTTATGAGAGGTGGGGAGTTTGAGTCCTACCAGCATTAAAATGGTGCTGGTGGGTCGGGTTTTACCCTAGTGGGTCTTCGGGCTACGGGTTTTCCCCGAAAACTTGTGTGAAATTAATGGTGGACTCGGGTTACTCTTGGAGTATTCATTTGTCCAGTGAGTACTTCAAGAGTGATCGGGATTGATTTGTTGGCCGTTCAAAAAAAATTATTCTTTTTATTGTTAAATATTTAAAAGATTTAAATGATGGTAAATTCGCATTCGGCAATCTTGGAAAGCTTGACGTCAAAGAGAGCAACAACTTGACTCTAATAGTTTGGTTAATTATAGTGTTTTATTGATATGTTAAAAAATAATTTGAGATTAAGAAATATATTTAATAGTGGGTTATCACTTGCGCTTTGCGATAAGTTTGAAGCGTAGATGAAAGTAATTAAATCGACTTGTAACTCAACTTGGTTTTCTATTTGAAACATAGAAAAGAAAAGTTACATGATGAAGATTAAAAACCCAACAAAGAAGACTTCAATAGAAATAAATGTTTCTATAAATTTTGAAAGAAAAATAAAGAGAGATTAAATTAAGACTGATGCTTTTTTTTTAACGTCCAACCAAACTTTTATTTCCGAATACTAGCAAGACGCTAGAAAACCGTTTAAACATTCGAGTATCAAATCCGCGTGCTAACAAAGCAGCTCAAACACAACCCGACAAAACAAAACAAAAGAAAACTAAATTACATTAACGCCGTGAAACAGACTTCTCCATTTTTCCGGTATCAAATCGTCGCCATGCTTCCCAACTTATATTCCCCATTGCCGCTCGATTCCTAATCCACAGGAAACTCATTACTTTAATTTCCTCAACAATCGCCTGCAGCGAAGGCTCTATATGGTTGAAAACGACTTCATTTCTAGCTCGCCACACACTCCAAAAAGTAGTTAATATAACTGCGTACAAAGTCTCTTTCTGTCGTTGACCGTTCAAAGTCGATTTGTGGATCCCAACAGGTCACTAACATAGTAACATGGAAAACCAGCTGATTTGGGACTTTACACCACCGCCACACTTGTTGCCAACCCTCCATGACGAAAGGACAGCCCGTAAACATGTGTTCAGTGGACTCGGAATGCGCCTGACAGAAACTGCACCAGTTATTCGCCACTTGAATATTTCTTCTATGAAGCGCAGTAGCCGTGGGAAGCCGATCAAGATTAGCTCTCCACGCCACAACACACACTTTTTTTGGAACCCATCTAGACCAGCTAAAAGGCGTCTGCAGCTGGTATTGCCTGTTTTCAATGATCAAACGCTTCACCGTGCTAACCGAGAAACCGCACAACCCATTTGGAGTGAAAGCCCACCTATCCTTAGCTTCGTTGAGAGCCACGTCACCCAAAACCACTACCAGTTCGTTTAGCTCAGCAGCCTCTGTTTCTGACAGCCCTGCACGCCTCCAGCACCAGTTAAAAACCACACCCAAAGTCTCCAAATTAACCCGATCGGCAATTGAGCAATTCTGATATTTTTCCAGTGCAAACAAGGATGGAAAGGAGGTCGATAAAGGCTCGTCCCCAAACCAATAATCCTTCCAAAACAAAACACTAGAACCGCTGCCAATTATTCCCTTAAACCAAAGGCGAGTGTCGACATTTAAACTCTTAAGAATCCCCAGGACAGCAGCGATTTTCTTCCAAGGGCCACAAATCGACAACTTTGCTGGAATATTGTTCCACGATCTAGAACTCCCATGGATAGCCCAGATAACCTTTCTCCACAAACCCGAGGCGTCAACTTTAAACCTCGACCACCATTTGGTTAATAGACTAACGTTGGCGTCTCATAGAGAGCCAAGACCAGCCCCACCATATTCCTCTGGGGCGATAACGTTTTCCCAGGCTAACCAACTCAATCTATCCGCCTCGTTCTTCCCACCCCAAAAGAACGTTCGTCGAATTCTTTCTAAGCTTTTAAGCACTTGTGAAGGAGCCCGGAATAAAGAAAAATAATAGAGGGGTAAGGAATTAAGTACCGATTTTAGTAACGTAATTCTACCTCCAAAAGATAGGGAATTGGATTTCCACAAGGATAGCCGATCTTTGAACTTGTCAATAATCGGACCCCAATTTCGGACCAAATTCATGTTAGCCGGTATTTAGCAATAAGTTTTGAAAGATTTGGAAACCTATTAATCACCCATCTCTTAATTATCTATACTATATTATAAAGCATGAGTGAATGATACCCACAAAATTTAAGTAAATACAACATTTATTGCTTATAGTACAATGCTTGTTGAAGTCATTTAGGGGGTAAAATTGTCTTTCTACCTAAATTGTTGAAGAAATTAATTTAAGCATAATTATAAAATTGATAATGTGGTGACTCTTTACATTCATAACCTTCATGTCTTTATTATGTTTGTATCAATGTTATAGTCTTATAAATATTATTTGGTATCTAAATAATGGGGTGACTCTTCACATACATAACTTACATATCTTTCAATTTTTATAGCCTTATAAATAGTGGTCTTTTATTTGGTATATGAAACATATCAATGAATAAAGTTCTCTATTCTTTCATTCTTTCTTTCCATACATGATGTTTAGAGTCTTCTTCTCATGTTTATATAACTTGTATGTACGTTGCTGCTAGATTGTTATTTTCCAACATGTTATTAGCACGACTTTTCTTGTTTATTACGTTTGTATCAATGTCATATTTATAATCTTATAAATATGATATTTACCGGTAATGATAACATGGCATAATTTTTTATCGTCTTCTCAACCAAGTTAGTAGTTTGTTAACTAATTAATAGTTTGTTTATATTTATTTACTACAAGTTCAAGAATCATCTTAAAAATAAAATCCATTGACAATATATTTACTAGATCTAGCACACATTTAAAATCAAATACTACACAATATATCATGAAAGAATCGATAAACTAACAGTAACAAGTATCGCGCGACAAATTGTCTCCCCGCAGCAACGCACGGGTTCCTCACTAGTTCAACATTAAAGCGTTTGTTTCAACTAAAAAAAATTCGAATAGTTCACTTAAGCTCTTAACCATTCAACTAATAAGGGTGCTGAATCATTCAAACCCTATTAGTGATCCAACACTTAATCAGACAGATCTTACCAAACAACCTCTAATCGAATAAAGGGAAATAATAATATATATAATGAAAAGTCTTAAAATGTGGAAAAAATACACATTTTTTTTAGAAATGATTAATTAGATTCTTATTATTATCCGTTCAAACAAATTAAGTCAAAGCATAAACATCACTAAATTTGAATTTAGTTGTCCATTCATGTTTTATGGTCAAAGAAGCTCTAATGTTTGATTTTGATTAATGATCAAAACATTCTAGGTTTTATAAAACTTAAATTTCTACACCAAAGACGTAACGATATACATGAATAGAGAATATCATGAAAATGACTCTTTTTAACTATGATACAACTTTATTGTTATGTAAGAAAAAATAACATGTGTGCATTAAATACGCATAACAAATGTCGTGTATCTATTTTTACTAATGCATCATATATTTTTTTTATCGGCGAACAACTGTGTGGCAACCACCCTTGCGGGGCGCCGTGTTTAAGAATCGACTACTCGACCTCCAGCAGCCCCCGTCTTCTCCCAATGCGCGGAAACCCGAGCTCCACCCGCCCAAAGGCACGACAGTGTTATAGAACTCGGTAAAACCTCACCGCCCGTCAGATTCGAACCGGCGCCACCCGTATTCGATCTTCGCCCGAAGGCTGAAGACGGATACTTATCACATGAGCGATAGCGGTTAACAATATATCTTGTGTTGTTGGAGACTTAACGGGAGGGTTGTATTTTTTTAAACCTCACTAGTGACTTACCATTTAAAATGACATGGGCTGCATCAACTATATGATGATTTGCTATGCTTGTTCGACCTTGAATTGTACCTATTCTAGATTTTTACCCAACATTAACTTTTAACATTTTTTAAACATAGTACCATATGTTCTAAATGTTATAATTACTTAAAGTATTGAAATTATGAAACATTACTTTTTTTCTCCTTATATATATTATTTAAAATATAGTAATTATGAAAAATAGACAAGGAGTACGAGGATGAAATTAAATGTTGGATTGTTGGAGAACATTATTGTTCAATTAGGAAAATTAAATACTATTCCGCATGAGTTTTAGTGTTTTACTTTTATTAGACAAAAATTGAGGAAATAAATTTGTAATGTTGCTCAAAAGGAACTACACAATCATGCTTCCAATAATTAAACTCTTGATATTTTTTTAAAGACAAACAAATTGATGTCCTGACTATATGGGATATCTATCATTGTGAAAGCACTTATATGTCTCTGGGTGAAGACACATCTTAGGTGTCCGTCCGCAAGTAGCGTTAGGTGGCCAGAACCCACCTAGTCATCAAATATAGGGAAAACCCGACCCTGACTCGTCTGAAGACAAGCCAGTGAGAAATCAGTAAAACCTAGGCCAGATTAGGAATCGAACCTTAGACCTTTCAGTGCCAAGTCCTATCATTCACTTCCCATGCCACTCCACCACAAGATCGAATACTACATGAATATAACGGATTGACACTAGCAAGAGGCGTATAACAAGAATAAAATTATTGTTTTTATTATTAATGCTCTAAATTCTAAATATACATGCTATCTTTATTTTTATTTTTTTTTAATTAAGTTTAATTAAACTATGCTAATTGTAAAATGCGCACATAGTTTAACTTGTAATTATCAAGCTTGATAGACATAAAATTCGTGATGTTAGGCAATATCGTCGATTGAATTAGACGGAAAATCATTCATGATTGATGTTGTTGCAAATTGAGAATTAGGGGTTGATATTGTCGTCAATAACTAGAGGCCAACATCACTGGTGATATCATCATAAATCTAACAACAATGTAGATTCATCAGAGTATGGTTCTGATACCATAAAGAAATGTATCAAGCTCATACTAATGTGTATATCATGAAAATAACAAGAATACAAGAACATCCTCTGTAAATAGAGGTCAAAGTAATAACCACAACTAACTCAACTAACTAACAGACTCCCTACCAACGGGTTTGGTGATCCATTCAAAGACAAAGCCTTTAGAAACATCTAGGTTTTGAGGTTTACATGAGAAATACTAGATGTCGTTTATTTCACATAACAATCAAGGTCTTGATGTCAAACAGAGTTACATGCCATAGCAAATGAGTTCAACAACTACATCAAATAACAAAACGAAAGACTTCTGCAGGCATTCCTAAGCTCGCTTTCTTATTATCCTTACTTGGTTCCTTAATAACATGCTTAAATGTGTCAACTAAAAAGTTGGTGAGTCCGTAGGTTTTGTTGACTCGATAAAGCAGTTTGTTGTCAAGAAAGTTTCGTTGTCTGTATCCATGCAGAATATAGTTACCATGAGCACCATAACCAAACCACAACTTTAGTGTGCACCCCGCCCCAATGCCTTATCACGGGACATTGTAAAGTATGGATAAATGATAATATGCATTCAGATGTGTTAGCGTGACTAACACTGAAAGGGAGTGTCAACCCAGATAGTACTATTCATATAATCCACAGCTTATTGCTAAGCTAATGGTTATGGTTGTCTAGGGAATTTGTTTTCTGTGAAAATTGTGGGTCTAACTCATGTAACACATATTGTTGTCATGTACATATGTGGGTCTGTAGCATGTTTCTCCCCCAAAGTTGTAAAACAGTAAAAAGGGGCCACGAAACTCACCCGTTGATGCACGAATTAACAAGTTGTCTGCACATGCGTTCTATTCGGGTCCTACGATGCAAGTGAATACTAATGAGATCTTAATGAACAACTCTAGTAATATATGTCTATGTGTGTGCTATCATTCAAGTTTTGATATTTATGAAAATATGCACTTAAAAATTGTTAGTAAAAATAATAATGTCTAGAATATCCAACGGGCGACATTTTAGCTTGCTAAAAAATTATACAAGTCTCGATCGGATATTTTGGAGATAAATCATGCAGACAGTATTTTCATGAGACTGGATGTAACATTCGGGATTTTTCCAATGATTTATTAACAACTTTAGAAACCTAAAGTGACAAAAAAATAGTAATAGTAATAATAATTATTTTTTAAAAAAATATATTATTGTTATTTTTTAACTATCACAGAAGATAGTAGTTAATAATATGTAATTTGGTTTAGCATATTTTAATGATTTTTTTTCTTCAATAGTTATTTTCCTTTTAACATAAGAAAGATTATTAATCTACAAAGAAAACCGTCGATGTAAATTAAATGGAATTGAGGGTTTAATGTGCAAGGTTATTTTAATGGGAATAAAGAAGACAAGGAAAACAAAATAAACCAAGTACTACATTAGAAGCTTGAAGAACAACTTGATTATTATGGAAGCGCTTTCGTGGATGATGAATAAAGCGAAGGAGGTGGGTGTCTTTCATGGGGTTTCTTTATCGGATAGCCAAGAGGGGATCTCGCATCTTTTCTATGCGGATGATGCTTTGATAATAGGAGATTGGACTCGTGAGAACCTGGAGAATACGGCTCGAATCCTTCGGGTTTTCTATTTATGTTCGGGCCTCCGTATTAACCTAAACAATTCAAATTTGTTTGGCGTTGGTACGGAAGATTGGGAAGTAGAGTACATGTTGGGAGTTTTGGGATGTAAGAGGGGTCTAATTACTTTTGATTACCTAGGGATTAAGGTAGGAGCTAATATGAATCGTATAAATAATTGGGTGTCGGTGGTGGATGTGGTTAGATCGAGACTTGTTTCTTGGAAAGCGAAGACCCTCTCTATGGGAGGTAGACTTATTCTCATTAAGTCGGTGCTCCAAAGCCTCCCCATTTATTATTTTTCTATGTATAAAGCTCCTCTCGCAGTGATAGAGCAAATTAAAGGCATTATGAAAATTTTTTTATGGGCGGGAACGAGTGGGGAACATAAAATTTATTGGGTCTCTTGGGATGATATTACTCGACCAAAAGAAGATGGGGGGCTCGGTCTTAATAAACTTGTTCATATTAATGACGCTCTTTTAATGAAATGGGTTTGGCGTTTCAAGAATGAAGGTTGTTCCCTCTGGAAAAAGATACTCATCGAATGCAATGGTTCAAATCGCACGTGGTCATCGCTTCCTTGTAGTCAATTTTCGAGTAGCAGTTGGAAAAAGCTCGTTAAACTTGGTGATAAAAAGATTCTGGATGGTAGACGCCTTAATAACATGTTTGTTGCTAGTGTTGGTAATGGTGTGGGGATAAACTTTTGGACCGATGTTTGGTCGGGAACAGATCCTTTAAAAGATAAATATCCACACTTATTCTTGTTGGAGAAAAACAAATGGGTCAATATAGCCAGCCGAGTGGTGAACAGCAGCAGTGGCCGAAACTTAAATTGGGATTGGCGAAGAAACCCGTCCTCGCCTGATGAAGTGATGGAATTGTTTAGTTTGTTAGAAGATATCTACGGGTATCAATGGCTAGAAGGTAGTGATAGCTGGACATGGACAAGCGACAAAGATGGGCATTACACGGTTCGTAAGGCGAAACAACTATTTGATACTCCCAGCAATAATGCGTTTGGTGGAAAGGTCAAGTGGAAAGGGTGGTCTCCTCTTAAATGTAAGTTGTTGATTTGGCGTGCTATCCGTAATCGTCTCCCAACGAAGCAAGAGTTGCAGAAACGTGGAGTTACTATAGCCGATGATTCATGTTCGTTTTGCGGAGAAGTGACAGAAACAATATCTCATCTTTTCACAGGATGTCGTTTTGCTATGGAGGTGTGGTCCAGAATTGGTAATTGGTGTCTTTTGCAGCCAATTATCTGTTTCGACTTCAATGATCTACTTCTTATTTCGAGCACAGGTACTAATTGTAAAATCAGCCAGCTTATGCTTGTGGGCATTGTTTACACAGCCATTTGGTGTATGTGGAATGAGAGAAACGCCAAGGTTTTCACGGGGAAATGCAGGCGTCCGAATGAAGTCTTTGAAAATATAAAGTCGACAACGTTTTTCTGGGTCTGTCATAGATCTAGATTAAAAGTTAAGGATTGGCTTGATTGGTGTAAATACCCTCTATGATGTAATTTCGTTTTTTTGCCCTCGGGTCCGCTCTTTGTGGACGCTTGCGGTGTTTTGTTTTGGTGGTTAATGAAGTTTAATTTTCAAAAAAACAAAAAAAAAAACTTGGATAGCATGGAAAATAAAACGTAAAATTAATGGGATAAACAATAGTATGCGCCATCTTTAATTCTTTCCTCATGGAGCTCCAATTTTGAATGACATAAACCTGTTGTGTTTCACCTGTGACATTAAATTGCACTCATAACCGAACAAAAGAATTGAATTTCGAAACCGTTACATGTTTGTAACCTGCACAATTTGATGACCATTTAAGATAAAAATTCAACTATAAACTTGTAGTGTTCAATAAAAAAATATTGATCTAGAAGCTAGCCAAGATCACGTCATTCCAATGCAAACCTCACAAGACCGCCCAGCAACTATATCAATCCTTTATAACCCTTCAAATCTCATTGTCGGAATTAGCTTTTGAACCTGCTCCTTTGTGCCGCTCGAGTCCCGTCGCGCTGCAGCTCCTCTTGTAGTTAGTCGTGTCCACCACCGTTTAAATCTCTGGTTCACTACTGTTCGGTTGTCTAGGTATTGATTACGAATTCTTGCATCATTTTTTTCTATTTAAGTTTGTATTTCCATTCCAATACATACGACGTAGGTTACCGGCGACTCAAATATGATGAAAATAGAACTACTCTTGAAACAGATAACACATGATTTAAAATGATTGTTTTGGTTTCTGGGTGTTAATATTTATCTCCATACACACATCACTTAGATTCCTTGTGTTGTGGTAATTAACATTGGTGTTAGACTATTAGGAACCCAAGTCAAGTTGATAACCCTTTAAATGCAACTTTTAGCTTCCTAACCATATAAACTAAATGCATAACAAAATAGTTTAGATCCGTTTTGTTTGATGACCATAAATCACGCAAGTAGTCCAACTTACCAACCTATGTACCTTTTCACGTGTATAAAAACTAATTGAACCCATATTGATATGCTAAAATGAGCACGTATATAAACCTATTAATTGATGCTTAGAACTAAATCCAATAATCACGATTTATAATAATTTGACGAGTTAACAGAATTTAGGATTTATAATAACGAATATATATGATGTATATGAATCTGACATCAAGTATAATTAAATTTAGTACAATGCAAATTACATCCCATGTCTAAATTCAATTGTAGTCAATGTAAAAAATATATATATATTCATATATGATGTCATAATGTATTAAGCGCGTAATAATTAAATAGTAATCTGAAACATCTTCGTCGCCGGAAATTGATACGTCAACAAATCTGATAAGTAACTTAGTGTTTCGTAAATTTAATTTGACATAAAATGAAAATATAGGTTCAAGCATAATTCATTGTTTCTCGTTGATTCCCTACAAGTTCGTCATCTCAATCAAAGTGAGTATACTTATCCCCTTTTTCATTTTTACACTTTTGGGGTGATTCATGTACTCATATTAAACATACACTTACACATATTCATAAACGTTTTACATACAATTCATACACGTGTTATGCTTTGAATTCTTGTGCTTTATGCTTAAACATAAACATAGTATACTTGCAATCATTACGAAATCATTAACTCCGTACAAGCCGACTTTAACAATGGATAGCGCTATTTGGATTGACAACCCGCCTAATGGAAAGTACCTATGTGTGTGGGAAGTCCTAGGTCATTGTTGATGCTTTAATCTTTGTCACATAAGAGGTTTGATTTTGACCCGCATTATGTACTTACGTGTTTTCCATATTTGCCTTGAATGATTCATAACACTTGAATTGTAATTTTTTTAAACTTATACTATATGTACACAAACCAAGTATGCTCACCAACATTATTTATGTTGACAAAATATTTTCGTACATGTTTCAGGTTGATTGTTGAGATATGTCATGTAGGACATGTGGACTTAGTAAAGACTTAATCAAGACAACATGTGGAATAGTATTTGTACTTGATGATATCTGTAATTGTAAATTGAAGCATTGAATAAAATATTTACACTTTAGTACCATGAGCTTTCGAACAATCGTCACTACGTGACACCTCGATGTTTCCGCCATCGGTTGGGGTGTTACACTGGAGTTGGTGATGGTAATAAAACCGAAAACTATATTTGCATGATTTATGTTGTACAAAAGTAGATTGTTAACAACAACAACAACAATATATATATATATATATATATATAAATGTTTATCTAAACATTTAAGTAAAAATTTACCACCAAATTCTTGGTGTTAGTTCGTCATTTTCTTTAACCAATTTTTTTTTATAAAGAACCATCACCAAGCTTAATTCACCGGACATCCCGAAAGGGATTAAGGACATATCATCCCCTGGCATACACTTGTTTTGTGACACCAGTTTCAATTTATAGGAGTTTTTACTAGATCTTGAGTTTGAAGGTATGCTCGTGCATTGGTTCGATTCTGGAACATCATTTATATTTACATTTACATTTTCCATGTTAAATGATGGTTTCTCGAACACACGAACCTTTATGTTATCAAAATAAGATCTAGACAAAAATCAAGTATATCAATATGGTAATAATGAAAGAAAAGAAATCATAGATGTATCTACTCAAAAATTATAAGATCTTGCGTGTATATGTAAAGAATCATAATTAAATATGGAGATTAGTAGTGTACCGTAAATTTGAGAGAAAGATTAATTGTGTTGTGATGTTGGGCCGAATGGTGGTGATGTTTGGGTGATTGTGGTAGGTGCCGTAGACAAGAAAGAAAGAGGAAGAGAGTTGTGGTGTGAAGGAATGTAGTGAATCCTAAGGCCTTTATATAGTAGATCTTGATGCTCAATTGGGAAATTTCTATTCAAGTTTACCAAGCATAAAAGAGGCCATCCATTCTAGTATAAAGAGTTATCATTGATGAGTTGTCTCAAGTTTGCTTCCTTGCACTGCCTTTTCCCTAGGCTGATTGTATGGGTTCATCATCAAAGAGGTATATGATCATGCATGGGTAATGAGTCTTGAGTGTCTAAGCTGGCCTATTTTGAAGTAATAAGTTGACAATACAAATCCCAATGTTGTACTTCATGTTTTCGGCTCCCATTTCCAACAAAACAAATTGGGAAAGGCAATGCGTGGTAGTATGTATGGAAGGAATTAGAAGACCATGTGTTTGTATAAAGGATGTTTTTGTCTTGTTGCTCTTCCTTGCTATGCGTAGGTATAGATAGGTATGTATAGGTGATGTAGCTTTCAACAAGAATATGTATGTGTGTGTGTGAATCTTCGGCTGAACACATGGAGGATCAAAAGGAGGATAATAATCAACCATGGGGAAATGTTCATGTGTGGTGTCTTGTATCTACTTTGGTATAAGGAATTGTCATGCATGAGATTCTTGCTTTCTTCCTTCTTTTCGGCCCAAAGAAAACAAAATCAAGTTATTTTTGGCAAGCCTTCAATCATTGGAAGTGAAACATGATAAGGGGAAAGGCCTATTTTAGTATAATATAGTTGTCATTTAGAAAGTTTTGGTGCCATGTGTTGCTTGGTTGTACTCGGCCGAAAACAAGAGTAAGAAAAAGGACATGTGCTAGTTGTATGGCTCTTAATCATTGGCTCTCCCTATTTAGGTAGGTTATAGTTCTTTGGAAAGTGTTTAGGCTTGAGATAAGATAACCATTTTGGTATAATAACTAGATTAGAGTGTAACTTATCCCCTTGTGTATGCATTCGTTCGTATATATATGTGTGCACATGGGTATGGATTTTTAGTCCATGGTTTAATCTATCTCATGAATGTGTACATGTATGGTGTCATGTGTAGATGTAGGTATATAGCTTAGTTAATCATCATCACACATTCATGTGTGCTTGTGTATGCAATCACCTCACATGTGTATTTGTACAAATAAAAAATATAATCTTTGGTTTCATAAAATATTAAGTGAAAATCTATACTTATGTTTGTTATTGTTGATCCTTATGATAGTCGTGGTGTTCGGGTAAGGTTCATGATCATTCAAACATTGATGCGCACCGGTACACTTATTTTAAGCACATTGTGAAACAAAACTAGTTAATTGTACGGACTCGACTAGTGAATTTGACGGGTGTCACAAAAAACATCTTAATAACCAGGTCGTGTTTTTCAAATTATCTTTACTCCACTCTCCCAAGACAAGGGCATCATCAGCATAGAAAAGATGGAAGATATTCTGTGACACCCGGCAATTTCTGGTTAACAACGTTGTCTAGATGAAAGTCTACCTTAGCGAGTCACGCGTATATTATACTTAACTGGGTTAGTTAAGTCGTGTTATGGTTCGGGAACTATCGGTTTAGTCTAGAAGATCATTGGATGTTGGTCTAGAGGTTCATTAGATGTCAGTCCTTAACCAAGTGTACAAATGGTGACGATTTGTAGGATCGTCAGGTCATACGGAACATACAAGTCTCGAGTCCCGGGAATTGGTGAACGAGTGTAAATGTGTTTGTTGCAAGTGTTATGTGTTTACAATCATTATGTGACTTGTCGGTATGTGAAAATGTGTTAACGTATGTTAAAACGGGGTTTAACGCGCAAAATACAAGGAACCAGCCCCTATAGGCGATTAGGGGTGGCTAATCGCCTATAGGGAGGGCGATTGGGCAGACTTATGGGCGATTGGGGGCTAATCGCATGCCATAAGTGGCGATTAGGCCCCAAATGCATGAAGTTTCATGCGATTAGGATCCCTAATCGCGTGTAATGCTGCACAATCGCGTGTTACGGGCTGGACGACTAAAAACGACTATAAATACAATGCTTGACCTCCTAAACTTCATAATACAAACCCTAGTCGTCCCATAACCCGCCCCAACACACACACAACCTCTAGAACGCGATTTTTGATCAAAACACAAGGATTCAAGCTTGTTTCATCAATCTTTCACAAATCTAAGGTGTGGTTTCCATCCATGCAATCTTATTAACGTTTTTATTAAATCCCTAATGGTCCAGACCTGTTCTAAAACGTTTAAGCTTTCTGAAAATCGTTAATAAGTGTTATTAATCGGATTCTAACTATCATACATGTGTTATGTGTGTTTATGATTAAAAGCTAGGGTTTTTATGATCTAAAGATGGATGATTTCATGTTATTAGATTAGTTTCAGATTAATAATAAAGGCATGATGATAGAATCTGATTTATTGTTCATTAGGGTTAAGGTTCTTGCATGATAATGTGATGTTCATGTTGTATGTATTGTTTGAGATGCATGGTTACATTCAGGGCTGTTAGATCGAGGCTAAACGAAGGATTTTGGTTTAAACATGTTTGGTATAGTTGTTGGGTTGATATTGGATGATTACACACGTTCTGGATCTGATTTGGAGTGTTAAACGCGCGAAAAACCGGAACAGCTGGGTTATTGGCGATTAGCAACCCTAATCGCCTATGTTATAGGCGATTAGGAGGCCAATCGCCTATAAAGAGGCCCTAATCGCCTATATGCCATGCAATTGGGGGCTAATTGCCTCTGTTGCATGCAATTGTGATCCTAAATGCTAGTTAAGTCCTGAAATACATGTCTTATAGCCCTAATCGCCTATAAGCTCAAGATTTACATGTCTTATGACCCTAAATGCCTATATTACATGCGATTAGCCTTCCTAAATGCCTGTTGACCAACCTAAATGCTAGTTGACTTTTCCTAATCGCGTATACTGCTGCTGTAAGTGTAAATTAGCATTCCGAGACCCGATTTAACATCTAGGAACATGCTAGGAACCCCGTAACATATCTAATAACTTGGTAACATATGTTTGGATGTAATTCTTTGATACGTGAACTACGTGCTATAACTTGTTGGTCGTTAACGTATGTTAAGTATGATTGCATGATTGTATGTTTGAGAGCGTAAACATAACACGGGGAGTCTCGGGTCACCAATGGGATGTCGAGTCTTGTACATTGGGTCAGTTAAACAGTCACGGTGTTTTCAAACGAACTTGGTTATGGTCTGGACATCTAGGGACTAACTAACCTGCGGGTTATTAGTCTAAGTACTTGTAACTGTCATATGTTAGGTCGCCGCTTTACGGGACTAGCATAGCTGCTGAGTTTATTCGTGTTACGGAGTAACGCAACTTAAGGTGAGTTTACGGCCCCTCTTTTAACTGGTTTCACTTTTTGGGGGAGAAAACATGTGTTAAACTTATGTTTTGGTAACAACTGTCATACTATGGGTTTCTATGGTTTACTATACGATCTTTGGAAGTCCCGGGGGAAACCATGAATGTGCGGGTTAGCACAACGGGGAAATGTGAATAGATCTATTGGGAGTGACCAACCCCGCTCGTCGACTTGGAGGGTCGGCGGGTGCATATTGTCTCAAACAGGAACAACAGGTTACTACATCGGGCACGACATCTGGTTTGCGAGTTAGTAATGGTTTTCCAATCGTGATAGTAACAAAACATACGCCTAGCTAGCGTACTTTGGTTTTCGATTTGTTATAGTATGGACAGGTTGAACTTGGTACTTGGATTACAAAACCTGTAAACTCACCAGCATTTTTGTGCTGACGTAAACTTTTACATGTTTTCTCAGGTCGCTAAGGTAGCACAATGGAACTAGGGCGCACGCGTCTGCACGGCGTCTAGTTAGGATTGCATGGTTTTCAAACGTTGAACACTTGGTTTATTTTGGATTATGTTTTGAATAAGCTTCCGCTGTAATTGGGGATTTTAAACATTGTTTTTGAAATTGCATTATGTTTATTTAGACTTGTTTATTGTGATCGTTGGTTTGGATCCTGGTTTGTCATACGCCTCGCGGTAAAACTCCGCAAGTGGATTTTGAGGGTGTGACAGATTGGTATCAGAGCCAATGGTTATAGTGAACTAGGACTGCATGTAGAGTCTAGTCTATAGCCGAGTCGCACACACTAGACGATCACATAGTACTAAACATTTTTGATGGATTGCGTATGGGCTGTCGGGGTGTCTCTAAATCATCTGACCTTTCTATGTTACATCATCCGTTCTATCCTAGGTCGAGTTACTTGCTTTCTAGGCAGTATGGTGTATTGGGGTAAATCGTGTACTCTTGAGATTTGTCCAAGGCTCGGACATCTCCCTTTCCATACTCCAATAGAAACACTTGCCATAAACTACCGTAGTATTACGGTGTATAGCTAAGAGTCTATGTTCGGTGATTTGAACTTTGAACTAGGAGAACACTTGGAGGACCATGTAGAGCGGTTTATCATTTTGGGTGTACACAAAATCATAAACCGAAATGCATGAAAGCCCTGGTGAGCTCTGGGTTCGAATGGATAGTCCTGGATTGGATCTAGCTTTGATCTTGTAAACATTAGTGGTTATCTTTAGCTGCGAAACTAAATTTTCTCGTTCTTTCTGCCAGAATCATGTCTGGAGTACGAGGAGGACGTGGAGGTGGTCGCAATGGTAGACGTGGTGGTGGTCGCGGTGGTGCTGGTGGTCGTGGAGGTGTTAACCTATCACAGGAAGATCTGAACAACTTGCTACAAGCTGCCTTCCAGTTAGGGCACAATGGTGGTGGTAAGTTGATTTATCCATTTTTGCCTCATTAGTGAACCTTGTTTACATTCGTCGTGTTTCCTCACGCGTTTCATTTCAGGTGGTCCTGTTAACCCACCCCCACCTATGTGTACCTACAAGATGTTTCGGGATTGTAAGCCCCAGGAATTCTCTGGCACTGAGGGTGCGGTGAGCTTGCTTAGGTGGCTGGAGAAGGTGGAGTCAGTGTTTCTGATGTGCAACTGTCTCCCAGAGGATCGAGTTAAGTATGCTGCTGCGTTATTCCAGGATGTTGCTTTGACCTGGTGGAATAACATCACCCAGAACATGGGTATTGGGGAGGCTTATGCTATGCCTTGGGAGAATTTTGTGCAACTGCTGAAGCGTGAGTACTGTCCAAGGGAAGAGGTGCAAAAGCTAGAGCACGAGGTGTGGAACCTCAAGATGACTGGGTCTGAAATTGAGAAGTATACGGTGAGGCGTAATGAGTTGGCAGTGCTGTGTCCTGATCTGCATGTGCCAGAGTACAGGAGGATTGAACACTATGTCTCAGGGTTAGTACCAGAAATCGCAGGGTTAGTGGCTGCGGGAAATCATCCTACATACTCAGAGGTGGTCCGATCGGCTCATAGGATGACCAACTTGAAGGTGAATGAGGGTATTTTGCCTGCTAAGGGTTCGACTGTTAAGGCCCCGGAGAATAACAAGCGTAAGTGGGAAAACGAGGGGAAAGGATCTGGGCCAGCGCAGCAGGGTAAGAGGTTCGATAATGGGGGTTCTTCTTCTACTGGTAACAAACAGGGTGGTTATGTGGGGAAACTGCCTAAATGTAACAAGTGTGGACGTCATCATCAAGGGAACTGCGACAGTAACCGTTGTCATCGCTGCCAGCGAATTGGGCATTTTGCTAAAGATTGTCGGGCTACACTTCCATCGACCCAGGCCCCAAGCAATACCTCGGCTCCTACTGCTCAGGGAACAACAGGAAGACAGGGATGTTACAACTGTGGTGAGACCGGTCATTACAAGAAGGATTGCCCGAAACTGAAGCCGGGCGGGAACAACGGTAATGGAAACAACGGGGGAGGCGGCAGGAATGCACGTGCCTTCGTCATTGGAGCCGCTGAGGCTAGACAGGATCCTGACACAGTTACCGGTACGTTCCTTCTCAATAATCGCTCTGTTAGTGTTTTATTTGATTCTGGTGCCGACAAGAGTTTTGTATCCATGGAAGTTAGTCGACTGCTAGATGTAGTACCTATACCATTAGAGGCTAAGTATATTATTGAGTTGGCTGACGGTAAAAAGATTGAAGCTACTTGTATCCTTCGGGAGTGTCAACTAGAGTTGTCGGGTTTGTCTTTTCCCATCGACCTTATGCCGGTACCTTTGGGTAGTTTTGACGTTGTGGTAGGCATGGATTGGTTGTCTTTGTATCGCGCGGAGATTGTCTGTTACGACAAGATTATTCGGATTCCTCTCCCTGATGGAGAATTTCTTTCTGTGTACGGTATCAAGGGTGGTGTTCCGCTAAACATCATCTCTAGCATGAAAGCCCTTAAGTGTCTTCGAAAGGGTTACTCGGCCGTTTTGGCACTTTTATCTGTTTCCTCTAGCGATGAGAAGAAGATCGACGATATTCCTGTTGTACGCGAGTTTCCTGATGTATTTCCTGATGATTTATCTGGTCTTCCTCCCCATCGTCAAGTTGAGTTCGGCATTGATCTTGTACCAGGGGCTGCTCCTATTGCTCGGGCCCCTTACCGTCTTGCACCTCCCGAGATGCAGGAATTGTCTAGTCAGTTACAGGGACTCTTGGACAAGGGTTTCATCAGGCCAAGTTCTTCCCCTTGGGGAGCCCCGATTCTATTCGTCAAGAAGAAGGATGGAAGTTTTCGATTGTGTGTGGATTACAGAGAATTGAACAAATTGACCGTCAAGAACCGTTATCCTCTTCCACGTATTGATGATCTATTCGACCAACTCCAGGGTTCTAGTTACTACTCCAAAATTGATTTGAGGTCCGGTTATCACCAGTTGCGCGTAAGGGAAGCTGACGTTGCAAAGACTGCCTTTCGTACACGTTATGGCCATTTCGAATTCTTGGTCATGCCTTTCGGTCTCACGAATGCACCGGCGGTTTTCATGGATTTGATGAACCGCGTTTGCAAACCATATCTTGACAAGTTCGTTATTGTGTTTATTGATGATATTCTGATTTATTCCAAGAACAAGACCGAACACGAGGAACACCTGCGTTTAGTTTTGGAACTGTTGCGACGGGAACAACTTTACGCTAAATTCTCAAAGTGTGACTTTTGGTTACGCGAAGTCAAATTCCTAGGACATGTGGTTAATGAACTGGGAATTCATGTCGATCCAGCTAAGATCGAAGCGATCAAGGACTGGGGAGCACCAAAGACGCCAACTGAGGTGCGGCAATTCCTAGGCCTTGCGGGCTACTATCGTCGTTTCATTCAGGGGTTCTCGAAGATCGCTCAACCCCTCACCACTCTTACCCAGAAGGATAGAAAATTCAACTGGGGTGAACCACAAGAGTCGGCATTTCAAGAACTAAAGTCTAAACTTTGTTCTGCTCCTATTTTGTCCTTACCTGAAGGCCCTGATGATTTCGTTGTTTACTGTGATGCTTCTATTCATGGTCTCGGTTGCGTGTTGATGCAACGCGAGAAAGTGATTGCGTATGCTTCTCGTCAACTCAAGGTGCACGAGAAGAACTACACCACCCATGATTTGGAGCTGGGTGCAGTGGTATTCGCGTTGAAAATTTGGAGACATTACTTGTACGGTACCAAATGCACCATCTACACCGATCACAAGAGTCTTCAACATATTTTCGACCAACAACATTTGAACATACGACAGCGTCGTTGGATTGAACTCCTGAACGACTATGATTGTGCCATTATGTACCATCCTGGCAAGGCGAATGTTGTAGCAGACGCCTTGAGCAGGAAGGAATCAACCAAACCTCGTCGCGTTCGGGCGTTGCAACTCACCATTCATTCATCTCTACCTGATCAACTCTGTTCTGCTCAGTTAGAAGCTTTGAAGGAAGAAAACCTTAAAGCTGAGACTATGCACGGTGCCGACAAGCACCTCGAGCGAAGGCCTGATGGCCTGCACTACTTCGCAGAACGCATATGGGTTCCTTTATTCGGGGGACTACGGGAGCTTGTCCTAGATGAGGCTCATAAGTCCCGGTATTCTATTCATCCTGGTTCGGATAAGATGTACCAGGATCTGAAAGTGCTATACTGGTGGCCAAACATGAGGTCGGATATAGCCTCATACGTGAGCAAATGCTTGACCTGTGCTAAGGTCAAGGTAGAATACCAGAAACCGTCGGGTCTCTTGCAACAACCTGAAATTCCGGAGTGGAAATGGGAACGGATTACCATGGATTTTGTCACACAACTGCCTAAGTCACCGAGCGGGAATGACAAGATATGGGTGATTGTTGATCGGTTGACGAAATCAGCCCATTTTCTCGCTATTAAAGAGACCGACACCATGGATCGTTTGGCTCGTCTTTATCTGAAGGAAGTTGTTTCTAAGCACGGGGTGCCGGTTTCTATTATCTCGGATCGTGACTCCCACTTTACTTCTCATTTCTGGAAGTCGTTGCACAAGGCTTTGGGTACCCAACTAGACATGAGTACAGCTTATCACCCACAGACTGACGGTCAGAGTGAACGTACGATTCAAACTTTAGAAGACATGCTGCGGGCATGTGTGATCGATTTTGGCAAGGGTTGGGAAGCTCATTTACCGTTAGTAGAATTCTCTTACAACAACAGTTATCACACGAGCATCAAGGCGGCTCCGTTCGAGGCACTGTACGGGCGGAAATGCCGTTCTCCTCTTTGTTGGGCTGAGGTGGGTGAGAGTCAACTCACTGGGCCTGAACTAGTGTACGAAACTTCGGAAAAGATCGTACAGATTCGTAACCGGTTGGCAGCGGCACGGGATCGGCAAAAGAGCTATGCTGATCAACGTCGCAAACCATTGGAATTCCAAGTTGATGATAAGGTACTTCTGAAAGTTTCACCGTGGAAGGGCGTCATACGCTTTGGGAAGCTTGGCAAACTCAACCCTCGATATGTCGGTCCATTTACGATCATGGAACGGATTGGACCGGTGGCATATCGTCTTGATTTACCGACGGAGCTCGGTAACGTACATAACGTCTTCCATGTGTCCAACTTAAAGAAGTGTCTGGCTGACGAGTCTCGCATCGTTCCACTGGAAGAGATCAAGGTTGATGATCGTCTTCGGATTGTGGAAGAACCTGTGGAGATTCTGGATTACAAGATTCGTAGCCTACGTCATAGCAAGATTCGCACTGTGAAGGTTCGCTGGAACTCGAACCGGGGACCAGAGTACACTTGGGAACGGGAGGATCAGATGAAGTCTAAATATCCTCATCTCTTTCCTAAGGAAGCGTTCGAATCGAGATATGTCTCCACTGCAGCTGAATGAATCTCGGGGCGAGATTCCTTTTAACGTGGGGATGATGTGACAACTCGGGTAAATCTCTCTTTTGGTTTCTATCTTTTATTTGTTTCTTCGTCATTCCTTTTGGTACTTGTGCAATTTTCGGGACGAAAATTCTTTTAACGTGGGGATGATGTGACACCCGGCAATTTCTGGTTAACAACGTTGTCTAGATGAAAGTCTACCTTAGCGAGTCACGCGTATATTATACTTAACTGGGTTAGTTAAGTCGTGTTATGGTTCGGGAACTATCGGTTTAGTCTAGAAGATCATTGGATGTTGGTCTAGAGGTTCATTAGATGTCAGTCCTTAACCAAGTGTACAAATGGTGACGATTTGTAGGATCGTCAGGTCATACGGAACATACAAGTCTCGAGTCCCGGGAATTGGTGAACGAGTGTAAATGTGTTTGTTGCAAGTGTTATGTGTTTACAATCATTATGTGACTTGTCGGTATGTGAAAATGTGTTAACGTATGTTAAAACGGGGTTTAACGCGCAAAATACAAGGAACCAGCCCCTATAGGCGATTAGGGGTGGCTAATCGCCTATAGGGAGGGCGATTGGGCAGACTTATGGGCGATTGGGGGCTAATCGCATGCCATAAGTGGCGATTAGGCCCCAAATGCATGAAGTTTCATGCGATTAGGATCCCTAATCGCGTGTAATGCTGCACAATCGCGTGTTACGGGCTGGACGACTAAAAACGACTATAAATACAATGCTTGACCTCCTAAACTTCATAATACAAACCCTAGTCGTCCCATAACCCGCCCCAACACACACACAACCTCTGGAACGCGATTTTTGATCAAAATACAAGGATTCAAGCTTGTTTCATCAATCTTTCACAAATCTAAGGTGTGGTTTCCATCCATGCAATCTTATTAACGTTTTTATTAAATCCCTAATGGTCCAGACCTGTTCTAAAACGTTTAAGCTTTCTGAAAATCGTTAATAAGTGTTATTAATCGGATTCTAACTATCATACATGTGTTATGTGTGTTTATGATTAAAAGCTAGGGTTTTTATGATCTAAATATGGATGATTTCATGTTATTAGATTAGTTTCAGATTAATAATAAAGGCATGATGATAGAATCTGATTTATTGTTCATTAGGGTTAAGGTTCTTGCATGATAATGTGATGTTCATGTTGTATGTATTGTTTGAGATGCATGGTTACATTCAGGGCTGTTAGATCGAGGCTAAACGAAGGATTTTGGTTTAAACATGTTTGGTATAGTTGTTGGGTTGATATTGGATGATTACACACGTTCTGGATCTGATTTGGAGTGTTAAACGCGCGAAAAACCGGAACAGCTGGGTTATTGGCGATTAGCAACCCTAATCGCCTATGTTATAGGCGATTAGGAGGCCAATCGCCTATGTTATAGGCGATTAGGAGGCCAATCGCCTATAAAGAGGCCCTAATCGCCTATATGCCATGCAATTGGGGGCTAATTGCCTCTGTTGCATGCAATTGTGATCCTAAATGCTAGTTAAGTCCTGAAATACATGTCTTATAGCCCTAATCGCCTATAAGCTCAAGATTTACATGTCTTATGACCCTAAATGCCTATATTACATGCGATTAGCCTTCCTAAATGCCTGTTGACCAACCTAAATGCTAGTTGACTTTTCCTAATCGCGTATACTGCTGCTGTAAGTGTAAATTAGCATTCCGAGACCCGATTTAACATCTAGGAACATGCTAGGAACCCCGTAACATATCTAATAACTTGGTAACATATGTTTGGATGTAATTCTGTGATACGTGAACTACGTGCTATAACTTGTTGGTCGTTAACGTATGTTAAGTATGATTGCATGATTGTATGTTTGAGAGCGTAAACATAACACGGGGAGTCTTGGGTCACCAATGGGATGTCGAGTCTTGTACATTGGGTCAGTTAAACAGTCACGGTGTTTTCAAACGAACTTGGTTATGGTCTGGACATCTAGGGACTAACTAACCTGCGGGTTATTAGTCTAAGTACTTGTAACTGTCATATGTTAGGTCGCCGCTTTACGGGACTAGCATAGCTGCTGAGTTTATTCGTGTTACGGAGTAACGCAACTTAAGGTGAGTTTACGGCCCCTCTTTTAACTGGTTTCACTTTTTGGGGGAGAAAACATGTGTTAAACTTATGTTTTGGTAACAACTGTCATACTATGGGTTTCTATGGTTTACTATACGATCTTTGGAAGTCCCGGGGGAAACCATGAATGTGCGGGTTAGCACAACGGGGAAATGTGAATAGATCTATTGGGAGTGACCAACCCCGCTCGTCGACTTGGAGGGTCGGCGGGTGCATATTGTCTCAAACAGGAACAACAGGTTACTACATCGGGCACGACATCTGGTTTGCGAGTTAGTAATGGTTTTCCAATCGTGATAGTAACAAAACATACGCCTAGCTAGCGTACTTTGGTTTTCGATTTGTTATAGTATGGACAGGTTGAACTTGGTACTTGGATTACAAAACCTGTAAACTCACCAGCATTTTTGTGCTGACGTAAACTTTTACATGTTTTCTCAGGTCGCTAAGGTAGCACAATGGAACTAGGGCGCACGCGTCTGCACGGCGTCTAGTTAGGATTGCATGGTTTTCAAACGTTGAACACTTGGTTTATTTTGGATTATGTTTTGAATAAGCTTCCGCTGTAATTGGGGATTTTAAACATTGTTTTTGAAATTGCATTATGTTTATTTAGACTTGTTTATTGTGATCGTTGGTTTGGATCCTGGTTTGTCATACGCCTCGCGGTAAAACTCCGCAAGTGGATTTTGAGGGTGTGACATATTCACCCATGAACCGTCAATACTTAAACCTTTTAAATCACCCGACGCAACCGCCTTATCCAAAATGCAAGACAGGCCTCCATCACACACAAGAACAAAAAAGGAGATAAAGTAAAGCTTTTGGAACATTTATAAATTTCCAAAATTTGTAGAATTTTTTATCTGATTTTGATAACAAAATTCACCCATTGCCCATCAACGTTAGATTTGTATAAATACATTATCGTGAAACTTGATTATGATACTAATATTCTTATACATTAATAATATATTTGGATAAGAGCTTTTAACAAGGTTGTGTGCATAAAGATAAATGAGGTGTATGATGTACAACAACCTTCAATAACATCCTCACTTCACTGCTACCTAATTGTTTAATGCATAATCTGTTTGTAATTATCATATATTCACTTATTTTGACTTATGAGATTATTGTATCAAACATTCTTACTATATATCATGACATTTATACACATGTTTATATGTGTATGTATGTATACCCAAATTTTACTAAAGATCATGATGTTTCACTACTGAACCATGCAAATCTAAGTTTTATGTTATAAATGCAGTTTGGCAGCTAAGTATTAAAAACTTTAGCGCTAAACTACATATTGTCAAATACATATAAATTTAAATCATTTCATAATTATATAGAGCTAAAACTAATCTATACATCATGGTAAATTAATGAATACACACAATGAATTAATCTAACTGCATTAACAAAGTAATTGTTAAAGGAAATTCCATATCATTTGAATTGATGTGTTTGTAATTGTGATTTTTTTTATTTAAATATCACTACACTTGTTGTGGTCACCTCATTGAGCAATAGGCTTAGATGTACATTTCTTTCTTAGTTCACACTTGAATTTTTGGTTTTTAATTTTTATTTTCAAGACTTATTTTTTCCTTATTTGTGTGTTACTTTATTGCATCAATGCATTCTTGAAGTACTTGACAAATGTGTAACACTTATGACGTATATCCACCACAATGATGCTACTAATCTAAACCTTTCAGAAAAAAAATAGTAAACTTTTGTAAAACTATTATACTAATAAAAAAACTACAAGAAATGAGTACCATAATACAAAGTGTTGTCACTGTCGCATCACACAGACACTCTACTAGTATGTGCTACTACATAAATTCCCTCAGACTATATATTCACAACATACGATACTCAAACAATGAATTAAACTGACCAACTTGAAAACCAATCAAGTTGGTGTAGACACAACTTGACAACTTGCTTAGCTAGATGAGCTTACACATTTGACTCAAAACTTACCCGAACTTGTTTATAATAAACCTAGAGCAACAAATTCCACATAAGATTCATATTTTATTGTCTTGTCGTAAATTCACACCTTCTTCGCAACTTTATCTTATTGAAGCTTAATTAGTAATTTGAATATTGCATCCGTCCCTCCACTCAGTTGTGCACGTCCAAGTCATTCGCCCATATCAATCAAAACTTCTATGACACGTATATTGAAGAACCATGTGTTTCACATCCAATTTAAATTTCTTCTGTTTCATCCACTATAGTGAGTAATATCAGACATCAACTTTCAATTAACAATCAAATTTAACAGATTTGTTTCTTCAATTATGCATCAACGATAATCAGTTGTATTGTGATGTATCTTTCAACTTGATCATGAATTATGATGCGATGTGATGACCTATAATGTTTTAATTTTTAAGTATGAGGCATGTTTTCATAATGATTTTCAAAGCTAAAACTTATAAATCGATTCTAAGAATCTAGAGTAGTTAAGCATTTATTTTTTATTTTATTAACTTAATCACAATCCTCGTAACAACTTGATATTCTTGATAGCTAAAGTAAATAAAAAATAGAAACGGAAATAACAACACACAACCACAACAATGAACGATGTATGGTGGTAGTGTCAGTTTGTGTTAACAAATCCACTTTATGTCAACTCGATACTCTTTCATTGGTGGATGTTAACAAATCCACCTTATGTCAACTCGTTACTCTTCCATCAAGAGTAGTTTTTCTCTAAACTTATGGTAGATATAAATGTACACATGTCACATTAAGATGGTAGAGATCATCAAAATATCTCCCTTGTAACAAGATGGAAAAGATCAACGGTTCAACACTAATTTCTAATGTTCAAGTGACCTTTTTGCAAATAGTTGAGAATGGTTGTTTTTACCCGATATATAGAATCATTTTCTTTAATTTGATCTTGAATTTTTGTATTGAAGGTTATGTAAGATACTATTTGTATAAGAGCATCTTCAATGCTGGATCTGATTTTCAAACTCCTCACTTAAGAATGTCATAACATTCTAAACATCCTAATAAAATAGTATATTTTTTCTCCAACGCTAAAACCGATCCAAACTTCCACCTCACACCCTAATTTAATATCACTTTTATATAAAAAATAATAAAATAATGATTGTGTGTGTGGTCCCCACCCGTTGGGTCCGGGCTCACCTCCTCCATCGCATGTTTGATTTTGGAAGTGAAATCCGGAATTCCAGATGAGTTCCGGAACCCCTGGTTAAGATGCTCGAATATTTGTAAGAGATACTAAATTAAACTTTCAAAAGGTCGGATCTTGCATCGATTGTATTAGGTGCATAATATTTCTCTCTCACAAATTTTTATTAGTTAAACATAATTGTATCAAGCTAACTCCATCTCTAAAATAATGAGGGAAATTAACAACTAAGAAAAGTCATGTAAACAACCAAAGGTAGAAGGTGATGTTTGCTAAAAATGCCAAGCATTTTCCTTTCAATGCATTGTTTTTACTTAGAAAACTTGGAAATTTACACCCCAATCTAAAATCTATGTGTTGGGTGCATATATGACCACATATATGAGTCAAATACATATTAAAATTACGATAAAATTATACAAAAAGAAATGCCATGCTTAAAGTTGCAAGTTTAAGTTTGCTTGTGGTTTTAAAAACACGCTAAACTAAACATCCTTTATGTTTATTTTTGTTACAGGTTACATCATTTAGCACTAACTTTGTTTATTTTTTTTAAGTCAGGTCACATGCAAGTCACATACTATTAAAGTGGCTTCAGATTTGCATGACCCATGAAAAGTCGTATGTAAATAACTATTAGGTGTCTAAGATCATCTACAACTGGGTTCATCACTCGCAAGTGAGATTAGTAGTAAGTTGCCACTAGTCATTAGCAACTTGTTACTATTGATGGAGTTTGGGTCGATGTTCTCTAAATGATTTAACCAAATCAGTGCCAACAGTTATATCCATCAATTATCATTTGAAACATTGTGATTGTTACCACTTATAAAGAGAAAGTTTTTGGACTGATTTTGGTATATGTTTTCGCAACATAAACTGCATATTTGTTCTTATATCTCTTTTTGAATTATTCGATTGAATTCTAGAGAGTACTATCAGACCGAAAGTTATCTCAACACGATTCATTCCATTAGAGATATCCATAGTTCCATACCCTACGAACTTTAAGCATTTGGTACAGTTTATGTAGATTAAATGTTGAATATTTACAAAACAAGTTAGGAAAGAAATTTTAATAATATATCTATATCTTTGCAGTAAAAGTAATCGATGTACTAAGACTTGATCATGTTAGTTCAAATGCCGTCCATGTGTACTATTTTAATAGGAGTGGTATGAAATGGTACATATATTATAAGATGTACTTCTCATTATAAATTTTATGTGTTATTTTTCTATTTGTAAGTAGACATTAAATTATTTTATGTTCTCTTGTATGTTTTATATACTACAAAATTGATTCAATGAATAGTAAACCCACGTAAAAAAATGCCATTACTGTATCTGTTTTTACTATAAATGATATACACTTTAAGTTATTTTTTACAATTTCTTTTTGTCCATTAGTTTGTGTTCGTTAATTGTTAAAAAAAAAAAAATTAAATACGCACTTATGTTGAATTTTTTTCTCAATATTCAAATATAAATTTTATCAAAACAAAGTTGTATACAAAAAATATTTCTTTTGTTATCCTAATTATACCGAGTATCGGTACCGTAACGAACCAAATCGACACCAACCGAATAATACTAGTAATTTTTTTTTTAGAGCAAAACCAGTAATGTAACTTTATTACCGGTACTAGTATCGATATTTGTTTTTACGGTTTTCGATGGGATATCACGACTTTGTTTTCTATTGCACGGGAGGCACCATATGTGCAATTAAATAAACCAATAATGACCGAACAAGACCGGTACCAGTATTTATTTTTATGGTTTTTGATCTATGTAAAACATGTGTCTAAACCTTTTGGGCATATCAAGAATTTAATATGAGTTTTATCTTTTGGTATAACTTTTTTTATAGGGAAAATATGAATTTTGTACGGTGTGAATTCGTTATCGAGACTCATTGTTTGAAGAGATACTGAATTTGTTACTCGTCAAGACATGACAAGTACCCAAAATCCCTAGAGGATGACACAATTTGTGGCTCAAACGTAACAAGTTGGAGTTTGAATATCTTTGATGTCATTTGGTGCAAATATGAGGTGTAAAAAGGTTGCCAAATCTATCTATCCCCTTTTGATTATTGGCATGCTTAAATAGTGCATATCTAATGTACATTAAACATCATAGTGTCAACTTTTTTTCTAATCATAAAGATTCTTGAATTGTATCTTTGAAAATTTTGTGAAGACCGTTAATTTTTACTTTATGTTATAGTGTATATCATGATGACTTTTTACTGTATACTATAAATCATGATAATAAATATATCTATACTATACTAGCTTATACCTCGGGAGCGTCCCGGGTTGAAAAATCCAAGTAAAATAAATAAAATTAGAAGTATCTAAACTATAAAAATGGCATCTATATAGCAATTACCTGTTGGAGAGCGTCCCGGGTTGAAATATCTAATATGACATAATAAAATATCTAATATGACAACATAATTAATGACTTGCCAATATATGATTTTTTTTTTTGAACGGCAAATTTCTACTCCTTATGGGACTTGAACCCAAGACCTCCCCCTTAGGTGTTCCTAGAAGCTTTGCTTCTACCATTGGGCCACCAACCCCAATGACTTGCCAATATATGATTAATGAATATTATTATTATTATTATTATTATTATTTTAAACAAATCTCTGCCATATGTTGTCATATTATAATATAAAAAAAGGGTAATTGGGTCGGTATCACCTAATCCCAGGCCCGACCCAAATCCACATTTTTTTTAAACTAATTCAAAACCTGACACAATACTTGTCGGGTTACAAAAAATAGTCGTTTTTTTTTCTCCGTTTTTTATATAGCACTATGGTACTCGTTGGAAAGATAATAAAACGCTCGTTAATTTGGTGTAATTTTTTTCTTTAAAAAATCTCGTATATAAAAGATATTAATGTTTAAAAGTTATGAGAGGAAAATGAGAGAGAACATAATAAAGTTTTAATATTTACATTTAGTAGATTAGGTATTTAATATATTATGTTAAATCATATTTAAACCATATTTATTCTTTTTTTAATTGGTCTAGAGTTGCCACATCGCATCCTATGTGACATCTCTCAAAAGAGAGATTGCATAATATTATGACATGTCATAAAAAATGCTTTGGTTTATTATATATATAGATATAGATTATAATGCATAAGGGATCAGTAGTTTAAAATACCCAAAAGTTAAGAACTTATTTTTCATTAATAACCTTAAAATGAGGGTAAAATAGTCATTTATACATTATTTGCATTTTAATACCATATTTTAGTTACATTGTAATCCCTTAAACTTTCCTTAACTTTGGTTATTTAAATTAAAGTTAAACTTCTTTTCTTTATTTTAAACAAATTATCCCCCATGATTTTTAAATAGTTATATTTTGTTCATACGTTCATGCATTTATAAAAAAAATTACATCATGAGCATTTTATTATCTTTAATTTAAGTATAGTATTGCTATTTTTTATTTTAAAAAATCGTGCTACATGATTAACAATATCTAAGAGTGAGCAATAACTAAATTGTCTGCCGAAGCCAAACAAGAAAACAGACAAAACTGAAAACATCTGATTTAACTTAAAATCGATTATCGTTTTCTTTTTGTACCCTTAGTTAACCGAAATTAGTTAAGATGAAATGAACTCATTCATATATTCATAGCAACGTGCCCGCACGATGTGGTAGGGAACACAGACACTTCTAATGGTTCATGGTTTGGTTAGGTTCAGTTCGGTTATAAACCTCAACCGAAACAAAAATCAACATTATCGGTTTATCGATCTTATTAACCAACCGGTTAATTGGTCCAGTCTATTTGGTTAGATTGTCGTTTTTAGTTCGGTGTAGTTAATTTTGGTTAATAACCAAAACCAAACTTTGGTTAAAATTTTGCTTAAAAGCATATAAATACATCTAATGGATGGGTGTCTAAAATATATAAATGTATGAATGGTTCATTTTCGGTTTGTTAATTTTGGTTAACTTAGGGTACAAAAAAAACGATATTAGATTAACTCGGTTTTGGTTAATTTTCAGTTTGGTTTTGTGTGTTTTTGTTTCATTTCGGTTGAGGGTTCAATTATTGTTCACCCCTAAATATTGTTAAGAGTTAATTGCCAATTTAGTCCCTAAGGTTTGTCAAAAATTGCCACTTTCATCCAAATCTTTTTATTTGGTCAATTTAGTCCCTGTGGTTTCATTTTTTTGTCATTTTAGTCCCTGTGGTTTGTTAAAAATTGCCACTTTAATCCAAATCTTGTTAGTCCACAGGGACTAAAATGACAAAAAAATGAAACCACAGGGACTAAATTGACCAAATAAAAAGATTTGGATGAAAGTGGCAATTTTTGACAAACGTCAGGGACTAAATTGGCAATTAACTCTATTGTTAATCACGTAAAAAATCAAACTTTTAATTAAATATATATAGGAATACTCTAATATGGTTTGAAGCTGAGTAGATAGGTTTTTGAATTGTAGTGACGGTAGAAATAGAGGGGGTTTTGAAATTTTTGAATTTGAAATCTGAATCATTGATTCTCGTCACTTATTCCACATTTTCTCTGTATTTTCTTCAAAACCATCTTCTTTGTCTCTGGTTTCGCGCAAACTATATGTCTTGCTATAGAGTTCATGGATTCTGTTGAACAGTAATTTCCAGCTTATACGTTATTTTAGATTTCAATACATCATCACCAAGTGTCACACCCTCAAATTCCACGTGCGAGGTTTTACCGCGAGGCGCGTGATACACCAAGATCCAAGTCAACGGTCACAATAAACGACAACTATATGTAAAAGATACGTAAACCATTCATTAAGTTTTCAAATTGTAACCAACGACAGCGGAAGCATAAAACATCTTTACAACCCAAAATGTAAATGTTATATGTTTGACAACGTTTGAAACCATGTAAATGAATCCTAGATGACGTGCGACACCGTGCGCCTATCAACAGCTGTTACCTTAGCGACCTGAGAAAACATGCTAAAAACGTCAGCACATAATGCTGGTGAGTTCACAGGTTTTAAGTAAAATGTTTCATGAGTTATGAAAAATCCATCATGTTACTACTATGTTATAAGGACGTTAGCTAGGCATATGAACTCATTAATACGATACCATGTATGTACCACCCATATGAACTAACCGAACTGCTAATTCACGGCTAACCGAACTACCGATCCACGGCGAACTGAACTGTCAAACCACGGCTAACCAAACTACCGATCCACGGTGGACTGAACTGCCGAAACATGGTTAACTGAACTGGGCTTAAACATATCGTATAACAAACACATGGTAACACTAGTATAACATGATCTATATGATTACAAGTACGTATCATGTTTCTCCCCCGAAAACGTAAACACCGAAAGAGGGGCTGTGAAACTCACCTTAGGCTGCGTTATTCTTAAAAGATAATAAACAATGCAATGATAGTCCCTAGTATCGGCGACCTATCATAAGATATATATATATATATATATATAAGTATCCGGACAAATGACCCGTAGGTCAACTAGTTCCTGAATGTCCAGACTGTCACACCCTCAAAATCCACTTGCGGAGTTTTACCGCGAGGCGCATGACAAACCAGGATCCAAACCAACGATCACAATAAACAAGTCTAAATGAATATAAATGCAATTTCAAAACATAGTTTAAAATCCCGTTTACAGCGGAAGCTTATTCAAAATAGTATCTCAACAGTGAAACAATAGTTCAACGTTTATAAGACCATGCAACCCTAGTTAGACGCCGTACAGACGCGTGCGCCCTAGTCCAGTCGTGCTACCTTAGCGACCTGAGAAAACATGTAAAAGTTTACGTCAGCACAAAAATGCTGGTGAGTTTACAGGTTTTGTAATCCAAGTACCAAGTCCACCTGTCCATACTATAACAAATCGAAAACCAGTATACGCTAGCTAGGCGTACGTTTTGTTACTACCACGATTGGAAAACCATTACTAACTCGAATACCAGATGTTGTGCCCGAAAAGTACCAGTTGTTCCTGTTGTTCCTGTTTGAGACAATATGCACTCGCCCGACCCTCCAAGCCGACGAGCGGGGTTGGTCACTCCCAATAGCGCTATTCACATTTCCCCGTTGTGCAAACCCGCACATTCATGGTTCCCCCCGGGACTTCCAAAGATCGTGTAGTACACAATAGAAACCCATAGTATGACAGTAGTTACCAAATAATCGTTTTAACACATGTTTTCTCCCCCGAAAGTATAAAACCAGTTTAAAAGAGGGGCCATAAACTCACCTTAAGTTGCGTTACTCCTTAACCCGAGTAAACTCAGCTGCTATGCTAGTCCCGTAAAGCGGCGACCTAACATATGACAGTTACAAGTACTTAGACTAATAACCCGCAGGTTAATTAGTCCCTAAATGTCCAGACCATAACCAAGTTCGTTTGAAAACACCGTGACTGTTTAACTGACCCAAAGTACAAGACTCGACATCCCATTGGTGACCCGAGACTCCCCGTGTTATGTTTACGCTCTAAAACATACAATAACGCAATCACACTTAACATACGTTAACGTACAACAAGTTATAGCACATAGTTCACGTATCACCGTATTACATCCAAACATATGTTACCAAGTTATTAGACATGTTACGAGGTTCCTAGCATGTTACTACATGTCAAATCGGGTCTCGGAATGCTAATTTACACTTACAGCAGCAGTACACGCGATTAGGAAAAGTAAACTAGCATTTAGGACTGATTGCATATAAAAACTAGCAATCAGGGCTGATTGCATATAAAAACTAGCAATCAGGGCTGATTGCATATAAAAACTAGCAATCAGGGCTGATTGCATATAAAAACTAGCAATCAGGGCTGATTGCATGTAAAAACTAGCAATCAGGGCTGATTGCATGTAAAAACTAGCAATTAGGGCTGATCGCATATAAGTTCATGCGACTGGGCCCTAATCGCATGAAAAACTGGCGATTAGTCTCCTAATCGCCTCTAACATAGGCGATTAGGATTGCTAATCGCCTGTAACCTTGCTGTTCCAGTTTTTCGCGCGTTTAACGCTCCAAATCAGATCCAGAACGTGTGTAACTACCCAATATCATCCCAAACACTATTCTAAACATGTTTCAACTAAAACCCTTCGTTTTGCCTCGTATTATCAGCCCTGCATGCAATCACGTAATCCAAACACCATTCCCATAGCATGCAATCATCATACTAACATGCATAACAATAACCCTAATAATCAATTACTCAGATATCATCATCATAACATTAATATTATTCTGATTTAACCTAATAACATGTTAATCCATCATTATGAATCATAAAAACCCTAGCTTTCTAATCATAAACACCCATAACACATGTATACTAGTTAGAATCCGATTAACAACCCTTATTAACGATTATCAGAAAGCTTTTTCGTTTTAGAACAGGTCTAGACCAATTAGGGATTGATTAAAAACGTTTATAAAGATTCATGGATGGAAACCAAACCTTAGAATTGTGAAAGAATGAAGGATTATGCTTGAATCCTTGTGTTTTGATCAAAAATCGCGTTCCAGAGGTTGTGTGTGTTGGGGCAGGTTATGGGACGACTAGGGTTTGTATAATGAAGTTTATGAGGTCATGTATGGTATTTATAGTCGTTTTTAGTCGTCCAGCACGTAACTAGCGATTATGCAGCCCTTACACGCGATTAGGGAGGCTAATCGCATGAATGTTCACACGATTAGGCCTAATCGCCCCTACCATCACACGAGTAGGCTTCTACTCGCCCCAATGGTTGCCTACTCGCCTCCCCTATGGGCGATTAGGCTTCCTAATCGCCTATAGGGGTTAGTTTCGTGTGTTTTGCGCGTTAAACCCCGTTTTAACATATGTTAACACATATTAACGTACCGACAAGTCACATAATGATTGTAAACACATAACACAAGTAAATACACATATTCACACTCGTTCACCAATTCCCGGGACTCGAGACTCGTATGTTCCGTATGCCCTGACGATCCTACAAATCGTCACCGTTTGTACACTTGGTTAAGGACCGACATCTAATGAACCTCTAGACCAACATCCAATGATCCTCTAGACTAAACCGATAGTTCCCGAACCATAACCCGACTTAACTAACCCAGTTAAGTACAATATACGCGTGACTCGCTAAGGTAGACTTTCATCTAGACAACGTTGTTAACCAGAATTTGCCGGGTGTCACATCATCCCCACGTTAAAAGAATTTTCGTCCCGAAAATTGCACAAGTACCAAAAGAACAAAAGAAATAACGAAGGAAACAAACAAAAGATAGAAACCAAAAGAGAGATTTACCCGAGTTGTCACATCATCCCCACGTTAAAAGGAATCTCGCCCCGAGATTCATTCAGCTGCAGAAGAGACATGTCTCGACTCGAACGCTTCCTTAGGAAAAAGATGAGGATACTTAGACTTCATCTGATCCTCCCGTTCCCACGTGTACTCCGGTCCCCGGTTCGAGTTCCACCGAACCTTAACGATACGAATCTTGCTGTGACGTAGGCTGCGAATCTTGTAATAAAGGATCTCCACAGGTTCTTCCACAATCCGAAGACGATCATCAACCTTGATCTCTTCCAGTGGAACAATGAGAGACTCGTCAGCCAGACACTTCTTCAAGTTGGACACATGAAAGACGTTATGTACGTTACCGAGCTCCGTCGGTAAATCAAGACGATATGCCACCGGTCCAATCCGTTCCAGGATCGTAAATGGGCCGACATACCGCGGATTGAGTTTGCCACGCTTCCCAAAGCGTATGACGCCCTTCCATGGTGAGACTTTTAGAAGTACTTTGTCATTGACTTGGAATTCCAATGGTTTGCGACGCTGATCGGCATAACTCTTTTGCCGGTCCCGTGCCGCTGCCAACCGGTTACGAATCTGTACGATCTTTTCCGAAGTTTCGTACACTAGTTCAGGCCAGTGAGTTGACTCTCACCCACTTCAGCCCAACAAAGAGGAGAACGGCATTTCCGTCCGTACAGTGCTTCGAACGGAGCCGCCTTGATGCTCGTGTGATAACTGTTGTTGTACGAGAATTCTACTAACGGTAGATGAGCTTCCCAACCCTTGCCAAAATCGATCACACATGCCCGCAGCATGTCTTCTAAAGTTTGAATTGTGCGCTCACTCTGACCGTCAGTCTGTGGATGATAAGCCGTACTCATGTCTAGTTGGGTACCCAAAGCCTTGTGCAAAGACTTCCAGAAGTGAGAAGTAAAATGGGAGTCACGATCCGAGATAATAGAAACTGGCACCCCGTGCTTAGAGACAACTTCCTTCAAATAAAGACGAGCCAAACGATCCATGGTGTCGGTCTCCTTAATAGCAAGAAAATGAGCTGATTTCGTCAACCGATCGACAATCACCCATATCTTGTCATTCCCGCTTGGTGATTTAGGAAGTTGTGTGACAAAATCCATAGTAATCCGTTCCCATTTCCATTCCGGAATTTCAGGTTGTTGCAAGAGACCCGACGGTTTCTGGTATTCCACCTTGACCTTAGCACAGGTCAAGCATTTGCTCACGTATGAGGCTATGTTCGACCTCATGTTTGGCCACCAGTAAAGCACCTTCAGATCTTGGTACATCTTATCCGAACCAGGATGAATAGAATACCGGGACTTATGAGCCTCATCAAGGACAAGCTCCCGTAGTCCCCCGAATAAAGGAACCCATATGCGTTCTGCGAAGTAGTGCAGGCCATCAGGCCTTCGTTCGAGGTGCTTGTCGGCACCGTGCATGGTTTCAGCTTTAAGGTTTTCCTCCTTCAAAGTTTCTAACTGGGCAGAACGGAGTTGATCAGGTAAGGATGAATGAATGGTGAGCTGCAATGCCCGAACGCGACGAGGTTTAGTCGATTCCTTCCTGCTCAAGGCGTCTGCTACAACATTCGCCTTGCCAGGATGGTACTTAATAGCACAATCATAGTCGTTCAGGAGTTCAATCCAACGACGCTGCCGTATGTTCAAGTGTTGTTGGTCGAAAATATGTTGGAGACTCTTGTGATCGGTGTAGATGGTGCATTTGGTACCGTACAAGTAATGTCTCCAAATTTTCAACGCGAATACCACGGCACCCAACTCCAAGTCATGGGTGGTGTAGTTCTTCTCGTGCACCTTGAGTTGACGAGAAGCATACGCAATCACCTTCTCGCGTTGCATCAACACACAACCGAGACCATGAATAGAAGCATCACAGTAAACAACGAAATCATCAGGGCCTTCAGGTAAGGACAAAATAGGAGCAGAACAAAGCTTAGACTTTAGTTCCTCAAACGCTGACTCTTGTGATTCACCCCAGTCGAATTTCCTATCCTTCTGAGTGAGAGTGGTCAGGGGTTGAGCGATCTTCGAGAACCCCTGAATGAAACGACGATAGTAGCCCGCAAGGCCTAGGAATTGCCGCACCTCAGTTGGCGTCTTTGGTGCTCCCCAGTCCTTGATCGCTTCGATCTTAGCTGGATCGACATGAATTCCTAGTTCATTAACCACATGTCCTAGGAACTGAACTTCGCGTAACCAAAAGTCACACTTTGAGAACTTGGCGTAAAGTTGTTCCCGTCGCAAGAGTTCCAAAACTAACCGCAGATGATTCTCGTGTTCGGTCTTGTTCTTAGAGTAGATCAGAATGTCATCAATAAACACAATGACGAGCTTGTCAAGGTATGGTTTGCAAACGCGGTTCATCAAATCCATGAAAACCGCCGGTGCGTTCGTAAGACCGAAAGGCATGACCAAGAATTCGAAATGGCCATAACGTGTTCGAAAGGCAGTCTTGGCAACGTCAGCCTCCCTGACGCGCAGCTGGTGATAACCGGACCTCAAGTCAATCTTGGAATAATAACTAGAACCCTGAAGCTGGTCGAATAGATCATCAATACGTGGAAGAGGATAACGGTTCTTGACGGTCAATTTGTTCAGTTCTCTGTAGTCCACACACAATCGGAAACTTCCATCCTTCTTCTTAACAAATAGAATCGGGGCTCCCCAAGGGGAAGAACTTGGCCGGATGAAACCCTTGTCCAAGAGTTCCTGTAAGTGACTAGACAATTCCTGCATCTCGGGAGGTGCAAGACGGTAGGGGGCCCGAGCAATAGGAGCAGCCCCTGGTACAAGATCAATACCGAACTCGACTTGACGATGAGGAGGAAGACCAGATAAATCATCGGGAAAAACATCAGGAAACTCGCGTACCACCGGAATGTCGTCGATCTTCTTCTCATCACTAGAGGAAACAGATAAAAGCGCCAAAACGGCTGGATAACCCTTTCGAAGACACTTAAGGGCTTTCATGCTAGAGATGATGTTTAGCGGAACACCACCCTTGATACCGTACACGAAAAGGAATTCTCCATCAGGGAGAGGAATCCGAATAACCTTATCGTAACAGACAATCTCCGCGCGATACAAAGATAACCAATCCATTCCTACCACAACGTCAAAACTACCCAATGGTACTGGCATAAGGTCGATGGGGAACGATAAACCCGACAACTCTAATTGACACTCCCGAAGGATACTAGTAGCTTCAATCTTTTTACCGTCAGCCAACTCAATAATATACTTGGTCTCTAATGGTACGGGTACTACATCTAGCAGTCGACTAACTCCCATGGATACAAAACTCTTGTCGGCACCAGAATCAAATAACACACTAACAGAACGATTATTGAGAAGGAACGTACCGGTGACTGTGTCAGGGTCCTGTCTTGCCTCAGCGGCTCCAATGACGAAGGCACGTGCATTTCTGCCGCCGCCCCCGTTGTTCCCACCCTGCTTCAGTTTTGGGCAATCCTTCTTGTAATGCCCAGTGTCACCACAGTTGTAGCATCCTTGTTTTCCTGTAGTCCCCTGAGTAGTCGAAGCTGAGTTAGTAGTCGGGGCCTGGGTCGATGGAAGTGTAGCCCGACAATCTTTAGCATAATGCCCTGTTCGCTGGCAGCGATGACAACGGTTACTGTCGCAGTTCCCTTGATGATGACGTCCACACTTGTTACATTTGGGCAGTTTCCCCGCATAACCACCCTGCTTGTTACCCGAAGAAGATGAACCCCCATTATCAAACCTCTTACCCTGCTGTGTTGTCCCAGATCCTTTCCCGTCATTTTCCCACTTTCGCTTGTTGTTCTCTGGGGCCTTAACAGTCGAACCCTTCGCAGGCAAAATACCCTCGTTCACCTTTAAGTTGGTCATCCTATGTGCCGATCGGACTACCTCTGCATACGTAGGATGATTTCCCGCAGCCACTAACCCTGCAATTTCCGGTACTAACCCCGAGACATAGTGTTCAATCCTACGGTATTCTGGCACATGCAGATCGGGACACAGCACTGCCAACTCATTCCGCCTCACAGTATACTTCTCAATTTCCGACCCAGTCATCTTGAGGTTCCACACCTCGTGCTCCAGCTTCTGTACCTCTTCTCTCGGACAGTATTCACGCTTCAACAGTTGCACGAAATTCTCCCATGGCATAGCATATGCCTCCCCAATACCCATATTCTGGGTGATGCCATTCCACCAAGTCAATGCCACATCCTGGAATAACGCAGCAGCATACTTAACCCGATCTTCTGGGAGACAGTTACACATCAGAAATACTGACTCCACTTTCTCCAGCCACCTAAGCAAGCTCACCGCACCCTCAGTGCCAGAGAATTCCTGGGGTTTACAGTCCCGGAACATCTTGTAGGTGCACATGGGTGGGGGTGGGTTAACAGGACCACCTGAAATGAAACGTATGAGAAACCACGAAGAATGTAAACAAGGTTCACCAATGAGGCAAAGAAAATGGATAGATCAACTTACCACCACCGTTGTGCCCTAACTGAAAGGCAGCTTGGAGCAAGTTGTTCAGATCAGCCTGCGATAGGTTAATACCTCCACCACGACCACCAGCACCACCGCGACCACCACCACGTCCACCATTGCGACCACCTCCACGTCCTCCTCGTACTCCAGACATGATTCTGGCAGAAAGAACGAGAAAATTTAGTTTCACAGTTAAAGATAACCACTAATGTTCACAAGATCAAAGCTAGATCCAATCCAGGACTATCCCCTCAAACCCAGAGCTCACTAGGGCTTCCATGCATTTCGGTTTATGATTTTGTGTGCACCCAAAATGATAAACCGCTCTACATGGTCCTCCAAGTGTTCTCCTAGTTCAAAGTTCAAATCACCGAACATAGACTCTTAGCTACACACCGTAATACTACGGTAGTTTATGGCAAGTGTTTCTATTGGAGTACGAAAGGGAGATGTCCGAGCCTTGGACAAATCTCAAGAGCACACGAGTTACTCCAATAGACTACCCTGCCTAGAAAGTACGTAACCCGACCTAAGATAGAACGGATGATGTAACGTAGAAAGACCAACAATTTAGAGACACCCCGACAAGACCATACGTAAACCACCTTAATGTTTAGTACCATGTGATCGTCTAGTGTGTGCGACTCGGCTATAGACTAGACTCTACATGCAGTCCTAGTTCACTATAACCTGGCTCTGATACCAATCTGTCACACCCTCAAAATCCACTTGCGGAGTTTTACCGCGAGGCGCATGACAAACCAGGATCCAAACCAACGATCACAATAAACAAGTCTAAATAAACATAATGCAATTTCAAAACATAGTTTAAAATCCCGTTTACAGCGGAAGCTTATTCAAAACAGTATATCAACAGTGAAACAATAGTTCAACGTTTATAAGACCATGCAACCCTAGTTAGACGCCGTACAGACGCGTGCGCCCTAGTCCAGTCGTGCTACCTTAGCGACCTGAGAAAACATGTAAAAGTTTACGTCAGCACAAAAATGCTGGTGAGTTTACAGGTTTTGTAATCCAAGTACCAAGTCCACCTGTCCATACTATAACAAATCGAAAACCAGTATACGCTAGCTAGGCGTACGTTTTGTTACTACCACGATTGGAAAACCATTACTAACTCGAATACCAGATGTTGTGCCCGAAAAGTACCAGTTGTTCCTGTTGTTCCTGTTTGAGACAATATGCACTCGCCCGGCCCTCCAAGCCGACGAGCGGGGTTGGTCACTCCCAATAGCGCTATTCACATTTCCCCGTTGTGCAAACCCGCACATTCATGGTTCCCCCCGGGACTTCCAAAGATCGTGTAGTACACAATAGAAACCCATAGTATGACAGTAGTTACCAAATAATCGTTTTAACACATGTTTTCTCCCCCGAAAGTATAAAACCAGTTTAAAAGAGGGGCCGTAAACTCACCTTAAGTTGCGTTACTCCTTAACCCGAGTAAACTCAGCTGCTATGCTAGTCCCGTAAAGCGGCGACCTAACATATGACAGTTACAAGTACTTAGACTAATAACCCGCAGGTTAATTAGTCCCTAAATGTCCAGACCATAACCAAGTTCGTTTGAAAACACCGTGACTGTTTAACTGACCCAAAGTACAAGACTCGACATCCCATTGGTGACCCGAGACTCCCCGTGTTATGTTTACGCTCTAAAACATACAATAACGCAATCACACTTAACATACGTTAACGTACAACAAGTTATAGCACATAGTTCACGTATCACCGTATTACATCCAAACATATGTTACCAAGTTATTAGACATGTTACGAGGTTCCTAGCATGTTACTACATGTCAAATCGGGTCTCGGAATGCTAATTTACACATACAGCAGCAGTACACGCGATTAGGAAAAGTAAACTAGCATTTAGGACTGATTGCATATAAAAACTAGCAATCAGGGCTGATTGCATATAAAAACTAGCAATCAGGGCTGATTGCATATAAAAACTAGCAATCAGGGTTGATTGCATATAAAAACTAGCAATCAGGGCTGATTGCATGTAAAAACTAGCAATTAGGGCTGATTGCATGTAAAAACTAGCAATTAGGGCTGATCGCATATAAGTTCATGCGACTGGGCCCTAATCGCATGAAAAACTGGCGATTAGTCTCCTAATCGCCTCTAACATAGGCGATTAGGATTGCTAATCGCCTGTAACCTTGGTGTTCCAGTTTTTCGCGCGTTTAACGCTCCAAATCAGATCCAGAACGTGTGTAACTACCCAATATCATCCCAAACACTATTCTAAACATGTTTCAACTAAAACCCTTCGTTTTGCCTCGTATTATCAGCCCTGCATGCAATCACGTAATCCAAACACCATTCCCATAGCATGCAATCATCATACTAACATGCATAACAATAACCCTAATAATCAATTACTCAGATATCATCATCATAACATTAATATTATTCTGATTTAACCTAATAACATGTTAATCCATCATTATGAATCATAAAAACCCTAGCTTTCTAATCATAAACACCCATAACACATGTATACTAGTTAGAATCCGATTAACAACCCTTATTAACGATTATCAGAAAGCTTTTTCGTTTTAGAACAGGTCTGGACCAATTAGGGATTGATTAAAAATGTTTATAAAGATTCATGGATGGAAACCAAACCTTAGAATTGTGAAAGAATGAAGGATTATGCTTGAATCCTTGTGTTTTGATCAAAAATCGCGTTCCAGAGGTTGTGTGTGTGTTGGGGCAGGTTATGGGACGACTAGGGTTTGTATAATGAAGTTTATGAGGTCAAGTATGGTATTTATAGTCGTTTTTAGTCGTCCAGCACGTAACTAGCGATTATGCAGCCCTTACACGCGATTAGGGAGGCTAATCGCATGAATGTTCACACGATTAGGCCTAATCGCCCCTACCATCACACGAGTAGGCTTCTACTCGCCCCAATGGTTGCCTACTCGCCTCCCCTATGGGCGATTAGGCTTCCTAATCGCCTATAGGGGTTAGTTTCGTGTGTTTTGCGCGTTAAACCCCGTTTTAACATATGTTAACACATATTAACGTACCGACAAGTCACATAATGATTGTAAACACATAACACAAGTAAATACACATATTCACACTCGTTCACCAATTCCCGGGACTCGAGACTCGTATGTTCCGTATGCCCTGACGATCCTACAAATCGTCACCGTTTGTACACTTGGTTAAGGACCGATATCTAATGAACCTCTAGACCAACATCCAATGATCCTCTAGACTAAACCGATAGTTCCCGAACCATAACCCGACTTAACTAACCCAGTTAAGTACAATATACGTGTGACTCGCTAAGGTAGACTTTCATCTAGACAACGTTGTTAACCAGAATTTGCCGGGTGTCACACAGACCATAACCGTGTACGTTTGAAAACATGTTTGTATGTTAATCTGACCACACAAGACAAGACCCGACATCCCATTGATGACCCGACATCCCCCGTGTTAGTCAAATACAAGTAACCAAGCAATCACATGTAAACATGCACTTAATATGCACAACAGTTCACCAAGTCTATCATACAATCCACATACTGCATATACGAGTCCAAACACGTGTTATTAGGTTTCTAAACATGTCACGGGGTTCCCAATATGTTCCTAGGTGTCAAACCATGTTTCGGGGTCCGAAAATACACTTCAGCAGCAAAACGCACGACTAGGCATCAAAACACGCGATTAGGAATCAAACAGGAAATTAAGAAATCAAACAGGCAATTAGGAATCCTAATCACCCCTGTTACATGTGAGTAGCTCCCTACTCGCCCTTATTACAGGCGAGTAGCTCCCTACTTGCCCCCTGCAGAGCAGGAGCTACTTTTCGCGTGTTTGACCCTCTAAATCAGATCCGAAACATGTAAAAATACCCAACATCAATCCAAAATCATCAAGTAACATATCCTAAATGAAAACCCCCAATTTATCCCCAGTCTAACACCCTAATTGCAAGCATTCCCCAAAATGGAATACTATTATGAAAACATCACATCAAAGCATGCATAACTTACCCTAAATGGCAATTAATCAGATTTCATCACATAATCATGTTGCAAATCATCATCCTACTGTTACTACATCATTCTAGTACAAACCCTAACATCATACAACCATCAAATCAACCCATAACATCCTAAATCCTCCTAAATCACTCAAACGGGTCAAAACGCATATTGTCATCAAAACACATCAAACAACCTTCAAACTCCTAGATAATCATCCTAACAACTTATATATACCAGTAAAACATCAAACACATAAGAATCCCCATGTTTTAATCATAAAAATCTGTTCTTTGCATGTACACTTCACATATAACTCATATAAGAGATTAGACTTGTTTTAAAATTGTTTTTCAAAGGTTTCAAAGACACAAACTTCACAATACCAGGTCTGGACCTTTAGGGATCAAAATAACAACATGATATAAGTTTAGTATGGATAACACACCTTGGATTTTGCTAAAGAGGATGTGTAAAGCTTGAAAATGGTAGGTTTTAGGGCAAAAACGAGTTCCAGAGGTTGAGTATGGTGTGAGAGAGGTTTGGGGCGAGTTAGTGTAACACCCCAACCGATGGCGGAATCATTGAGGTGTCACGTAGTGACGATTGTTCAAAAGCACATGGTACTAAAATGTAAATGTATTATTGAATAATTTAAATTGTCTTACATAGATGAAATGGGAAAAATACAAAAGTCTGAACGAAACATGAAATTTGAAATAACTTATTAAAAGCAAGCACTAAAAATCCAATGCTATAGTACTAAGATCAAACTGCACCTGAAACATGTACAAAATAAGTTTTGTCAACATATGAAATGTTGGTGAGCATTCCTAGTTTTAATACATATAGTAAGTTGGAAAAATGGTATACAATTCAAGTGCAAAGCTACAGTGCAATTATGTAAACTATGTATCATACAAATGAGCGAAATCAATCCTGTGACTGTATAATGTACTAAATGAACGGCGGTGTACTTATCCAATAAATGGATAATAACTTAACAATGACCGTGGATTCTCCGATGAAAAAGGGGGAGAATCAACCTAAGCGGGTTGTCAATCCAATAGCGCTATCCAATGTTAAGGTCGGCTTGTACAATGTTAATGATTTCACTAAGTACAAATGTATTCTACATGTAATGTCTAAGCATAAAGCACGTTTGTAAGCAAATGCACATAGTACTAGAATTGTATTGTAAAAATGTGAACTTATATTTGTAATTTGTATAAGTGTACATGTAACACCCCAAAAATGAATAAAAGCAAAAAAGGGATAGGAAATACTCACTTTCGCCAAATGACTAGATGACTAAGCGAGCGTGAAAATGCGAGCAATCCAAAGATTCAACAACGAAACTAGTCCAATTTAGAAGAAAATAAACCGAATAGGAAAAAATATCAAGCTTCCAATTCGCCAATTACAAGAGCTTATAATAAAAGCTTCAAATGTAGATGTAATATACTCTAGAAGAAAGGTATGAGGGAGAGTTTAATCAAATTGAAACAATTGATTTAGAGGTGCAAAGTGTAATGGGTCATAGGTGGATTTTTATACTAGTTTTGGATTCAATAAGGCTTTAAAATTGGTCAACACCATAAAGTAAGGTTTTAAAATAAGTTGACTATTTGACTAGGACTTTGACTAGGAATTTGACTAGGACTTTGACTAGGAATTTGACTAGGACTTTGACTAGAACTTTGACTGTTTGACTGTCTCCGCGGACCGCGAGAGCAAAAAAAATCATTTTTTCTAATTTAATCAATTTTAAGTTTCGGACTTGTTTCCTTCGGATTCTAAGTTGTTTTAGGACCGAAAATTAAGGGTTTTGAGTATCAAGGTCTGAAACATACGTGCTCGGGTGTAGATGTGAGTATAAAACGTGCATACTTTTACTTATAAAAATTATAGGTTTTATTAAATTGTGAATTTTGGTCCTATTAAAATATGAGGGTTAAAAATGAAAATTTTGAAATAGTTAAGGAACCAATTATGCACATTTATGAAAAGTGATAGGTGCAGGTTGTCACAGTTAGGGTTTCACAAATGATGTTTTGCAAGCCAAGTATGGTATTTATAGCTGTTTCTAGTCGTTCCAGATGTTACACGCAAGTAGGAACTGCAACAAGCAATTAGGAATCCTAATTGCCACTGTTTCAGGCGAGTAGCTCCCTACTCGCCCCTGCAGGCTGATGTGGGTTTTCGGCGCGTTAAACACTATTTTAACACATATTCACATACTGAAAAGTTATATAATGATCATAAACACATAATACATGATAACTAACACGTTCACATTCGTTCACCAATCCCCGGGACTCAAGACTTACGTGTGTGCATTAAATCCAGCGATTCTACAAATCACCAACCCTTGTACACATAGTCATGCACCAACCCTTGATGATCCCGTAGACCAACGTAGTGACTCCCGATGATTCCCCGAACCATCCTAACGACTCAACGGATCCAGTTAAGTATAATGTATGCATGACTCGCTAAGGTAGACTTACTAGTTTAATAAAAGTTACTAACCTGAGTTTGTCGGGTGTCACACCAAGCTTACTTCTCTCATGTTCAAGTAATATAACCACAAAATCCCAACTATCAATTGTCAGCCACTTAGCTGTTAGGACCTGTCGACGATGAAATTTGTGATTTTCCATTATATGAATATTTAAAAACTTGTGAGATTAGACTTACAAAAGTTGCATTTTTTGACAGTTTTAAATGTGCTTATTCATCTTGATAGTTGTTTTTTTGTTCCAATCCCTTTATATAAATTTGAAGGCTTCTAAAAAGATCCAATTTGGTTGGATTAACATGTTGATGTAATTCATATAGGCTTAGAGCATAATGCAAGCTGGTCAAGAAGTATGTTGAAACAATCGTTGAGATAACATCATCTAGGTATAATCTATCTATATAATAAATGAAAACACTAGGGTTGAATCCTAGCTTTTGAGAGGGTCTCCTAGGATCCAAATGTTAAATGGAGCTCCATGTGTTCTTAGTATATAAACCTCTTCTTTTTTTGTTTTCTCACCATCCATTTGTATGTTAAAACATTCTTCCTCCTTCCTAGCCTAATACATTGTTCATCCTTCATATCCTAATGTTAAAACATTCTTCCTCCTTCCTAGCCTAATACATTGTTCATCCTTCATATCCTAATTCCTTTCTCATTCCTCATTCCTTTCTAATTGTTCTTTTTACAAGGTATGTTGTCCATCTAATCTTATATTTATCATTTTACATCAATCATGAATGAAAAACAATTAGTTTTTTTTGGTAATGATCAAAACGTTTTACGATTAATATAAGTCACGAAATTGTTTTATTATCATTTTTCTGTTTTGGATGAAATTGTTTTATTATCATTTTTCAGAATGGTATTACATCAAACTTGTAAAAAATACAATCTGTTTTTTTTTTTTTTTTTTTTTGTAATGATCACCGCGTTTTTCTATTAACATAATTATGTAAACTATTTACGATAAAGTTTCTGATTTGGATGAGATGCATACATATATGTTTACGATCATATTACATCAAACAGAAATACAATCGGTTTATATATTAATTTTTTCTGCAAAGAAAAATCAACATCGTATTACATCAATATTCTACCAAATAAAATCGGTTTTTTTGTAATGATCAAAATGTTTTTTTTATTAACATAAGTATATAAACTGTTTAGTATCAAGTTTCTGAATTGGATGAAATGGATACACAACTGTTTACAACCAGGTTTAATCATTGTATTATTGTCCAAATAATTGATGTAATATGATTGTGGTTTTAATAACAGGATTCAAATGAAATCAGTTTATAGTTTTCGTGAAAATGAAAAAAAAAACTTGCTTGAGTTTATGGTTACATTAACAAATATTTGTTTTGCATTTGAAGAACAGGATTTCATTAGGACAAAGAACTTGATTATGGCTTATCACAAGGGTGATAAATTCTTCAAGGTTATTGATGACCCTTCCGCACGAGTTTTGGTATGAGTCTTTCTAATTTTTTTTAAATAAAAAAAGTTATTCCTTATTATAATTGTTTTTTACGTGTTCGTCCAGACATTGCCGAAATCCATGAACAGTTTTTTGTTATCTAGAAACTCACGCAACAACAACATTAAATTTCGCCTTAACATGTATGAAATTGGACCCGTAAATTCGTATTCAAAGTCAATATGTTATTGATGAAGGAGACCATAAATTTCGCCTTAACATGTATCAATTCCTTATGAATAATGTGAGTAAATTCGTATACATTATGTATTCAAAGTCAACGTTAGATAATCAAGGAATATAACTATTTATCTTAATGTATATTTATCGACAGTAAATTCATATTCAAAGTCAAGGTCAATAAACATATTGACTTTCCTTATACATTCAATAATGGAGTAGAAGGAGACCATCAATTTCGCCTTAACATGCTTGAAAATTGGACCCGTAAATTCGTATTCAAAGTCAATATGTTATTGTTAAAGGAGACCATAAATTTCGCCTTAACATGTATCAATTCCTTATGAATAATGTGAGTAAATTCGTATACATTATGTATTCAAAGTCAACTTTAGATAATCAAGGAATATAACTATTTATCTTAATGTATATTTATTGACCGTAAATTCGTATTCAAAGTCAAGGTCAATAAACATATTGACTTTCCTTATACATTATGTGTTTACATATTTATAAGATAAATGTTATATAAGGAAGTCAAAGTCAATAAACATAATGGTTTTTCTAATACATTATGCATTTTGAGTCAATACATAATTAATGGTCTAATTACATTTGCTGCATATAAATGTGTTTACATTTTTATAACGAAGAATAAACATATATAAGGCAGTCAAAGTCAATACATATATTTAACATCATTAAAATTTAGTCAAATTATATAATTACATGTTTTCAAAATTTCCGAATAACAAATGTTTATATTAGGAAGTCAATTTCAATTCTTAAGTTAATATCAAATGGCGAAATTTCAATTCCTAAATAATCGCGTCTTGCCACCACTGATTAACGTATACACATTCTAACAATTACAACATACCAAATATTATGTAAAAATCTAAATGTTATTGTATATAATAATGGAATATAGTTATGATTTTAATGATTATTGACTCACAGTCAATTCGTACTCATTTACACATATTGACCATAATTAAATTTTAGTCAACTGCATAATTACACGTTTAAATTCCAATTAATACCAAAGTCGAAAAGTTATAGCACAGTCAAAGGTCAACTTGTATTTAATAAGCAATAAAATTGATTTAAAATAAGTATAAAAGGAAATCACAATAAATAAGGAAGTCAAATTAAACTGACGAATGTATTGAAAATGTGTTTAATGGAATGAACGCTGAATACATTAAACTTCTATTAATTCATTTGTGACAAATCAATAACTTCTTGTGTTTCGATCTTGGTAACAAACAGTCTACGTTGGTCCGAACACCATTTGAACACGCAATAGTCACCAATAGAAATACCTTCTGATTCACGCAAGTCATCCCATCCAATTACAGTAAACCTTAACAAAACAATCAAGAATACAAAATATCTATAAGAGGTAAAGCGATTTTCGTAATCTAAGATAAATGAAAACGTAGATGCTGAAACTGCAAAAAACACACCTAGGGACTTGAGAATGAACTCCTACATGCACCATAGGAGACCACAAGTACCCATTGGTAAATTTAATCTTGATCTTGGATGATTGATTTAAATGCGCCATTTCAGCAATCTTTGGGAGATCAGATCGAATTCATATTTTCAAGGTCAAAAAGCAGTTTCTTTTGACAAACATAGTTACCACAGCCCATGATTGAGTTACGTTTATGATCAACAATTTAGCGTTTTTATTGAACTTTGTTTTGCATTTTTTATGATTATGTACTATATTATGTTTCAGTTTTTTACTATTCACCGTATTAGTTGGACTATTTTTGCTTCTTTTTAATGTTTTTTAATTTTTTTTTTGTTTCATGTGTGTTTTGAATATATCTTAATGTTGTTTTATCTAACGCTTTTCATTCCACAGAATTAATATTATCTAAACCATATGTAAAAATCAATAATCACAGATTTTTAATAACATTTACGCAATATAAAATTTTCATGTTTATTTATTAATACTAATAATAATCACAAATAGTATTATTATTATTCCTATTTACTTATGATTAGTTTACCAAACATAGGATAATGACTTAAATTTTTTATGTCAACAGTTTATTTAGTACCTAAATTATATTGACTACTTATTACAGCCTCAACATTTATAAATTAACATTCTTAAGTTACAATTTGTGTTCCTGTTACACTTTAGTACGATGTGTATGTACTAATTTAAAAATAAAGTATTACTTGCCTAACTTTTAAACAAAAAAACGCAGTACTATTTTGAAATTTGTAAAACTCGGTTTCATATACAATCATCAATTATATAGATTACCAATCATGACATACTTTTCCTAATTTTACTCCACTTTACAAATTTAATTTACACTCTATATTTTGATGCATACTCATGATAATTAACATTCTGAATTAATTATCATATCAATTTTTTATCAATCAATCATTATGAGTTTCCATAATATGGTTACCATATTTAAAATATGGCAAGTATAATGAATGTCTGTCTTTGATTTCGAAAATTTAAATAATTTGTTAATGTCAATCTGTTTTGGAAACCTTCTTTAAAAATGTATTGTCTATCATTAGATGAATACAAATACATAAATTTTTTTTTGAATATCTTCGTATTAATGTAAAGTATAATAATATAAAATAATATAATTAGTTAAAGTTTTCTATATCTATAGTATTGGAAGAATTCTGAATTAATTATCATACCATTTTTTATCAATCAATCAACAATTATGAATTCACAATACTTACTATATTTCAAGTATGGCAATGATTTTGACACAATTAAAATAATTATAACTAATTGAATAATTGCTAATTATACTACATTTAAAAAAAATTCCTTATGAACTTACCCTCTATATTTACCTGATTTATCTTTCATAACATACATCACCTCACATTCCTGTCTCTAGCACACCTTACATTTGAATCCCTATTATGCCAGTTAAAAAAAAAAACATTTCGTTGTGTTTTTTTTTCATCATATGTTTGATATAATTTATAAATATATAATTTTATTTATCGTTTATGTTCATTCCAAGATTTTACAAAAGTATATGTTGTTATATTGATTTCCATTTTTTTATATAGATCAATGGCAGCGGTTGAAGTAACGATGTTCAACAACCTCAAAACAAACATGGATGATGTTGTTGTACGAGCTACAATCATTAGTCTTTGGAGACAACCGGATAACCATGACTATTCGTTACACATGGTTTTAATGGACGAAAATGTAAGTAATAATCTACCTTATATTTGTAGTTGCATAATATGATTACTGGTTGTTATTATGAATATATTTTTACAACTGTCAAATGATTAAATATTTCATTATGTAATTTTTTTCTATATAGATTTTATGCAAAACATACATTCTAATTATTACTTAAGTTATACGTGTACTATTTATTTATTTGTACTAATTAGTTTTTTTAAAACTATGTTATGAATACAAATATTTCATATTCAACATATTAAACATCAAACATATTTGTATATTTCAATTCATGTATCTTGCTGTTTTATAGTATAAAACCATTTGCAAATTATACTTTGATATGTAATTCTTTAATTATTCAAGGATTCAAAGCTCAAGGAACAATATCCAACAGATTGGTTCGACTATTTGAAAGTGAAATACAGGAGCAACTTTCTTTAGTAATTCAATTTGTTAGAGTTGGATTTGATTTTTCAAGAATCAAATATGTTACCAGTCCCTATAAAATTATTTTCAAAAGTAATACCCAACTCTTGAGATGTGATAATTGGATCGGAGATAAGTTTGGTTTCTGTTTCTCGCCTTTTCATGGTAAAGACATATGACAGTATTATTATATATTTTTGTATTACTATTCATTTACAATAAATGTTGTGTTAACTAGCAACACAATTTACCTATTATAATAGGAGAAGAGTATCATTATTGTTGGGACTGTGATTGCTGTTTGTAAAGATCGTGGTTGGTACTATATGGCTTGTCCAGATTGTAATAGCAAGGTGTCTTTATACTATATCAATTCTGTCAAGAATGATGGTTTTGGAGATTATGAAGTGCGAGATGCATATGATTGTATGAATGAAAATTGTAAGCAGAAAGATATCATGCCAGTTCCAAGGTATTTTTATCAAGATAAAATCTATTTTTTATTTTGAAAATATAAAGGTGATCTACATGTGTTAACATTTAATTTTACTTATTATATATCAGGTTTAGAATTCATGTACATGTTCAAGATGCGACTGGTGATGTTGAACTAATTTTATTTCATAATGAGGCAACTGTAGTTATTCCAATGTCTGCAAATACGTTGATTGAGGAAAATACACAGGTTGTATATTTATTATTATTATATATCATACTCTTCTATTTTTTGTGATATATTTTTTTATAAATACATAAAACAATAATAATTTTAATTTTATACAGGTTGATCACACTGTCAAGTTTCCAGATGAATTATTCTATTTACGTGATAGAGTTTTTGCATTTAAAATCTCCATCACTGATTACAATTTGAAAAGCTTTGATGAAGTTTATGGAATTTCTAACCTAACTGATGACAAGTTTATTATTTCTGAAATTACAAAAAAGTTTCAGTCTTTTGATCAAGTAAGTTAATGATGACTGCAATTGAAATTTTTATACTCATTTTTGTTAGTTTCATTTTAACCTTTTTTTTTTGTACCAGGATACTAGCAAAAACATAATGAATGAAAATTTAACTGATGAAGAATGTTCGATTATCTCTGGTAAAGATGGTAAAACTAAACGCAAGCTGACAGCAGTATATGAATTGCTTGGGAACAATACAGTATCACCTATTAAGAACGATGATGAGGCAACTGAAGCTTAAATGGAGTCTGATGTGAAGACTAATAATGTTTATTACAAATAAAAACTTTCTTGGTTACTACTATGCTATAAAACGATTGTTTGTCTTAATTTATTTTTGATTCTCTTTCATTATACTTATATTATCTCATCTATGGTTTTTGTTTTTTGTAATTTATTTGTTTGTTCAAATTTGGTTTACTTTCAATACTGAACACTAATTTTATAATATTTATCTATATTTGATATAAGCTATATAATCTAATGATTGTATTTACATAACAATCATTGAGGCATAATCTAAAGTAATTTACATTTCTGGTCCAAAATAAAACATAAATACTAACAATTACGTTAATTTGTAAAAGTCAATTCTATCTAATTCTATATTTGTAACAAAGGTTGACTAATCAATCATGTCCCAATTAGCTTAGTCCGATTAACATATACATTATTTGATAATATAAAATATATATACTAAAAAAAACAAATTAATATAATTCAATTCTTTTAATCACACAACAATTATTGAGGTATAATTGATATATTGATAAGGATAATCATTCAAACACCAGTCAATACGTTTGACAACATTTTATGCACTAAATGTGCTAATTTATGCACTAAATGTGCTAATTTTAAGTATCTTTTACCTATCAAGCTAAAAATTAGATTAATCCCATATTTATACTTCACCTATATAATTACATCAATACAAGTCTTTCACACTTATTCAATCAACATTATCACACTGTTATCATTCAATTACTTATCTCTGTGTTTCGAATACAATGATTTTTTCACATTGAGTTTCGTTCAGGCCGTGGAAGCAAAGACATTTGTAAGTGGATTTCTACATTACCTTATTTGTTTTGTTTTATTAAGAAACATAGTCCTTTATACAACTATGTTTAATATGGTTTGTCTTCCACAGTTGTTACTACACATTCATAAGCATGGATTTTACATTTAATGTGTTTATGTTAACTACATACTTGCCATTTAGATTTTAAAGTTTTTTTAAGACAGAATTGTGATTCCCAAATTTGTGTTATGTGTTTTGTTTTGTATAGACATTTCAGTATTCAATGTTGTCTGTTTTACTTGGTTCTTGCAGAAAAGTCTCACCATTAACTTTGTTAGCTTTTGTTAGATAAAAATTACATAAATAAATATGGAATTAATATAATTCCTAAACAATAAAAAAAATAAGAAATAAACTTTAACATTTTATTTCATTTTATAAAGTTTACAATATGATTACCTTACTTTCATATGGAGTCTGGATTTCAGGACAAATTCGGTATTCTATGACATCTCTTTTTCTTGCCACTTGCCCATCGAAAACTATACAATAAAAAGAAATAAATTACGAATCTTTACACGTAGGACTTGTGAGAATCAATCAAAGCTTGAAACCGCAAATGTGGAAACTACGACTGATAACAAACCACAATTAAAAAACCCTTATGAAAGATGGAATGAAATGCAGAGAAAATTCGAACATTAAATATAATTTTAAAGATAGCATAAAGAGATCTGAAGAGAACAACGCAGATCGTAAAACATATTCGGCCCTTTTCATTCGAACTGTCGTCTATAATCCCTGTGCAGGTCATGGGAGTTCCCATACGGTAGTGGTTATAATAGAAAAAAAATAAAAATAAATACAAATCAGCAAGTGAATGTTTATATGACAAAGACATATAATAGAAAAAACGACGAAAACAGATTTCAAAGATAATCACTGAATGAAATATACATTAAGATGGAGACCTAAATCAATTATATTCAATACATCAACATAAGAAGGATATACACTATACAGTTTAGTTTTGAACCTAATCATTGAACAAAGAATAAACAGATTTCAACATAATCAATGAATCCACAATACATGAAAATTGAAACCTAACTTATTATAATCAGATTCAAAAACAAAAAATAGCACGATCCATAATCAGTTTCAAAACAAAGAATTTTTATCAGAAAACATTGAAACCTAAATCAAGAGGTCGACTGATATTCGCCAATGGAACCCTAAAACCTCAACTAAAAACGCAGATCTGGAGAAAAAACATTATCAATAACAGCAAAGTATATACAGAAAAATGTATATTCTCAACTAAAAAACCATAATCCAATAAACTCAAACGTTATCGAAACTCAAACAACCGACAACAATAATCTGCAAGAGATGTTGATTGATCTGTGCTTTTTAGATAGAAAATATATGGCGCAAAAGAACCCATACCTGAAGTCGATTTTTGAGAGCCGTTGTATTGTAGTCTAGCGTTGAAGGTTGAATGAGAAACGATATACGTTTTGAAAAAGAAGAATTGATGATAAGAAGAAGATATAAGGATTAGATGGAAAGTATACTTTGAAAAAGAAAATTGAAGGCTGCAGATGATTGGAGAGGATTAGGGTTGAAGGAGAAGATTAGGGTTGAGTAGACGGGTCAGTTGTTTTTGTTATCAAAAGGAATATAGATCCAGAGTATTTATACCCGGGTTACCGAGTCAGAAAATGGTATATCGGGTCGGGTTTTTTAACACATTGGTAAGCAAAATGGATAGTATGGAGGCCATCTAGAGCCCCTCTGTCGATTTTATAAAAATTAAAAAAAAAAACCGAAATCACAAATGAAAAGCACATATCTTTTATGAACTAGAGGGGAAGGATAAAGTTTCCTTATTTTTCAATCATGAATAATATTTTTTTCTTTAATTTTTCAGGTATATACTAATTCTATTCAAGAAAAACATATCTTTTACAATGTCCGATCTCCCAAAATATGATTTTAGTTTACCGAAATCTAAAGTTGATGACCTGAGGCGTAAATCTAACGGTAATGATTAATGTTTTTTTTTTCGTTTACATTTGGTTACATTGATTGTTTTTTTAATTCTTTTATACTAACAAATATTATGAACATGTTTGGAGATATCAATACCGGAACACCGTTATCCGACATATCAAATGGTACGTAATTTATTATGTTTCATCTTATAACTTTAATTCTTAAGTTTTGATTAAGAAATAATAGTTTTTATTATAATTTATTGTTTAGTGAGTCTTAATATCTCTGAAAGACGTAAACGGATGAATGCATATTTGGATAGCATAAGTTCAAATGTCGGTTGTTCGCTTTCAAATGTTGAAAACATAGAAACCTCTACAAACTCTTTCACACCGCCATTAGTAACAATACAAGGTAAATGTTTTTTCTACATTTCAAATATGTGTTATGCTTACTACTTTCCATTGTCTTTTTTTTTGTTAACTTATTTGTCTTTATTTTATAGATAACACGCAGAGAACGCCTTTGTCAGGCATCTCTAATGAATGTGCTGAGTCTTCAAAGAGAAAAAAAATATAATTTTCCTTCGACACAAACAAATAATCGTGTAAGAATTGAAGGTAAAATTTCTTTTATACATTGCCCAAATATGTTATTTCTTACTAATTTCCATAGTTGTTTTTTTACTTATTTCTTTTTATTTTATAGTTAACACGCAGAGAACGCCTTTGTCAGACATCTCTAATGGTAATATTTATGTTATTTTTTATGTCATCATTTGTTAGGTTATCTATTTATGTTAGTATATTATAGAATTGTGTTGTCCCTTTTTGTGTTTATCTTTTTTTCAAAGCATTCCATTTATTTATTTAATTTTTAAGCAGTTTGTCACGAATCTCAACATAGCAATCTATCTGAGTTTTATAAACAAAGGCGTACAGAAAGAAAGCGTATCTTGGATTCTAAGCGGAGTAACAAAGGAAAACTAAATGTAACACCTAACACTCAAACACACCCAGTTGACATTGTTGGTATGTTTAGTTTAGTTACGTTTATAAAGTATATTATAATACATCAACATTTATCAAACTTATATTATTTTAATTTGTTAGGATCTTCAGGTGTAAGTTGGCCGCTTTCTAACGTATGCAACACGCGGTCAACATCGAATTTAAAACGTAAACGCCCCAGTATTACTCCCATACCGATGGCTGACTTGGAAGAATGCTTAGAAAACCTGCATGGAGTAACGACAAACAATGTAATACAAGGCATATCTCCAGGTAGTATTTTTTTCGCTAATAACTACTAATAAAAAATATATTTAATATTAATTCAACATTAGTTTAGAAATATGGTACATTTAATAAATTTGAATATCTTTTTTTAGCTTACTTGGACCATGGTGATCAGAATGTTACTTGTGAAGATTGTAATGCAAGACTGTGGAGATGTGAATCTACTAGAGGGCTTAATAGAAGTAATACTAAAAAAAATTTCTCTCTGTGTTGTGGTTATGGAAAAGTTATGCTTCCTCCTTTTAAGGAGGCCCCACACAGTTATAAAGAGTATTTTAATGGAGTTGATTCTAAAAGCAAATTCTTTTTAAAGAACATAAGACGATTCAACTCTATGTTTGCATTTACGTCCATGGGTGGAAAAATTGATAGGTCTATAAATCATGGTAATGCTCCATTCATATATCGTATAAGTGGTGAGAACTACCATGCTTTGGGAAATCTTTTACCATCACATGGACAAAATCCAGTATTCTCTCAGCTATACATATATGATACTGAAAATGAAGTTTCAAATAGAATCAATGTCGTTGGGTATGTTATTTTTTTATTGTCTTTTGTAGAAAACTCTAAGGATTTTTAAATACTTTTGATTCTAATGTATTCATTTTATTTATAGTGATGCAGACGAGGAATACTCATCAGAAAAGGCGCTTGAATTTCAAATTGTAAAGGAATTGAAAAAAATGTTGGATGCCAAAAACTCCTTGGTGAAATCTTATAGAATGGCGAGAGATTGTTTTCAGAAGAATCCTGATGCACAAGTCAAGCTTCGATTAAACGGAATGAGGAAAGGAGATGGTAGAACCTACAACCTACCCACGGTTTCTGAAGTTGCTGGATTGATAATTGGTGACCTTAATGAAGAAACAGATAAACGTGATATTATTGTGCATACCATTGATGGGAAGCTAAAAAGAGTTAGTGAGTTACATCCTTCGTATCTTGCTCTTCAGTATCCATTGTTGCTTCCTTATGGTGACGATGGATATAGAATTGACATCCTTCACAAAGATGTTCCCTTACCAAATGAAAGCTCGTCTTCAAGTTCAAAAAAAAAAAAAAAAAAAAGATGACCGTCAAAAAAATGTTGCCTTACCAGATGGGGGCTCATCTTCAAACACAAAAAACAAAAAACGTGAAAGTGTAACAATGAGGGAGTTTTTTGCTTATAGACTTCAAGATAGGAGTAATGAATTCTCGCTAATTCTTAATGCACGAAGGCTTTTGCAGCAATTTATAGTTGATTCGTATACAATGATTGAGATGGAAAGACTAAATTACATTAGGGGTAAGCAAACCGTTCTTAGGAGTGAGAAGCATAATGTCCTAAGCAAACAAATAGAAGAAGGACAAACAGAAACATCAACCATGGGTCAACGAGTTATTATTCCATCTTCCTTCACAGGTGGCGCTAGATATATGATGCAAAATTATCTAGACGCAATGGCAATATGTAAGTGGTACGGATACCCTGACTATTTTATTACAATCACTTGTAATCCTAAATGGCCAGAGATGAGAAGATATCTTCAAGATACCACTCTTAGACCCGAAGATAGGCCAGACATTTTATGCAGGTTGTTTAAGATTAAACTTGATTCCATCATTAAAGACCTGAAAGATAAACACTTATTTGGGACTGTTGAAGCTGGTGCGAACACATGAAGTTAATTTTTATTACAACAATATTTATTTTTTTATAACCTTTCTAACTTATTTTCTTTTGTTTGGTCTCAATACTTTGCAGCTGTATACACGGTTGAGTTTCAAAAACGTGGATTACCACACGCACACATTTGTTTGTTTATGGGTGCTGGTTATAAGCTTCCTACAATTGACCATATTGACAAGTTCATTTCAGCAGAGATATCGAATAAAGATGAAGAGCCAGAATTGTATGAACTTGTACGTGAATTTATGATTCACGGTCCTTGTGGTCCTTTGAACATGAGTTGTCCGTATATGGTCAATGACAAATGTTCAAAAAACTTCCCAAAAAATTTCCAGAATGAGACTTCTATTGATACTGAAGGTTATGCAGTGTATAGACGCAGAGATAATGGTTCGTTTGTAGAAAAGTCTGGTGAGCAATTAGATAACAGATATGTTGTTCCATATAACAAGACACTTCTTAAAAGATACCACGCTCATATCAACGTTGAATGGTGTAACCAAGCTGGATCCATTAAGTATTTATTTAAATACATTAACAAGGGTCCAGATAGAGTTATTCTTAATTTTGTGGAAAGCAAGAAAGTACCCGGTGAAGACAAAGTTGTTGATGAAGTCAAAGGATTTTATGATTGTCGTTATATTTCTGCGTGTGAGGCTTCATGGAGAATATTCTCATATGATATTCATTACAGGTCACCTCCTGTAATGAGACTACCTTTTCATCTACCCGGTGAACAAAGAATTGTTTTCGATCCTACGCAGGACATTGACGACGTTCTCAATAAACCCTCTTGTGCTTCCTCTATGTTTTTGGGTTGGATGGAACGCAACAAAATTCATGCCAATGCAAGGCAACTAACTTACATCCAATTCCCTTCACAATATGTTTGGAAATCACAAGAACGAAAATGGGAGGTTAGGCAAAGAATAAAGTCAATTGGTCGAATTCATTCAGTTCCTGCTTCTGTTGGCGAAGCTTATTTTTTTGAGAATGCTTTTGAATAAGGTTAAAGGACCAACATCATTTCAAGATATTCTTAAAGTTGATGGGAAAGTACAATCATCTTTTAGGGATGCATGCTACGCAATGGGACTCCTGGACGATGATACAAAATATGTTGAAGCAATAAAGGAAGCAGCTTTTGCAGGTTCTGGCCCTTATCTAAGGAACTTATTTGCAACTCTTTTAGCGTCGAACAGTTTGTCAAGACCTGACATTGTGTGGGAGGAAAAATGGAATTATTTGTTTGGTGACATTTTACGCAAGAGAAGAATAGTTTCAAACTGTCCAGATTTTTAACTTTTTTAAATATATTATTACTTTAAAATAGATTTTCTAGAATTTTTTGGACATATACTAAATTGTAATGATTCATAATTATTAGGAATGTAAATTATACTATTTTTAATGGTTCCACATATTCAATTATTCATTTTATATGTTAATTTTATTCTATATATTCCATTCTAACACATTTTTTTCCCAGATTTGATACTTTCAGACGACGAACTTAAGAATTTAGCATTGCTTGATATTGAGAAGTTCTTATTGCGTAATAGTTGCAGTCTACGACATTTCGTAGGTATGCCATATCCTGAGAATGAGTTTCTATCATTATTAGACAATCGTCTTATTTGTGAGGAGTTGGGCTATGACTCAAATAGTTTGGTTGAAGAATTTGATTCTCAGTTCTCTTCTTTAACAGATGAACAAAAAAATAATTATAACTGTGTAATTAAATCTGTTGAGGAGAAGAAAGGAGAGGTTTTTTTTGTTTATGGTTACGGTGGTACGGGTAAAACGTTCCTATGGAAGACTCTATCTTTATCCATAAGATGTAAAAGAAAGATTGTTTTGAATGTTGCTTCGAGTGGTATCGCATCTTTGCTATTGGCCGGTGGTAGGACAGCACATTCCAGGTTTCGTATTCCTATAAACCTAACTGAAGATTCTATGTGCTACATACCACCTAATAGTGATGTTACACAGCTGGTTAAACAAACCGACTTGATTATATGGGATGAAGCACCCATGACTCATAAACATGCTTTTGAAGCAATAGATCGAAGTTTAAAAGATGTATTTGGTGTACATGCTGATGAGTCGTCTGATTTGTTATTTGGTGGAAAGGTTGTTGTGTTTGGGGGTGACTTTAGGCAAATTCTACCAGTTGTACCAAATGGAACTAGGCATGACATTGTTAATGCCTCTTTAGGTTCATCATACATTTGGCACAAATGCACTGTTTTAGAATTAACAAAAAATATGAGGTTGCTTTCAGGAAGCTGCAGTTCTGATATTGAGGAAACTAAAAAGTTTGCATCTTGGCTTCTGGATATAGGAAAAGGAAAGGTTGATACAATAAGCGATGACCAGGATGTTATTTTGATACCTAATGACTTACTTATTTCTCAATCTTCGGATCCTGTTTCTGATTTGATAGCCTTTGTTTATCCGTCACTTTTGGATAACATCCACATTCCGACTTATTTTCAAGATCGAGCTATATTGGCATCGAAGAATGAAGTTGTTCATGAAATTAATGATATATTACTTTCAATGTTTCCCGGTGACGAAGTTGAGTATCTAAGTTCGGATAGTGTTTGCCAGTCCGAAGATATTAACAAACAGGTTGATGAAAGATTAGTTTCTCCTTATGTCCTGAATGGTCTTAAGTTTTCTGGAATACCAAACCATCGTTTGGTTTTGAAAGTTGGCGTTCCCGTAATGTTACTTAGAAACATTGATCAGAAAAGCGGTTTGTGCAATGGGACAAGGTTACAAGTTGTTAAAATGAGAAAACGTGTCATTGAAGCGAAAATCATATCAGGAAGTAACATTGGAATGCGAACTTTTATTCCAAGAATCACTTTATCCCCCTCGGATAAAAAAATTCCTTTTAAATTTAACAGAAGGCAATTTCCACTTGCTGTTTCTTTCGCAATGACAATAAACAAAAGTCAAGGACAATCCTTATCCAGAGTTGGGTTGTATTTGAAGGATCCAGTTTTTTCACACGGGCAGTTGTATGTTGCGCTATCAAGAGTCAGAAGTCGAGATGGACTGAAGATAGTTATAGTAGATGAAAATGGTGAATTGACGAACAAAACATCAAACGTTGTGTACAAAGAAGTCTTTCAGGATTTTTGAATAATGTGAGTAATTTTGATGCAATTTTTTACTTATCTTTAATGACGTTATGTATATACAACTTCAATAATAAAGTATTATTTTAAACTCTTTTTTTTGTGCTTTGAACAGTGCGTTGCCATTGGTCAATAAAACAAGTTATGTCCTAATTACAATTACATTAAAAATAAAAAATATGATAAAAAGTAATTTACAAAAACACAATGTATTCATACCTTTTGTTATTTTTTGTTAAAGTTTATACTTTGGTTGAGTACTGATCATAATAGGTAATCGGTTTTCATTATTAACGTTACTTATAACTTACAAAAAAATATCCACTTTGACATGAAAACCATAGTTATATATTAGTTTTAATTTTAATACCCATTTCATATCAACGCAACATTGAAACATGATGTTTATATAAGAAAAAAAAATCAGGCTAACCGTTATTCTTATGACTTTACGTTGTAGCCACTAAACTTGAATAATACAACTCTTAGTTTAATATATTTTTTTTTATTTACTATGGTTTGCACCGTGGGTCCCCACGGGTCTCAAACCTAGTTATAATAATACATATACACATTAATTGAACGGGTTTTAGGAATCATCAGTTCAAATGCTCTTATGTTATTTATATATTTATTATTGTTTTTTAAGAAAAATGGAAAATTGTCAATTCCTAAAAAAAATTAAAGATGAAGTAAGTAAAAGTTTGTGCAAGAAAAGCATAAATAAAAAGTGGTGACGATTTCCCTCTCTTTTACACCTGCATCAATGATGTTGAGGTTCATCCAAACAAAGTCAGGCAATGAATATTATTAATCACATAACATATCAATTTTTGGTCAATTTCGGTTAAAAGTTTAGTTATTTTTCACCTTTAGATATTGTTAATCACGTAACATATCAATATTTTTAATTAAAAGAATTGTTATACTATACTCAAAATTAAGGGTGAAAGGGGTGCTTGTAGAATTTTTTTTTCTTTCACTGGTTTTTAACCAATTATGCTGTGCCACATCACTTCACTGGTTTACTTCACTAAAACACCTTTTTGTAGGCAGCACTCCACTGATTCTTTTATTTATTTTTTATAATTTCATTAATCCTTTTATTATTATTATTATTATTATTTCACACGTTTAAAGTCTAAAATTCATTACCAAAACTATTTCATTACCAAAAACCATAGACTTAACCAACGCCACCACTTCCACTACCTTCGGATCCTTATTATGAAAAACCATGTTGTTTCGTTCTTTCCAAATCGCCCACATCGTTATCATGAAAATGCCTCGCACTATCTTGTTACCCTTCTTAGAACCAACCATCTTATTCGGCCACTGCAACACATCTTCGAAGGAAACAAAACCAACCCAATCCAATTTACACCAATTCCAGATTTTGACCCAAACTTCATAGGGAAAGGCACATGAAAAAAACAAATGGCTAACATCCTCTACATCAAAGTTACACATCGAACACAAGGAACTTGGCAAACCAACATTCCTTCTGATCAGCTCCACTCGAGTAGGGACTCTACCCTTTTGAATTCTCCAGCACAAAATATTGATCTTAATCGACACCCAATTAACCCACTTAAACTTTTGAGTAGGCAAGCCGTATGTATTATTTCTTAATGACACTTTGACTTCAGCAACAGAGAAATTCTTACCTGTATTATTGTCCCATATCCATCTATCTCTGCAATCTTTAAGCTGAATCGCTGATAGCATGTACATCACGTCTTGCACTTCTGAAATACCTTCGACCGAATACCCACCCACTTTCCATTTATCTGCAATCTGATTCTGGTTCCCATCAAACCAGATCCTGCTTCTAATAACACAATCTTTATCGTTTTCTTGTGAGAACAAGAGCGGCCATCTGATGTGCAGTGGAGTATCACCATACCAAGTATCTTTCCAAAAGCTGATACTATCCCCGTTCCCGTGAACACATGAAATAAGGCTGTTAATGTTTTTTGTATACTTAGTTCACCAAAATCAACCAAACCGGAACTGTGACAACCGTCACCTTCAACTTTATTATTTATACAAATCTAGTCCTCAATTTTTTTTATTTACATTTTGAGTGAATCAATTAAAACAAAATTGATAATATTATGACTACTGTTTAGCGAATTTAGTGTTTCATAAAACTAACCAGATGATTATCGTTATGTTCTAATCACTTAACCATACTTGTCATTTTGTGTAAAAATAATAAAAATAACAAGATGCATTATATCTAATAACGTAGAAATATGCATGTGATTAACGAGACATGTCATTCGAATTGACTTTGATTTATGAAAATTATTTAACTAACTTTGTCAAAACTGAATTTTGTATTCAATTGTGTTGGACAGTTACAATAGAAATTTTTATGGCTATTAAATATTATAATAATAATAATGAAGTAACATAAATATTAATATTAGTGTTAATATTGATAATAATAAATAAGAATTAAATGCTATATGTTTTGTTCAAACATAAATTTATTTAATCAATATTAACTAAATAAGTAAATTCAATAGTTAATAGTAGTTATATATATATATATATATATAGGGTGGGGATCTATAGAAAACCCTTGTTATATGGTAAACTCTGGAAACTCTAACTTCCCGACTTTTTTTTATATGAAAATTTTAGGGTATGTAATATACATGATTTTAAGCATTTTTGGCCAAAAAAATGGAAAAAAGCGCCGAGCCATTTTTTTTAAAAAAAAATAAAAAACCGTCTTCGGGTAACAAATGGTTAACACGTGTTAGTTTCGCTTAACATGTGTTAGTCAAAACTTTAGTTTTTTTAAAAAAAAAAAAACTACTCGGCGCTTTTTGATTTTTTTGGCTCAAAATGCTTAAAATCATGTATATTACATGCCCTATTTTTTTCAAAATTAAAAAAAAATTGGGAAGTCAGAGTTTCCAAAGTTTACCATATAACAAGGGTTTCCACATTATCCTTTCCATATATATATATATATATATATATATATATATATATATATATATATATATATATATATATATATATGGAGTTATCTATTTCATAATCAATTTTTTTAGCGTTTTAAATGGAGTTAACCACAATTAGTTACATAACAATTGAGTGTTTTGAAACGGTCGTCTTTAATGGATTTGTTGTTTGGCATGAATAGGCATATAAATAAATTCTTAGACACTTTAGCATATTGACACAAAATTTCATTCACTTGGGAATTGACATTTTGTCATGGTCATTCTCGTTTTGACTAGCACGGCCACAGAGCACCGACAAGAAACATATCTTGTATATTTTGTCTTACTCGCCTCTTATATGCCCTTTAACCTTTTGAAACCTAGCTATATAATAAAAACTCCTACGACCAAAGAAGCCATCTACCGGTCCTATCTTGTATATTTTTGGCCATTTACTTTGCAACATTTTAGCATATTCGGACTAGTATTCAAGGTGAGTATATCTTTCCCCTTTTTACTATTTACTCTTTTGGGGTGACTCATGTACAATTATTACTAAACTTATGTGTATTATTTATAAAGCAATGTGCTCATTGATATGTTTTGTGTGAATTGTATGAAAGATTTGTCAAAGTCATTAACCTTTGGGCCGCACCTAATAATGAGTAGTACTACGAATTATATCCCTTGGTTACTTACGTGAACGAGTTAAGTCCTTGGTCATTGTTATGGTTTTTCTTGAACGATGTGTGAACTATTATTGAACGATGTGTGAATGATTATTGAACGATGTGAGGCTTGATTTTGACCCTTTTACATATTACAATATCATAGCACATACATTGCGAAACACTTTTCTATTATATGTATTTAAACAGGGTATGCTCACCAATACATTTTTGTATTGACAAATTATTTTCGTACATGTTTCAGGTTATTTGAGGTGCATTCGTTAAACTTTCGGATTCATATTTAGATTTTGATTCATTGTATTTCAGTTTAGGTGACATTTAGAATTGTTGTATTTCATTTCAATGTAATAAACTATTTAATCAACGTATCAATATTTACACTTTTAGTCCATGAGCTATCGAACAATCGTCACTACGTGACACCTCGATGTTTCCGCCATCGGTTGGGGTGTTACAGGAACAAAAGCGTTTATATATTCATATGTTTTTAGCTTTTATACCTAGGCCTGCAAACGAACCGAATGAACACAGTGTTCGTGTTTGTTCATTTAATTTTAACCGAACACGAAAACATAATCAAACACATTTTTGTGTTCATGTTCGTTCATTAAAAATTTGTCATGTTCGTATTCGTTTATGTTTGTTCGTTTAAAACCTAAACGAACTGTTCATGAACGAATATAAACGGACGTTCACGAACATAATAAATGTGAACAATTATGTATTACTAAAAAAACCCAATTACTAATTGGTTATATATTTGTACAAGTAGCTAAAGCCCAATTTATGTAAATATAACTACGTATGTAATTAATAAACTTAAACGAAGATAAATAAACGGACATTCGTGAACACAACGTGTGTTCATGTTCGTTTATTTAACTAAACGAACAAATTTTTTTGTTCGTGTTTGTTCGTTTATTAAATAAACGACATAAACGAACTTCCCTCGGAACAAGTTCACGAACAGTTCATGAACGTTCGGTTCATTTACACGCCTATTCATTCATCTATTTCATGTATTTATACATCCATTTCATGTATTTCTAGGTAAAAAAAAAGTTAGCCAAAGTTTGGTTTTTGTTATTCACCAAAATTAACTAAACCGGACTAAAAGCCGACAATCTAACAATACTAACCGAACCAAGGAACCGATTGTTTAATAAGATTGATTAATTGATGACTTTGATTTTAGTTTCGGTTGAGGCTAATAATCGAACCGAACCGAACCATACACACCCTTAGAAGTGTTTGTGATACTCGCTGCATCGCGCGGACAATCTACTAGTTTTTATACATGTAAAAAGTTTTTATATAAATCATGATTGTAAAAGTGTTTTCATACATGTAGCAAGTTTTAGAAAAAGTGATTCATATGGTTACATAGTTAAACTAATAGTTACTTATGTTTATACTATTACTAGATTATACCCTAGGAGCGTCTCGAAGTTGACAAATCTAAGATGACACATCAACTTTACATATGAAATATATTAATGCGCTTCACATTTACATAGAGGAAAGCTTCGGGTATCGCGCGGACAATCTACTAGTTTTTATACATGTAAAAAGTTTTTATATAAATCATGATTGTAAAAGTGTTTTCATACATGTAGCAAGTTTTAGAAAAAGTGATTCATATGGTTACATAGTTAAACTAATAGTTACTTATGTTTATACTATTACTAGATTATACCCTAGGAGCGTCTCGAAGTTGACAAATCTAAGATGACACATCAACTTTACATATGAAATATATTAATGCGCTTCACATTTACATAGAGGAAAGCTTCGGGTATCACCTAACCTAAAACAATTAACAATGTATAACTTCAATGTTAACACTTAACCTAAAATAATGTATAACTCCATTTTTAATAATTAACTTTAAAGAATATATAATTCTAATATTAGCATCTAACCTAAAACAATGTATACCTTAGGAGCGTCCAGGGATAGACATATTCTAGTTCAAATATTATGATTTAGGATCTCCAATATATGCATTTTTATTGTCATCTCAATAAATCTAACAAAACTCTAAAACTCAGAATCTTTCATAGATGTCAATACTTTTCTACATCTATTGTCAACCCTCAACAACCAACAAACTATAAAAAGTTCTAATTCAAACCTCACAAAATTCCCGAGTAATCACCACTTAAACAGGTAAATATTAACCTCAATTCTATTCTCCCATGTCACTCACCATTTTCATAAACCTGTTCATCAAAAAAAAAAAAAAAAAAAAAAAGCAACCCAACCAGTCCCAATTCTGATTCCCACCTCACCTTCTCATTTCCATCACCGTCCAAGAATAAACAAATTTCTTATACATGAACCCTACACTTTGAGGAAAGATAAACAACAACAAAGTAGAGAGAGAGAGAGAGAGAGAGAGAGAGAGAGAGAGAGAGAGAGAGAGAGAGAGAGAGAGAGAGATGAGTTTAGAATAAGTTGAGGAACCATAGAGGTTTCCGCCCAACTCACAACCACACGTTGCGGTGCAATGGAGGCCGACTCCACCCGACAGCACAGTACCATCTTAAGAAAAAAAAAACAGAATACGAGAGTCATATGGTGAACAGGTTCTACTGCTGTAAACTGTGTGTCCAGATCTGATTCGAGACCAGATTATGTACTCATAGGGATGTTGATGTTTTAGATCTCAAAAATTCCTCACTCACAAAATACGACTTGATAGTGGCTTAAATCTGATCATTATCTCGATTAATGCTAAGGTCCTATGATAATCAGTAAATGATTGTGGTGGCGAAGCTTGACCCGAAACTTCGGGGGGTCAGAAGTCACTAGTTTTGGGGGGTCGAAAACCAAATTTTAGGGGTTAAAACCGTATATACCAAAAAATTTATATACAAATACGATATAATCGGAACTTTTGAGCGAAAATTCGGGGGGGGGGGGGGGGGTCCCCGCCCCTTAAGAGCTGCGCCCTTGATTGTGGTCGTGAATGATTGCTATGGCGATAGGGCTTGCAGGTGAAAAAGGGGCCGCAGATGGTTGGTTTCTAGGTTGGAGAGCAGAAGGAGAAGGAGAAGATGAATAGAGGCAAGAAAGGGTTAGGGTTTTTAATCTATTATAATATTAGAAATATTTTTTTTTATTTTCTTTTTTAAATCACCTAATGACATGGCATACCACATGACACACTAAAGGAGGAGGTTGGCCTTTTTTAGTGTCATGTGAGATTTTAAGCTTTGGTTTATTATAATATATAGATATAGATAATGTATCAGAGTTAAAGTAATATTTTGAATTAAGAATTTTCGTCTTTATTGTTTGATGAAAATTGTCATTTTAATCCAAAAAGATTTTTTCATGCAATGTCAGTCCTTGACATTTCTAAAACATGCAAGTTTAATCGAAAAAGTTACCACCGTTAAAAATAGGGGGTAAAAATGTTATTATGCATGTTTATTTTATTTTTTGTTTTTTCTTCATTAAATGAGAGAAAGAAAAACTATTAAAAGTAACCATTTTATCGCTCCTTTAACAGTCTAATTTAATGACTATTAAGTTTTTGAATTAAACTGTCATGGTTTGAAAACATTATGGATGAAAATGGCATGACATTTTTTTTTTTTTTTTACTAAACTGATAATTTTCATCAAACTAGATGAATAAAAATGATAGTTTACTATTTTAAATTTTATAGCCTTCATCTTTCTTTGGTTTATGGGGACCATGTGCCCGTCAATTATTTGGTAGGGCCGGATATGGACCCTAACCATACCCGAATCCAAGTACTTGTCAAAGAGAATCTACCCACATGAAGCATATGTGGTGACATCCAATTTGAAGGGCCCATTTCATTTACTTTTTAGTTATGGCTCTTGGGCTCTTTTGGCCAATGTGACCCCATTGTATTAATTTGTAGATATTTATTTATGTTTATAAGTTACTAGACTTTTGCCCGCGTTTACACGCGGTTCACCAACGTACAATTATTTTGAGCGGTAAGACGTAAAAAAAATATAGTAGAAATATTTTATTAAAATTTAAAAGAAACCAATACACATTTTATTCAAATATCACTAAATAATTCTTTATACACCACATTTTTTGTTTTAGTCTTGACCATCCCATCAGCATCAAGTATAAGTAACTTCACACCTGCCCTGTTTTTAACTCTTGACAATGCGACATAAAGCTGGCCATGTGAGAATACAGGGTCTCTTAAATACAATCCAACCTTCGATAGAGACTGTCCTTAGCTTTTATTGATGGTCATTGCGAAACATACGGATATTGGGAATTGGCGCCTTTGGAACTTGACTGGAATCATGTTATCAGATGGTATTTGAGGAGTATTATCTAGTAAAAAATAAATAGTAGTGAAAAATATTTCTTATAAAATGTTAAAAGTAAGACACTATTTGAGTCAGATCATTCAAAATTTGAATTAAATGTTATAATTAAGTCTAATTGTTACCATTATAGATATTAAAATATGAAATTAAATAGTTAAATAGAACATTTAATATTTGAATATTTATAAAGTTTAACTAAAATCTATCAATTCAAATTCTTGTAACTAATTTGAGAAATTTAAAACTAAAACTATTATTTATTAAATTTCAAAACTATTATTGGTTAGATTTTAAATATATTAGGAAATCTCTAATTATAATATCTCTATTTTAATGATCATAGTAGGATTAATTGTTACAATTATGAATTTAAATTCAAAGTTTGAAATATTTTAAAATATTCAGATCAATAAAAATTTGAATTAAATGTTATAATTAAGTCTTATTGTTATGATTATTATCCAAAATTTAGATTTTTATAAAGTTAAAAAAATTTAAAAATTAAAATTATAGATATCAAAATATGAAATTATATACTTAAATAGAACATTTAATATTTGAATATTTATAAAGTTTAATTAAAATCTATCAATTCAAATTCTAGTAAACAAAATTTGAAAGATTCAAATCTCTCAACAATTTAAATTAAATATTTTAAATGTTTTAATTAAATCTAAATCTAAATGTTACCATAAATCTTAAATTCAAAATTTTGAGATTAAATATTTAAATAAAACATTTAGTATTCAAATATTTTTAAAGTTTAACCGAAATCTATAATTTCAAATTCTAGTATTTAATATTTTAATTTTTATTTGTAATCAATTTGAAGAAAGTTACAACCAAAATTATTGATTGTTATATTTTAAATATATTAGGAAATCATAATTTAAAGATAATAAATAGGTGTAATGGTTACCATTATTAATTTTAATTCAAAAGTTTAATTTTTTTAAAGATTAAGTCATTCAAAATGTGTAATTAAAAGGATAAATAATATGTGTAAATTCTTACCATTATTAAACAAAATTTGAAATTTGAAATTTTGTCTAATTCGAAATTAAATATTTTGAAGTTTAATTTAAAATTTGAAATTGATAACCCGTTATTTAATTGATTACCAATATAAGTTAAACTAATATTAGGATAATATAGGGCAATTATTAGGATCAATTAATGTATTAATAAAAGTTGACACAACTTATGTAGGGACTTTGAATCATATTAACTGTGTAAATAAAAGGATAATTAGTATGTGTAATTTCTTACAATTATTAACCAAAATTTTTAATTTTTTCAAATTCGATTTTTTTTTTTAAAATCAACGTTGCATTTTCATTAAAACAAAAAAAAAAGTTCGAATTTAAACATTTCGAACTTTAATTTGAAATTTGAAATTAACAATTCGATATTTAATTGATTACCAATATAAGCTAAACTAATATTATAATAATATAGCACAATTAATATCTCCAATTAATTTATTAATTGGAGAGTTACACTACTTTGAATCTTATTAAATTTGTAATTAAAAGGATAATTAGTATGTGTAATTTGTTACCATTATTAATCAAAACTAAAAAATTGAAATTTTGTATAATTCGAATTTAAATATTTTGAATTTAATTTGAATTTTGAATTTCAAAATTCAAAATTTAACTTATTACCAATATAAATTACACTAAATTTAGGAAGTGGATAATTTGAATGTAATAAGAAAATTTAATGAGTTCCTAGTTTACGTAAGTTTCCTTTCTCATTCTCATTTATTAAGGTAAATTTTTGAATTTAGAATGGGTCTAATTCGAAATTAAATATTTCGAATTTTAATTTGAAATTTGAAATTGATAATTCATTATTTAATTGATTACCAATATAAGTTAAACTAAGATTAGGATAATATAGGGAAATTAAGAGGATCAATTAATGTATTAATAAAAGTTGACAAAACTTATGTAGGGACTTTGAATCATATTAACTGTGTAAATAAAAGGATAATTAGTATGTGTAATTTTTACAATTATTAACCAAAATTTTAAATTTTGTCAAATTCGAATTTAAACATTTCGAACTTTAATTTGAAATTTGAAATTAAAAATTGGATATTTAATTGATTACTAATATAAGCTAAACTAATATTAGAATAATATAGCACAATTAATATGATCAATTAATGTATTAATTGGAGAGTTGACACTAATTTGAATCTCATTTAATTTGTAATTAAAAGGATAATTAGTATGTGTAAGTTGTTACCCTTATTAATCAAAACTAAAAAATCGAAATTTTGTATAATTCGAATATAAATATTTTGAATTTAATTTGAATTTTGAATTTCAAAATTCAAAATTTAACTTATTACCAATATAAATTACACTAAATGTAGGGAGTGAGTAATTTAAACGTAATAAGGAAATTTAATGAGTTCCTAATTTACGTAAGTTTCCTTTCTCATTCTCATTTATTAAGGTAAAATTTTAAATTTAGAATGGGAGTAAATAGTTAATATATAATTATTATTAATGTGTATTTGTTATCTATGAAAAATATGGGATTTTCAAATTTAAATTTTTTAAAAAAGTCAAACAATTGTTTATATGGTAAAATCTTTGAATTTGGAATGGGCATAAATATAGTTAATATATAATTATTTTACAAAAAAATAGGTTTTGATTAATATACAAAATAATAATGAACAAAATAATAAGGAGAATGAAAACTTACAACAGATTGAGTGGCGTGTCTACAACAATTGATTTTGTTTCAAGAAAGACCTATCACTTTTACGTTTAAGGCAGATTGGAAGAACGATCTAGTTTCAAAAGAAAAGGATATAGTAGATTAATCTTCAAGATCTTAAAATTGGATGTATAAAACACACATAATACAACTAAATCGAAAGTTTTAAATCATACCATAAAATTATATCCATATTAAATAATATCATTCAATTCTATATCCCCATAAATCGGAAGTTTTAAATCATTCCATAAAATTAGAAGCTTGAAAATAGGAAAGATTATAGATTCTTTTGAAAAAAATTAAACCACTTTCCGATTTTGACACGATGCAATCGGGTGCACCCACATCCGAGATCCATGATCCATCCAATCACCAACCAAACTAAAGATTTTCACTAAAAAACATTATCTCAAGCATATGAAGATCCGAATTATATTAAATCCTCAAGAACAAATAAGAACAATTGATGAAAATTCTTGAACCCTTTAAACAATCTTAGTAGAATAAGAAGTTATGAACATGAAAGAAAAAATACGTGATAATTAACCAAAGCTTAGCCGAATACAATGGCTAATTTTGGGTTCGGTCTAATGCCTATAAACAGCTACGTACCTTCAAATCGATCACAGAATCAGAATCAAACATTAATCATAATCAGCTAACTCTAATCACCAACAAAAAAAAAACGGTGTTAAACTAAATCAACAAACAACAAAGGACCCTAAGAACATGATAACCCATCCCTAGACAACCAAAATAATGTGAAATACACGATCATACCTTGAAAATAATCGGCCAAAATCCATACTAATCATCACCCGTATGATCAACCAATAATCAATCCGATAATAATTAATCAACATGAACATGCTCGGCCTTCCATCATAACATTTTCTTGATATTGTGCCATAGTTTCTGTATCAACATTCACGAAAACAAAAACAGAGGAGTGAAGAAAGATGAAGAATGACCGTTTTACAGAATAAGGAGGCGAGATCATACCTTGAAGAAGATGGAGGATCGACAATGGAGAGGAGGTTGGTTTGATTGTTTTAGGATTTACTAAATAACAAAAAGTGAATTGAAATCATAGAACAAAATTAATTAATGGATTATTATTAATAAGGGAAATCTAGATTATAGTATATAGGAAAGTTAATAATAATATTATTAATTGAGTTTGACAAAAAGTAATTGAATGATTTTTTATTTAAAAAAAACAAAAATCTTATAAATTCTCACATTGTGACACATGGCACAATATGATAGGCTAGAGAATTGAAGGATCAACATGGGAGTGCCATGTGTCCACATTGAGTTTCATATATTAGTTGTATAGATTTAGATAATACAATCAAATTTTATTTTATTTATTTAAAGGCAATTTATTTGTGTCATATTGTGGATTGAAAAAGTCGGACAGTTTTTATCATGGAGTATTATTTTTATATAGTATATATTAGTTTAAAAACTTAAAAAATAGAAAGTTCTTTCAATTCAATGTTGTTAATTTCAATGTTAATAAGTGGTGGGTTAATTTAAAGCTCTTCTCTTAGGGGGAAGTGGCGCCTAATGAAATTTTTTTCACTTAACTAATTTTAACCAATCATGCATTGCTACATTATTTCACTGATTTACTTCACTGAAACATTTTTTTTAGAGGCAGCACTTAACTGGTTCACTTCTCTGAAATCTTTATATTTTAGTATTTTTTTTAAGAAACATTAAGTAAACATATTATTAAACTAATAAAATAAACTTGCAAAGCATAAAAATAATATCAATCCATAGCATCAAACCATTATTTAAAAAACATATATAAATAGTACAAACACGACTATATTAGAAATCGTCCTCTCATTGCTCCCCAAACCTCAACCCTCGGGTAGTTATCATTGTGTATGTTTCGGTATTGGTTACGGACTTCTTCAATCGCTGCATCTATGTTTAAACCCGGATTGTCGTTCATCGCATTTACGAAGAATTGCTCAAATATTGTGCACTTCGACTTTTAAGATACATACTTTCCATATATCGCGTCCGTTGAACGAATGTTTTCACCAATTTGTTCATTGAATCTAGTGACAACCGGTCGCCAAAAACTTTGCGTTTACCCCATTCATTCCTCTTGAATTGCAATATAGCTATTCACCAAGGCCATTTTATCCTCCATGTTCCATATTGGTGGTCACACACAGTTTAATGGGGGCGGAATTGGATTTGGATTTGGGTTTTGGTTTGCCATTTGTGAGCAACTTCATACTAAACCGTGGGATTGAAATGTGGTTTTATATAAACATTTGATAAAAATGGTCACAAAATATAACCGTTTGAAAGTCAAAATGGAATTAAAAACCACATAAATTCGGTCAAAAAGGAATTAAAAACCATAAAATTTCGACCGTTCCATTTTAGTTCTCAAACTACTAGCACGGGTGGCGGCGGTGTTACCGTGCTGGTAGTGGGGTACCCGTGCCCAAAGCTGGTAACGCCCCGTCCCCCCTTAGGGGGGAAAGGTGCTTATTGTATTTCTTTTTCACTTAACTGATTTTAACCAATCCTGTCTTGCCACATCACTTCACTGATTTACTTAACTGAAACATTTTTTTGGAGGCAGCACTACACTGATTCTTTCATTTATATTTTCATTTAAATTCAAAAAAGTAACCGTTTTTTAATTTTCAAACGGTAATTAATTTTCTTACCGTTACTAAAATTTAAACCGTTGCAACCTTCAAGAATTCTTACCGTTACATTTTGTTCTTTAAAAACCCCACAACTTCAATACCAAAAACACACCAAAACCGGTAATACTTTAATCGTATCGTTAAAATGGTCCCGTGGAATGTAAATGAGGAGATCGCGTTAACCAGGGCATACTTGATAGTGAGAAACACATGGGTTCATGCTGCCAATTTCCAGAGAACTTCGTTTTGGAACCGGGTGTCGGTGATATTCAATGAAATAACCGGCACAAATGACCGCCCTAAGGATTCGCTCGCTGGTAAGTGGATTGCTTTCTGGTCCAGGTGTATCCGATGGAATGCCCTCTATAAAGCCACGATGGAGAGGCACCCTAATCTTCAAGAAGACATTGCAATCCAAGTCACGCACCGCGACTATTACCCTGCACACGGGACTAACTTCATCCATTTTGCGCCATGGCGAATGATGCGCCATTTGTTTAATAATTAATGTTTAATGTTTAACGTTTAGTGTTTAATGTTTGATATTGTTTAATTATTAATGAAAGTTAACCGTTAAAAAAATAACACTCAAAATACACACATAATTAACCTAATTAAAACATTAATTAAAAATAAACATAAACCTAATTAAAATACTAATTAAACATAGCTAAAAAAGAAAGAATACGCAATTGACTCGGGCGAAGAAACGTCACGATCACTGTCACGCTCGTCCGACCTTTCGTAGTGATATTTATATCCCTTACTTTCGGGTGTCGGGCAATACATTTCTTCATCCAAATTATTTACGTATTCGGCCCCAGGATCATCTTCATCCGAGGGGTTTTGTACTGGGACCTGTGGGTTTCGCACTAAAGGAGGATTGACACGCTCTGGCACTCGTACAAATTCTCCAAGTCGTATTTGTTCCGAGTTGTACTAGAGCCATTACGTAATCATACGCGTAAACCAATTCTTCGGTGGTCAAATCGTCAGGATCTTGTGCTCGTAGTATTCAAATGTGGGGTGTGTAGTTGGTTGATGTGTTGTCGGTTGTGTTGTTGGTGTGTGTGTAGTCGATTGTGTTATTGGTGTGTGTGGTCGGTTGATGTGTTGCGGGGGCGGGATGATCGTCATCGTCGACGACGATACGTATTCGGAAACATACTACCACAACCCATATTAAAAGATGTAGTTGGGTAAAAACGGTCAAAATTTTATGTGAAGGTATGATTTATACAGCGGTAAAAGATAAAAACGGTCAAAATGTAAACGGTCAAAAAATAACGGTCAAAGGGAAAAAAACGTGGCAAGTATATATTGGTCAATAAAAAAGACCATTTCTTTGAACCAACACGGTAACAAAACCAGAAATTGGTTCACGGGAGCCCTACCAGCACGGGTGGCGGCGGTGTTACCGTGCTGGTAGTGTCGTGTCCGTGCCCAATTCTGGTGGCGCCCCATCCCCCCTTAGGCATTTTGTGACATGTGTCATGTAAGTCTCACATGGGGCTTGAAATTAACAAGAGATGTAGTGGTTTCAAGTGTAACATCCCAACTGATGGCGGAAACATCGAGGTGTCACGTAGTGACGATTGTTCAATAGCTCATGGACTAGAAATGTGAATTTTGATACATTGAATTGAATAATTTATAACATTGGAAGGACTACAACAATTAAACTAGCAATCTAACACTAAAATACAATAAATCTCAATCTAAGTCTAGGTTCCAAAAACTTAGAAGTGATCTCATAAGAACCTGAAACATGTACGAAAATAATTTGGTCAATACAAAAATGTATTGGTGAGCATACCCTATTTGAATACATATAATAGAAAAATGTTTCGCAATTTATGTGCTGTGATATATGTAATATGTAAAAGGGTCAAAATCAAGCCTCACATCGTTCAATAATCGTTCACACATCATTCAAGAAAAACCATAACAATGACCAAGGACTTAACTCGTTCACGTAAGTCAACCGAGGGATATAATTCGTAGTACTACTCATTGTAAGGTGCGGCCCAAAGGTTAATGACTTTGACAAATCGTTCATACAATTCACACAAAACCTATCAAAGAGCACATTGCATTGTAAATAACATATGTAAGCTTAATAATAATGGTACATGAATCACCCCAAAAGAGTAAATAGTAAAAAGGGGAAAGATATACTCACTGTTTGCGAAAGCGATCAAAATCCACTTAAGCGGTTGTGAGCTAAGTAGTAGGAATTCCGAGGAATTCAACCTATAATGTGTAAGAATACTAATAAGGAAGTGTCTAAAAAGTCTAAGGTAACTAAGGTCTAAGGCATTAGGGTTTGCTAAGTCGATTTGGGGAATTTAGAGTTTTGATGATAAAGCGCGTTAATGTCAAATTTGTATAATAACATACCAAAGTTTGTAAATACGGTTTAGGTAATAAAATTATTTAGATAAAAATTATGTTTGAATAATTAAGACAAAATAATGGAGTTAATTACTTTAACTAATTATTGTAAATGAATACAATAATTATAAATGTATAAATAAATGATTATGAGTTACAAAATGATCCAACAAATAATAACTAAGATTTTCCAACATAAAAATATTTCTATTTTATAAGAAAAATATTTATAAAATAGATGTTAATTAGTATAGATAAATAAATGTTTAATTATGTCTCATTAAACATAAATAAGATTAAAAATACAAGACATGATCCATAAATGCTATTTTTATAAAAAATGGATGTTTCCTGATGTAAATTAATGAAAATAATTTTTCCATAATTTTTATAAACTTATTTATATTTAAAACTGATTTAATGAGATTAAATCATGTTTGAATGATTAAAATTTGGAAAATTAATAAAAATAAATGTTTTATGAACCAATAATTTTTATTTCAGTTCATGATGATTAGAAATAATTTCCCAAAAAGTTTGAGACTCAAATCATTAAAAATGATTTTTTTATCAATTAAATAGGATTAAAACAAGTTAAATCAATAAAAATAAGAAAATAATATATTTTCCAGAAACTAAAAATATGATAATTTTCTATAAGTTATCAATAAGCTACACCTAAAGTTTCATAGTTTTTAGATCAAAAATGAATTTATTATGTATAATTCAAAATCTATATATTATATATATAAAAAAATAGTAAGAAAATGAAATGAAAGGACATTACAAAAAAAAATAATAAAAAAAAACACAAGATTATTGATCTGTAATAGAGGGCTTTCAAAGAGGGATGATCAAGAAACAAAACGGCATATAAAAGAAAGACTTACATCGCGTATAAAGGTCGGAAAAGAAGCTTTATTACCCGAACAGAAAGTGACAGAATTAAGAGCTTCCAAACGTGATTAACTACGTTTTTTTAGTGGGTTTATAACGTGAATGTGTGCAGAAATGATTGGGTCAAATAATTTATATAATTAGACGAGCATGGGTTGTGTTTAAGGTCGTTTTAAGCTCTGGTCGGTTACATACTTAAATTCAAATGGAAACCATGATTATAGCTCGTTAATGTGCGAATTAAACCTTAGAAACGGTTGGACTCTAATGGAGAGATGTTACACAATCAATAAAACGGTTTAAAAGTATTAAAAAAATTGATTGTGGTGTTCGCCGGAGAAAAATTCCGGTCACCGGAATTCCCACGCCGGAAAAGCAACCAGGGGAAAAAAGAGTTTTCAAATTTGAAACTTTTGTCACTTGGCAAAAATGACCCCTCATGTTTTAACTAGGTTAGTTTTATGTGTAACTTGGTTAGAAATTCCTTTTATAAACTTAACCATACTAACTAACTTTTAATTTTAACCAAAACCAAACTTTTTTTTTATTTATAGAATTTAACCATTTTATTTTAACTGACCAAATAACTAATTAAGTTTGTATTTCGTAAGTTTCGACTAAAATATCACACATTCAGTAAGCGTTTAAATTCTCGATTTAAAGTAACTCACTTTTTAGTAAATTTGCGAAGGTTGAAAAGTATAGGGACTAAATTTGCCAATCTCTTAAAGATGAAACGTTATTGAGATGTGGATTTCACTCCTAACTCAAAGATTTATTTCAAAATTGGAACCGATTATGGAATGAAACAAATCACTAAGTTAAGGATATCACTCCCAGCTTAGTGGTTAAGTTCCTTTTTGAAGGAAATACTCTTTGAGGTGTGGATGTCACTCCTATCTCAAAGATATATTCCTAAGATAAATAACATATAGAGGAGTGAAACTAATCACCAAGGTATGGATACCACTCCTAACTTGATAATATCGTTTCGTTTGTGAAATACGAGTGTCTTCTTTGCCAAGCAAAATATTGAAAGAATAACGAGAAATAATCATAACGAAAATATCTTGAAAGGAAATACAAGAATAATGAGAAATATACACGAGAGGACTCGTGAATGTAAGCTTAGTTATAGACTAGGCTAAAAGGCATTCTAATAACCTAATTCCCTATAACCATGGCTCTGATACCAATTTATAACACCCCAACCGATGGCGGAAACATCGAGGTGTCACGTAGTGACGATTGTTCAATAGCTCATGGACTAGAAATGTAAATTTTGATACATTGAATTGAATAATTTATTACATTGGAAGGAATACAACAATTAAACTAGCAATCTAACACTAAAATACAGTAAATCTCAATCAAAGTCTAGGTTCCAAAAGCTTAGAAGTGATCTTATAAGAACCTGAAACATGTACGAAAATAATTTGGTCAATACAAAAATGTATTGGTGATTATACCCTATTTGAATACATATAATAGAAAAATGTTTCGCAATTTATGTGCTATGATATATGTATTATGTAAAAGGGTCAAAATCAAGCTTCACATCATTCAATAATCGTTCACACGTCGTTCAAGGAAAACCATAACAATGACCAAGGACTTAGCTCGTTCACGTAAGTCAACCAAGGGATATAATTCGTAGTACTACTCATTCTTAGGTGCGGCCCAAAGGTTAATGACTTTGACAAATCATTCATACAATTCACACAAAACATATCAAAGAGCACATTGCTTTATAAATAACATACGTAAGTTTAATAATAATAGTACATGAATCACCCCAAAAGAGTAAATAGTAAAAAGGGGAAAGATATACTCACTGTTTGCGAAAGCGATCAAAATCTACTTAAGCGGTCGTTAGCTAAGTAGTGGGAATTCCAAGGAATTCAACCTATAATGTGTAAGAATACTAATAAGGAAATGTCTAAAAAGTCTAAGGTAACTAGGGTCTAAGGCATTAGGGTTTGCTCAGTCAATTTGGGGAATTTAGAGTTTTTATGATAAAGCGCGTTAATGTAAAAGTTGTATAATAACATACCAAAGTTTGTAAATATGGTTTAGGTAATATAATTATTTAGATAAAAATTATGTTTGAATAATTAAGACAAAATAATGGAGTTAATTACTTTAACTAATTATTGTAAATGAATACAATAATTATAAATGTATAAATAAATGATTATGAGTTACAAAATGATCCAACAAATAATAACTAAGACTTTCCAACATAAAAATATTTCTATTTTATAAGAAAAATATTTATAAAATAGATGTTAATTAGTATAGATAAATAAATGTTTAATTATGTCTCATTAAACATAAATAAGATTAAAAGTACAAGACATGATCCATAAATGCTATTTTTATAAAAAATGGATGTTTCCTGATGTAAATTAATGAAAATAATTTTTCCATAATTTTTATAAACTTATTTATATTTAAAACTGATTTAATGAGATTAAATCATGTTTGAATGATTAAAATTAGGAAAATTAATAAAAATAAATGTTTTATGAACCAATAATTTTTATTTCAGTTCATAATGATTAGAAATAATTTCCCAAAAGTTTGAGACTCAAATCATTAAAAATGATTTTTTATCAATTAAATATGATTAAAACAAGTTAAATCAATAAAAATAAGAAAATAAAATATTTTCCAGAAACTAAAAATATGATAATTTTCTATAAGTTATCAATAAGCTACACCTAAAGTTTCAAAATTTTTAGATTAAAAAAGAATTTATTATTAATATTTCAAAATCTATATATTATATATATAAAAAAATCGGAAGAAAATGAAATGAAAGGACATTACAAAAAAAAAAAAAAAAAAACCCAGAGTCTGCATCAAGGGGACTCGAACTCGAGTCTGCCCTCTACAACCCAACTACATCAACCACTAGGCTGAGTACCAATTTGTTGATTTATTTGAAACAAGAAAGTTTTTAATCAATAACACCTACTCATCTTCTTCCCCAAATCTTGCAAACCCTAACCCTAACTTTTCAAGAACATAAATTACACAAGATTATTGATCTGTAATAGAGGGCTTTCAAAGAGGGATGATCAAGAAACAAAACGGCATATAAAAGAAGGACTCACATCGCGTATAAAGGTCGGAAAAGAAGCTTCATTACCCGAACAGAAAGTGACCGAATTAAGAGCTTCCAGACGTGATTAACTACGTTTTTTGGTGGGTTTATAACGTGAATGTGTGCAGAAACGATTGGGTCAAACAATTTATATAATTCGACGAGAATGGGATGTGTTTAAGGTCGTTTTAAGCTCCGGTCGGTTACATACTTAAATTCGAATGGAAACCATGATTACAGTTCGTTAATGTGCGAATTAAACCTTGGAAATGGTTAGACTCTAATGGAGAGATGTTACACAATCAATGAAAACGGTTTAAAAGTATTAAAAAATTGATTGTGGTGTTCGCCGGAGAAAAATTCCGGTCACCGGAATTCCCACGCCGGAAAAGCGACCAGGGGGGAAAAAGAGTTTTCAGATTTGAAACTTTTGTCACTTGGCAGAAATGATCCCTCATGCTTTAACTAGGTTAGTTTTAGGTGTAACTTGGTTAGAAATTCCTTTTATAAACTTAACCATACTAACTAACTTTTAATTTTAACCAAAACCAAACTTTTTTTTTATATAGAAGTTAATCATTTTATTTTAATTGACCAAATAACTAATTAAGTTTGTATTTCGTAAGTTTTGACTAAATTTTCACACATTCAGTAAGCGTTTAAATTCTCGATTTAAAGTAACTCACTTTTTAGTAAATTTGCGAACGTTGAAAAGTATAGGGACTAAATTTGCCAATTGCTTAAAGATGAAGGTGACGGATGTCACATCAAGCCCCTTCCAATCATTACTGAATTATTATTATTATTATTATTATTATTATTATTATTATTATTATTATTATTTTGTAATTTAAAGCAAATTCGTTTGTGTTCGTTCGTTTAATAAATGAACGAACACGAATTTTTTTGTTCATTTAGTTAAACGAACAAATATGAACAGAGGGCGCATTCATTCATTTATGTTCGTGAACGTTCGATAACATGTTCATTTATGTTTGACAATTTAATAGGGTTTTGAATTTTTGTAATGTTTTTCACATTCTTTAACTTTTTGTTATTTTACCTAAATAAATAAATTATTTTGTGTGAGGTAATTATATGGCTATATGATATTTTGAAGATCTCCAAGGACTGCAATATTCGGGGTTTTCATGGGGAGCCGGCGGCAGCCTATCCCGGAGAAGATTCTCGGTCGTATTACAAAGTTTTTCATCACAAACTTGCCGGATAAGTGTAGCGGGAATGAGCTTGCAGAGTGTGTACGTCAGCATGGTGAGATATATGATTTGTATATTGCCCGAAAGCGCGATAAACAAGATATGAGATTTGGTTTTGTTTCCCTTTTGAATGTGAAAGATAAACCGGAGATGGTCAGGTTTCTTAGTAGTATCCGAATGGGCGATTATGCTTTGAAAGCCAACGTTGCTAGATTCTCTCTTGAAGATGGTGAAATTAAGCAGGATTTTGTGAAACCGATTCCGAATGTCAAAAATCCTTTGAAGAACAATGGTGGAGAGGGTGCTCAGGGAGGTTGGAACCATTCTTCTTTCTACAATGGAGGTGTCTCTTTTAGGGATACCTTGGCAGGAAGTTCCAGTGCTCCGGTTGGTTTGCAAACAGTGCAGGTGGATGATAGGGTAAATTCGTATTCTGAAAGACATGGGAAGGCACTGATTGCTAGAATGATAGAATTGGTTGCATTAAAGAATATCTATGTCATTCTGCATGATCTTAATCTGGGTATGGGCAAGGTGCAATACCTAGGTGGTTTATCGGTGATGATTTCTTTTGATGATAAAGAGACTGCGGCCAAAGTTTTGGAGGCTTCAAAGGAGGTTATAGGAAGGTTTTCGATGGTAAGTATTTGGCAGGGACAATCCCTTTGTTTTGAAAGGCTTGCTTGGTTTAAGGTGCAAGGTATACCATTGCACTTGATAACAAACGAAGTGATTGATTCGGTTGCGGGTACCTTTGGTAAGGTGGTTCATCCGGCTAAGAGATCGAAAGATGATAGTGACTTGTCCTATGAATATGTGGGTGTGATCATGGGGGAAGGGAAGAGGGTAGCGGAGGAGGTTGTCCTGCAGTGGAAAGATCGGCGGTTTAGAGTGTGGGTTACAGAGGAGGTGGGAGAATGGGTGCCTGAGTTTTACACGGTGTTTAACGCCACTGTTGATCCTGAGAATGTTGAAGAAACGGACAAGAGTTCCAGACAAGGGGATGAAGACAGTAATGTTAATGAAGAGATGGGTTCGGTGGAAGTGGAAGAACCCGGCAGGGTTGAATCGGAGGCGGCAAAGGTGGTTACTGATATGGAAACTGCTGATTTGGTGGTAAATAATAATGGCATTGATTATGTTCCAATTAGTGTGGAGGAAGTTACGGGTCAAGATGACATTGATGATGGTCCAATTCTCGTGGAGGAAGTTACGGGTCAAGTTGGCATTGATGATGTTCCAATTCTTGTGGAGGAAGCTACGGGTCAGGCTGACATGTTTAGTGATTTCATTGATGGAAACGTGTTTGACTTTGATAATGGTGGTCAACCTGTAGTGGATGCCGAAGATTATGGGCCGGTGATACATAAACGTAAGAAAAAGTCCATGTTAGGCACTGTGGGCCGCACCAATCCAGCTTACTCTAGTAGTCTGGAAAAGAATAAAGTTGGTAAGAAGCCCAAAGGTAATGAAGATTTATTTGGGCTTGACCCTATAATTGGTATTGGGCCTGATTTGGTTAGGCCTGATTCGGCTGAATTTGTTACTCCTACTCATGTGGATGAAATTGAAGCTACTATAAATTTGGGTGGTAAGTTGGGTGCCAACCTAACTGCGGCTCATGATTTGATTATGGACTCGATCGTTACTAAAGGTTTACAGGGAGGTAAGGTATGAATTGCATGTCCATTAATATTCGTGGGGTTGGGGTTGCTGGTAAACCCGGGTGGATTAAAAAATTAAAAAATGATTTTGGTATTTCTTTTATCGGTATGCAAGAGATGATGGTTAGTGATGTTCAATCGGGATTGGTGTCTAGTTTTTGGGGTGGTTCTAGCTTTGATTTTGAGTTCGTTAATGCTAATGGTAATTCGGGTAGTATCCTTAGTGTTTGGGATCCTAAAGTTTTTGTGAAAGACTTGGCAACAAAAGATAGTAATTTCCTTCACGTGGTGGGTATGATTTTGGCTGGTTCAGTGAGATTGAATGTGGTAAATTTTTATGCTCCGCAATCTAATGTGGGGAAACGCCTTTTGTGGGGGAAGATTGAAAGTCTTATTAGTTCTAATCAAGGGTGGTGGATTTTTTGTGGTGATTTTAATGCCGTCAGGGAGCGCGGGGAAAGGAAAAATTCAAATTTAGATCCGATTTGCGCTCGGGATTTCAATGATTTTATTGATGAAGCTGGCCTGCGGGAATATAATTTGAAAGGGTTGAGATATACTTTTATGTCTAACAGAAGGGGTGTTTGTACTTGGAGCAGAATTGACAGATTCTTAGTCTGTGATAACGTTTTTAACAAGTGGCAGAATGCTTGTGTTCGGGTTTTAAGTAGAAATATTTCAGACCACTCCCCTTTGATTTTTTCGGTTATTGATACTAACTTTGGCCCTAAGCCTTTTAGAATGTTTGATTCGTGGATTGATAGATCGGGGTGCATTGATACGATCAATTCGGTTTGTGAAGGTTGGGTGAATAGAGGGTCGGCGGATAGTAATCTGTTGAACAAGTTAAAGCATCTTCGTGGGAGTTTAAAGAGTTGGTATGATTCGTATAGTGCTAAGGAGAAGGAGGATGAGGCTCGGTTATGAAAGGAAAAGGAGGAGTTAGAAATTCAAATGGAGATTAAGGATTTGGACGAAACTGACATGTGGATTTGGTCTGAATGTGTGAAAGGTATTGAAGATATCGAGTGGCATAAGACGCGAGATCTAGACAAAAATCTCATGTTAAATGGGCTTCGTTAAGTGATGAGAATTCTACCTTTTTCCATAATATTGTCAACGGTAGAAAGGCGCGCAATTCTATACCGGGTATTATGGTTAAAGGGGAGTGGGTAACTAAACTGACTCTCGTGAAGAAGAAAGTATTACGATTTTTTAGAAGTCACTTTAAAGAGCAAGTTGGTGTTCGGCCTTCCCTTGTTTGCGACGATTTGAGAAGAATTAGCGAACAAGATAGGATTGACATGGTGGCTGGTTTTTCTAAAAAAGAAATAAAAGACGCGGTTTTTTATTGTGGTTCTAATAAGTTGCCAGGTTCTGAAGGGTTTAATTTTCGCTTCGTCAAACGTTTTTAGAATTTTTTTGAGGAAGATTTTTATAAAATATTGGGTGAGTTCCATGAGACAGGCGTAATAAATCCGGGCCGCGGGTCTTCTTTTATTACTCTTATCCCTAAGGTTAAATCGCCTTTGGGGTTGAGAGACTACAAGCCTATTACTCTAATTGGGTTGATTAGTAAAGTGATTTCAAAAATTCTTACTAATCGACTTAAAAAGGTGTTGGGACAGGTTATTTCGGAAAATCAATCGGCCTTCTTATCTGATCGCTTTATTCTGGACGGCCCCCTTATGGTTAATGAAATCTTGGATATTCTGAAGAAAAGAAATAGGAAGGCGTTTATGTTGAAGATTGATTTTGAAAAGGCATATGACAACGTCAATTGGAATTTCCTGCTTTCTATTTTAAGTCAAATGGGATTTTATCTGAGATGGTGCAATTGGATTAAAGGGGTTTGTCATTCTTCGAGAGCCGTTGTTTTGGTTAATGGTTCTCCTACTTTTGATTTTAAGTGTGGGAAGGGTCTTCGTCAAGGCGACCCGCTATCTCCTTTTTTATTTTTGATTGTGATGGAAGCTTTATCTTGGTTACTTGATAAAGCTAAAAGGATTGGAGCATTTAAAGGCGTTACTTTTTCCGATTATGAAGCAGATTTGTCTCACCTTTTTTATGCGGATGATGCTCTTATTTTGGGGGAATGGAATTGTGATAATATTTAGAGCATTGCTAGGATTCTTCGTATTTTTTACCTTTGTTCGGGGATTCGGATTAACCTACATAAGTCGAACATTTTTGGGATTGGTACCTCGGACTCCGAAGTAGATAGTATGATGCAATTCCTTGGTTGCAAACGAGGTGGTTACCCTTTTACTTATCTTGGAATACAAGTTGGTTCTAAAATGTCGCGTATTCGTAACTGGGACCCGGTTATTGAAGTTATTCGTAATCGTCTCGTTTCATGGAAAGCTAGGTGTCTTTCGATTGGTGGGCGTGTGGTTCTTATAAAATCGGCATTAGAAAATTTACTGATTTATTACTTTTCTCGTTATAAAGCACCTAAAGCCGTTATAAGTTCTATTGAGTCTATTATGAGACGCTTTCTTTGGGCGGGTGCTAATGAAGAGAAAAAAATTCCTTGGGTGGCGTGGGATATTGTTACGGCATAAAAAAGAAAGGTGTATTGGGTATTTCTCGACTTCAAGAGGTTAACGACGCACTCCTATTAAAATGGACATGGAGATTCAAAAATGATAGAGAGTGCTTATGGAAGAAGATTATTATGGGGTGTCACGGGTCTAGTAGATCTTGGGCTTTGGTTCCATGTGCCAAGTCGTCTAGCGGTTGCTGGAAACACATTGTAAAGGTTGGTGAAAGTAATACGCCGAATGGTTTGAAGCTTAATTCTTATTTCGTAGGGGTTATGGGAGATGGTCGATCTATAACTTTCTGGGGTGATAGCTGGCTGAGTGATGTTCCGCTTCGAGAGTTGTACCCTAACTTGTTTAGGCTTGAAATAGATAAATGGGTGAAGGTATCTAATCAGCTCCATTGTATTAACAACATCAAATCCATGGAATGGGGGTGGAGGTCTAATCATTCTACTCAAGCGGAGATTACAGAATTGTTTCATCTAGTAAGCGATATTCACGATTTTAAATGGGAAGGTGGTGAAGATAAATGAAAATGGAAGCATGCCAAGGATGGGATATTTTCTGTTTCTTCGGCCAAACAGTTGTTGTGTAGCGATATTGTAGGAGATCCAACATCGAAGGTCAATTGGAAGGGATGGGTGCCCCTCAAGTGTAAGATCATGGTATGGAGGGCGGAGCGTAATTGTCTTCCGACAGTTGCCGAGCTGCTTAAACGTGGAGTGCCGATTCAGCAATCTTTGTGCGGGTTTTGTGAGGAAGTTACGGAGACTGCTATCCACTTGTTTACAGGTTGTTTTTTCTCCCATGAAATATGGTTTCGTATTGAAGCTTGGTGTCGATTACAACATACCTTTATTTTTGACATCTCGGATCTGTTACAAATGCCAAAGAATTGCACTAGCTCTAAAAATGTGAGGCACATTTTAAGAGGCATTGTTTACACCACGTTATGGGTGTTATGGAATGAACGCAATGACCGGGTTTTTAATAAGAAGAAGCGAACACCGTGCGAGGTTTTGGAGATCGTCAAAGCTAAGACCTTTTTCTGAATACGCAATAGGTCTAGATTTAAAGATGTCGATTGGAAAAAATGGTATATTTGTCCTTTGGATTGTTGATGGTCTCGTTTGTTTGGCTCGTTAGTCCTTGCTTTGAAGACTTGTCGAGTGCGTGTTAATGAAATTCTCTTTTCAAAAAAAAAAATTATATGGCTATATGAAATCAATAAACCATACTATTAGTATAATCATTAAATAAATAATTAATGAAGAGTTCAAATTTAAATAACTAATTAATGAAGACATCAAGTTTAAGATGAGAGCTTAGTTTTTTTAGACACTACTTTATTATGTTTACCAATATTATGTTAAGTACTAAATATGCTTGTATAACTATTTTATACTTTGGTTGGATCTAGTTAATTTCTTAATATATGTGAATTCGATCTTATTCGAAAGTTAATATATGTCCATTTGTGTTTGTTTCCGTTCATGAACACTTCTTTGTGTTCGTTTGTGTTCATTAATGTTCGTTTGTGTTCATGTGCGTTCATGAACAAAATTAACAAACGAACACGAACATGAGTGTTTTCTTAACAAACGAACACGGATATAAAATCTCGTTCAGTAAGTGTTCATGACCTGTTCGTGAACACATAATTTACTTAACAAACGCACGAACAAAAGCTTATTCATATTCGTTCGGTTCATTTGCAGCAGGGCCGGCCATGGTGGGGTGCGGGGAGGACTCCCTGCCCGGGCCCAATTTCTAGTGGGGCACATCCGGCCGGTCACAATGGCGGATTTACATGTATTAGAGGGTCGGCAATAACCTTATTGAACCGGTTGGAAATGGTTCATATCTTATCTGCGCAAATTTACAGATATGTCAAAAAATTTATAGGGTAAGGGTTTAATGAGGAAGACGATGGTAAATGCGTAAATACTCAAAGATGATGGGGGTATTTTAATAAAGTTACGAATTTATGAGTTTTTTTTTTAAGTGACTTTATGAGTACTTGAAAAAAGTCTATGTGGGTAAAACCTGTGTCATTGTTAGTCAAACCTGTCATTGTCGGCCAAACCTGTCATTGTCATTGTATTAGCAGTCACCCTATTATTTTTAAAATTAAAAATGATAAAAAAACGTCGTTCAAAACAAATGATAAAAAAACCTTCAAAACTAATAGTTTGTTTCTACCACAATTTTTTACTTTTATTATTGTTAGCTTATTTCATTTGATTTTAAAAATATCTAGTTTATTTCATTTGATAATATAAAAATCATAAAACTAATTGTTTATTGTTAGTTGATTCGTATTGTGCCCTCATCAAAGGAAATTCTATATTCACCATTGCACTAAAGTAACTTAACCATTAGTCTATTAGTCCAATAACTATGAAACGTTATCCCACTTAAGTAAAAAAAAACTTTGCTGATTGGCAATGATAGTTATCGAGAACAGATAACAAAATGCTGGATAATATAAACTGTGAAGAGTTGATCTATCGATTTGATATTACTTTACCCGTCGTTTAAAAAAATAGTTTACGTTTATTTATTTCGGTAACACCTAAGACTAAGAGGCACCTTTTTTCGTGACTCGGCCCGGACACCTGAATTCTCAGGAACGGCTCTGGTTTGCAGCCATAACCATAACTAAGAGTGTATTTTCTAATCTCGTGAGAAATGACAATAACAACCCCACTTCATGTTTTATATAATTTATTGCATTTTGTTGCGTATCAATTTATTCATTTCATTAAATTAAATAAAAGTTTTCTATTTTCGTCATTTACAATGACAGTATGAAACAAACGAGAAATTTCGTTAATATTTTGTAATAAAATCCGACAATTTTTTTACTTAGGTCATGCGTAGTGGGCGCCATTGGGAGGTGTTTTAAATATTTTATTCCCCTATAGCGTCCCGAACACCGCCCTCTTGGGCGTTATGGGGCGTTTTGGATGGGGGGCGTTTTGTGGATAACGAGCGCTATGCTCTGCTTCATGATTTTATTATTATTTTTTTAATTAATTTCCACACCCTCTTCCCACTACACCCTTCCCGTTCCCACTACAATAATTACCCAATCATTTATAACCTCCTTCCCACTACACCCTATTTATCAATAACCCCATTTTATTACTTTTTAATATTTTAATAACCATAACCCCACCACTAGTCACTACACATAAACTTAGTTTAATGGCTAATAAGAACAAATGCAAAACTCTAAGATAAATATCATATTTGGTAACGAGTATACAATAAAATATCGTTCTAACAATATAAAATATTATGTGTATATAAAAATAATTATAATATAAGTTAATCCTTACATTCTGAAAGGTAGAGAAATAATAATTTCATTAAAAAAAAGAGATAAGACGAAAATATTCATTGGTCCCTAATTTGAGTTGCTAGAAGACGCTATCGATGAGAGCTATCAATAAAAAAAACACCCTAGTACGACACGATGTGTTAAGGATAAATAAGTGATCGCTTTATTCGTTATATGCACATCTGCATACGAAAAAAGAAAAAAGTGTTAGTGGAAGATAAGGTTATATATATTGCTGCAAATGAACTGAACTTTTAACGAACATTCATGAACTGTTTAGCGAGAAGTTCGTTTGTGTTCATTCGTTTAATAAATGAATGAACACGAACGAACGTGAACATGAGTCGCGTTCATTCGTTTATGATCGTGAACATTCGGCAACGTATTCGTTTATGATCGATAGTTTATTAGGGTTTTAATTTCTATTTTTTATTTTCTTTTATTTTACCCACTTTTAGTATCCAAAATCATTATATGTTTTCATGTTCCAGCCTCAGCTCCACTTCCGACGCCCTCTGTCATCCACCTCCGACCGCCTTCTCTATCCACCTCCAATGTGAACTCAGTTTTTTGAGACACTACTTTATTATGTTTACTAATATTATGTTAAGTACTTAATATGTTTGGACAATTAGGTTATATTTTTGGTGGATCTAGCTAATGTCTTAATGTATGTGAATTCGATTTTATTCGAAAGTTAATATATGTTCGTTTGTGTGTTTTTCCTTTTATGAACACGAACACGAGTGTTTCTTAACAAACGAACACGAACAGAGAGTCTAGTTCAGTAAGTATTCATGAACTGTTTGTAAACACATAATTTTCTTAACAAACGAAGACGAACAAAGCCTTGTTTGTGTTCGTTCGGTTCATTTGCATCCCTAGTCATACATGTTGATAGAAGCTACTGTTAATTTAGATAATTTTTATAACTTAATTTGGAACATGAAAATTGTATAAAAAATGTTATGTAACACGGCAATTCGTAATATACATGACATTGCATATATATTATTTGTATGAATAAGGTTCATATTTTATTAAAATAATAATAAAAATATACTTGAGACTCTCATTATCAGTGTTGTAAAACTCGTTAGGCGCTAGTCGGTCGGTGGGATGGGGACTAGCGATTAATCGGGATTAATCAGGATTAATCGGATTGGGGTTTTTATATGTAATTTTCAGTTTTTTATATATATACACACATTTTTATAGGCAACTATTTTAAATAGACATGTTTTAACCCCTCATCAACCTATTTTTTTTTTAAGTATACATGACTAATCGCAAGAATATACATCGTTTAATTAGAAACTTGCCGTAATTTTACAAGTTTTGGCCAGAATTTATCCTGAAGTTGGCCGGAATTTACAGATTTTTGCCAAAATCTTGTTAGAATTGTATATTTTTGGTTGGCCGAGTAGGGCCGATTAGGTCGACTAGGTCCGACTAATCCCGACTAGGCTGGCTACTGATTAATGAACTGATTAACGATAAATTACTCAGCAACCTACCGACTAACGATTAATCACCGATTAATTCCGATTTTTACAACACTGCCCATTATTCATAGATATTAAAAGTCAATCAAAACAAACAATTAATATTTCTTTTCTCTGACACGTATGACTTGGAGTCATATTAATATTCATTTTGTCAATATTAATGGGGATTAAGAGTCATATTAAATAAAATTCTTAAAAATAATAAAAACCTCCATCATGATTCTTAAATAGAGATTAAGAGTTAATCAAAACAAACAATTTATGACAAATACATTTTTTTTGAAAGGTAAATTTCATTCGAAAAACAACCACGTTTTTTTTTTTTTTTTTTTTTTTGAACAGAAACTTTCATTCAAAAAAACGGCTATGTCCTCAAAACAAGGACCGCCACTCAAACAAACCAATTACAACATATACAAAGGGGATAAAACCCAATCCTTCCATTCTATGGTTTTGAATCTACTTCTATGCTTAACCCAAAAAAACGAAGAAGACTTACTGTTGCGCACAACCTCTTGCACCTTCGGCTCTTTGTTATTGAATATTTTCTTATTTCGGGCACCCCAAATCTCCCAAAACGAAACAATAATAATACCTTGAATCAACAGCTTACCCCTCTTGTCCCCTTGGAAAAACTTGTGCCACTCCAACAGCTCCCGGATGTCGAAAGCAAAAATGTTATTAATTCCACACCAACTAGCAATAGAACTCCAAACGCCATTAGAAAAACCACACCCGGTAAACAAATGTTCCGAAAACTCGAAATCAAAGTTACACAAAGAACACATCTGGTCATTAACGAACACATTCCTTCAAGCTAAAGCTAAAACCGTAGGTAATCGGTTCATCTCTGCACGCCACGCCAAGATATTACATTTCAAAGGAACCCAATTAATCCATTTGTACCTGAACCACTCCCCATACGATTGGTGAACCTGCATATATTTCTTCACAGCTTGGACCGATAAAGATTCAACACCAATGCCGGCCCAAGACCAACCATCCGGCCAAGCATTTAACTTCACCGGCTGCAAAATTACCTGTAAACCAGCCCACTCTGCAGCCTCCTCTTCGCTCATGGACTGCAAAATAAAATTCCCCTTTTTAAAATGAGATAAATATATGAAGTAATGATTTTTAGTTAAATTATATATGTAACTATAAAGGTTGAGACGTGAATGCTCTAAGTAATATATAAATGCTTTACCACACCACCTTTTGGTGGAGTAGTATGGAGGGCTAATGATAGGTGACTTAAGACCTGATGGTAACAAGTTCGAGCCTTGAAGGATACCAAGTTTTACCGATTATTCTCTGTCGTGCTTTTGAGCGGGTGAATGGTCGGGTTTTCCATGAATTGGTGGACTTGGAGCACCGGGTGCCTCATGAATATCCTGAATTCGTCATAAGGAAATTCTTACGGGAGGCTGTGACGACTTTGTTACCATTAAAAATAATATATAAATGTTTCAAGTATCTAATATATCACATTTAAAGCAACCGGCTCTACTTTTTTTGAACGACTAAACTATTTTTTAATAGTTGAGCCCAGTTTTGATCGTTTCTTTTTAAGAAATTACATATTTAGCACCCGTTTGCTAGTATTTTTATCACATACACAAGGTCATTTGGTGAATTTTTTTAAGGATTTTTTTTTTTTTTTTTTTTTTTCTGGATACCCTCGCATTTGGGAAGTTTTGCGCAGCTGGGGAATTATTGTTATGTGACGTCTGGGACGATCCACTGAAATTTGCTAGACTAGATGCCCTCCGCTCTTACAGTTTGCGTCTACGATCCGATGTAATAATTATTGTTGCTAGACTTTTGACAGAAAGACGAGTAACAGAGGTAATAATTATGTTATGTAAGTGGTAGCAACACCAACATAATATCTTCCAATCGTCATGGACGGTTGCAGCAGTACGATGGGTGGGACCTTAGGACTAAGATCTTGTGTTCTTAGCCAAGATCACGTGCAGCCTGATCGTGTATTGAAACTAAGAAATTCGAGCAGCCAACAGACGAGTCAACAAAGGCGTTTCATCCACTGCAATTCGCGAAATCATATTTTATTTCTCGTGAGTTTTCATGACATCACAAGTGGTTGTTCGATGGTGTCTACCATCACAACCAGTATGTTAAATTCTATGGCATGAAGCTATATCAAGTCTAATTAAAACACTAGGTTGAGGTCAATTAATCATACATACAATTCAAATGTAACAATTAAGATGAATATATTATGACTTATCATAACTCACAAGAGAAATGATTAGAGCTCATTTTACAGCCCAAACAGACATTTAAATATACAATTACAGACTTGACCTAATACAGCTGTATGCATAAATTATAACCGAAACAGGCAAATTATAGACACAGTCAAGAAAAGAAATACATGACTAATTAAACGGATCTGGATTGGTTAGTATAAAAACTAGATTAGTTGTGCATCCATGTATTTTAGGAGTTAGAAGGACAATGGATAACAAAGTACCAGACTACTGTTAGTTAGAAAGATACTAACTCTCATTTTGGTGAACTATAGTAAGATTGCGACACAGACCAACTTTAGCTAAAGAACCGTAAGACACTACGACACCTAATCTATCACACTTGAAGCAATAGATACCGTGTTTCTCTACTTCAAAATTAGTTCTGTGCTGAACAACCCTCTAACGACATCTGCATCTACTAAATTCCCAAACAATTGTACAGAAACAACAAAATGGCATGTTCAACCGTAGTTGATCAAACAATACCATGTGTCCACAAGTGTTACGAGACAGTCCTAAAAATCATATTCTGCTTCGATAATATAGAGGTCATCGCTTACCAAAACATTTGTCACATAAGTTACCCGACTATGACTGTTCTAAGCCATCAACACTGCCAGCAAAATCTTCTTTGTATGATAAAGTTAGCGAGTGACAAACCAAGAGACACAAAAAAGAAGAGAAAAGGAACGATCAATTCCTACACATACTCTGATACTCTACACAGCATACAGAGCTGAGGCACAGAGAGGAGCAGTTCAAAATTTTGATCAAAATTCATCACTAATTCCAAATACATATTGGTTGCTACTATAGAAAACACTAACACATGAATCAAGAACTCATGAACAATACATCTGATCTATACCAATTTAAAACAAATTCAAACACATGCATATGGCAAGGGTTAGCAAAATCTTCTTTGTATGATAAAAATAACATAAGAACGAACACAAATGTGTATGCAAAAGACGACTTTAATAAAGACCACACGTGACACTTGGTTTAAAAAAGCGCGAGGCGCTCCGAGGCGTTTTGGGTCGAAAATCCGAAGCGCGGGGCTTAAAGCGCGAGGCGAGAGCTTCACGTATAGCATTAAAAAAATTATAAAAAAATATTTATATATGTCAATATGACATTTTCTACATGTTAATCAATCATAAGCACAAAAACATGATTATAAAATACCCTTGAACACTTAAAAAGCATATTCAAAACATAAAAACGACGAGGCACTACTGTAGCGGGCCAAAAAAGGCAGTTTAAAAGGGTTTTCTGGGCTGAGGCGCTACTGTAGCGCGCGCCTCAAGCGCTCGAGGCGGCGCTTCATGTAGTTCAGCGCTTTTTTGGCAAAAAAAAAGCGTTTTTCTTGGAGCCTCGCGCCTCAAATGCTTAAAGTACGCCCCAGGCGCGCTTTTTTAAACCAAGACGTGACAAACGGAAAGAAACAAAAATAAACAGAAAAGAACAGATTAACTCTTATTTACACATACTCAACAAAATTTACAGAACTAAAAGATACAGAGCACCAGTTCAAGCCTAAAAAGCATTGATCAAATATCAAACTAATCACTAATTCCAAATAAATAATTAACTATTGGTTGCTACTGTAGAATTGATAAATCATCCATGTAATCTATACCAATCTACACCAATGTACACCAATCTATATCAAAACCATTGCACACATATAGCATTAAAAAGTTAATTTTTATAAAACACAACCACCTTACAATCATACACATATAGCATAACAACCAGAAAATCACAATAACCTTGCATATAGCAAGTGTGACTTTCCTTGATTATACGATAATAACACTATAGCTTAAACATAGTATTCTTTAGCTGACCATAACTGTTCTAAATCATTAACAAGATTATCATAATCTTTCTAGTATGCCGAAAGAATAACAAGCTTAAGAACCAAAAGCGCATATGCAAAAGACAACTTCACTCATGCTTGTAAAAATTCACTCCTAGCCTCCGATTAATCGCTAGGCGGAGGTTAACCGAGTATTTTTCATCTAATCAGCCAATCAATTGCTAGACGGTCAGCGGTGGGCAGTCCTAATCAGCCAAAAATCGGTGACAATCCAGCGATTCTGGCCAAAACCTACAAATTCCGGCTCGATTCCAGCGGCAAATCCTGGATAAAACGTGTCTACCTAAAAAAAATATGTATAAAACTGAAAATTATGTATATAAATCCCAATTAATCGCCAATCAGTACCCTACCGGCCGACTAGCAGCTAGTGATTCTTAGAACACTGACTTCACTAAAGATTGCAAGTGACAAAACGAATAAAACAAGAAAAAAAACATCAATGTGATCCATACCAATTTAGAACAAATTCAAACAGAACACTAATTTCTACCTAAAATCACAAATACCGCAAACCATTAGAAAGTTAACTTTTATAAAACACAGTAGGAACCTTACAATCACACACACAGACATATAGCATAACAACCATAAAAATCACAATAAACCTTGCAATTCACAGTATATTATCAAATACACATCACAGTAACAGAAAAACAAGAATCGACAGATTACCAACAAAACACCATCAATTATTATTACTACTTCTTCATGGCATCAACCTCATCAGCAGAAGGAGGAACTTCCTTATTAGCAACAGCAACATAACCGTTTTTGTTAGGGGTGACGTCATCATCAACACTTTCAACGTCAGAATCATCGGAATCAAAATCAATCGCACGGTTGTTAGAGAACAAAGACCAGACCAAGTAGATGGTTCCAGCAGTGAGAGCACCACAGCCTACACCGAACAATAAGGCACCGACAATGCTCATAATATCCATGGTACGGTCACGAATCGAGGGTGAAGAGGAAGGGAAATAGGGTTTGGATGAAACGACATCGTTTTGGGAGGTGTGATGGGTGAAAGCGTGGTGGGATAAGGGACGGGTGCGGTGGAAGTGGTGGATTTCGGTGATGAAGAAGGTAAGACGAGGGTTAGGGTTAGGGTTAGGGTTTTGGAGAGGGTGATTGGTGGGGAAATAGGAGGTGGTGGTGGTTGAGGTGATGAAGAAGATGGTTTTGCAGGGTCTGGCGGTGGTGGTGATGGTGGAGATGGAGAGGATGATGGTTATTAAGAGGACGGTGACGGTGGTGGTGGTGGTGGTTGCCATGAGAGAGAGTTTAGAGAGAGAGAGAGGGTTTGTTTGTTTGTTTGTGGGTAAACGTAGCGTATATGATGGGGGAGAATAACGGAGTTTTGGGATACGGTTTGTTAAAATGAAAGATATTATTATTATTATGAGTTGAATTTGACTCGGCTCGGATTGTAGACCACGGTGAAAACTTCAGATTCGGTTCGGTTTGAATAAAATGGCGATTTTGACTTGGATTCAGAAAAGATTAGATATATTTTATTTAGGATATAAAAGTTTGGGTTAGGGTGGATGCCGGATGGTCCTCGGCTCAGGATTCAATCTTTAAATGAGTCCGAACTTTTTTTTTTAAAAAAATATACACATATATACATTAAATTCTATATTTAGGATAAATATTTGTTTTTAATAAAATAAAATCTTGTTAGTGGAGTTAGAAAAAATTATGCTAATTTAATGTTTAGAGGTCTCAAGTTCTATTCTTTACTCTAGCACCATATTCAAAAAAAAATTAATTCATTTTTCTTTACAAAATTTTGGGACCAATTTTTTTTAGTGTTTTCGGAGACGGCCCTGGATGGATGGAGTGGTTGGTGATGGTATCACAATATCACACAATCACACCTAATAATATTGTGTCATCTCATTTTTATCATACTTCATCACATTCATCACTAATTACAAGGGGAGGGGGTGTTCACATTTCATCACACCCAATAATATTGTGTCACCCATGAACCCATATAAAAAGAGAGAGATGAAGATGGGACAGCCACTTGCTTTTGAGAGTGTGATGGTCATCACATTGTTATGCTATCACAGTTGTGATTCAGCTGGCGGGGTGGTGTTCGTGACCATCACGACTATCACGGGGTGGCCATCACGGACCACCCGGCCACCCGTATGTTATGAGTTAAGATCGGCTTGAGTACGAGTACGGCTTGTTTACAAACCTAGTTTTAAATCAACGATTTTTTTGTCATGATTATGGTGAACGGGTTTGAAGCGATGAAGTATTTAGAAAGTCAGAGGTTATTCAAGTATGTTATGAATTCATGTTTGGGTGAAAATCAAATAAACTAGGTATATAAACATATGTGCGCTGCGCGACACCAACAAACTTTTCAACAGGTGATAAACAAAGGCCTTTTTTACATATAACAAAATTTTGGCCTAAGTAGTAGTTCCACAACCTTTTGTTTCAAGCATTTACATAGACGTAAGTTATAGGTAGACATAGGTTTTAGTGAAGTAAACGTTTAAGTTGTCGGCGGCATATTTTTCTTTCATGTTTTCTGCTTTCCTTTGTGCGCAACTACTTCTTCAGCCTCTGCAGTTTGTGAAGGTGGGTTAAGTGTCACCTCATGTAATGCTCATAACTGTAGGGCTTAAACATATTTTGAAAGCATTATAAATGCTAAAAGTAATTACCCTCTGTTAACTGCAGTGATCTTTTCGCTGAAACTGAAGTATAGATTTTCGGTGCAGGTGTGGATGGGTGTGGAGTATCTGACGTCCCTACTGCAGTGTCATCTTCCAGGTAAACAACCCTATTAACAACACATCGTATTTTGCCTACATTCTGGTCAGGTTGTATTTGTATCTGAAATTACGCCTTTCTTTTCTCGATTTCTAGCAGCAATTTAGCTGGGTTTTGTTCAGCCAACATTCCGTTGCTGCACGGTCGAAGATAGTGGCGTCAATGTCGTCGTGCCCATCAACGATTTTGCCTATTATCCTAAACTTCTTGTTGTTGGATGTCAATAGGTAGTTGTTACGAAATTGAGTATGTGAGTGTGAACTTACAAGTTGTTTGTTGTGGTTTGTGCGCCATCACGTGTACAATACCAGTGCTCGCAAATTTCATAAACGACCTGATTACATATTGCGCAGGCTGTGTAATGCCAGTCCTTAGTTGCCTGGATGTCTTCGATAACGCCGTTGACTGTGAAATTCTTTCCCTGAAAAAATATGTAATTTTTTTTGTAAAGCATGAGCATATTATATGTATTGCATATGTGTAGTATATCTATATGATGTGTTCAAAATACCTTGACATCTTTCTCGTTCATGTGAAGTATTTGAGAGAGTGGAATACTCTTGTCAACTACCATGGTTGGGTCTGCACCACAGGAAATTCCGCTTTCATGCCTGTTTAGTGTAACGGGACAGCGTGTTATTTTTGTTGGTGTTTGTAATAATGAAAGTATAAGGCAGGAGTGCTTACAAGTTTGCAAGAACTCCTGTTTCAGCAGCCTTTGGATTTAAGTAAACATAGCTAGCATTGGTTGTCTGTAACTGCAAAGTTCCTGTGGTGAACAATGTAGCAGTTAAGAAAGCGCGTATCAGCTTTAAGGTTTATTGTTGTGATACTCTTGTATAACATACCCTTATAATCAATGACTTTTAGTTATGTGAGGCCAACGATCACCGGTTTTGGGGCAGCCGTTATTTGTGCCCTGTTTAAACCTTGCTGGTGAGCGGATGGTTCTATTCCAAAGCGCCACATTTATTGGCATGTTGCTGCCAAAATATTCATGGCGTGAGAGACGTGAATGTTTGTAAATACATGTAAGTCGTAGAAAAGAGCGTAATTTTTATTGGATTTTTGGATGTGGTACTTACCTACAATCTCTTAGTGACATAAGGATGTATGGCTGGTTGTCCTTTGTTATCTTGTCTTTCATGTCTTGCACAATCCCAATGTAATCTGGAAATAAAAGAAATAAATCAGGTTATGTGCTATTGGTTTAGTAATGGATAGCTTCAAAAGGTTCTTTAAACATGTTCATGCCTGCAATGCCCCTGCTTTTTTCAGACTGCATTTCAAGGAACCTGCGTGTACCAAATTCATAATAGTAGTCTTGTATGTATCATGTGTCTGGAATGGGGGTGAAAACGGAGGCACTTCCAATACGCAACATTCCCGGATTTAGTAGGTTGGTGGTGTAGTTGTCTGCAGTAACGCATGCATATCCGTCTGGCTTGTAACATGAGTTAATTTTCAACCTGCTCTTAACATATTTTCGTTCTTTACCTTTGACCACAACCTGAATAGCAAAGCCCTGGGAAATTTGTATTGTTAGGTTTTTTCGTTGTTTAAAAAAAACAGCATATGGTAAGCAAGTTATTTGTTCTAGAATAATGGACAAAGCGCATTATTTGACGACAGAGTAAGTTGCTTTTAATCGAGTGATATTAGCGTAAAAAAGCGGGTTGCATGTTCGGCTGAGAAGTAACGTGTATTGCGATAAGTACCTCTTTGTCGACCAGTAGGAAGTGTAGTTCGTTATCTCGATGATCTGGAATCCACTTTCTTAGAATGCGTATGTCAATAGCTGGTGCTTCCCCTTTCAGTTTGAGCGTGGATATTCATCAGGGCTTCATCATCTAGGACCTGCCTGAATAAGTGTAAGTAAACTATTAACAATAATAAGTACAGTATTTGTATTATTGATTTAGGTGTATCCTATATTAGATTTATGTGGTAGAAAAAGAGATTTAAATACCATGTATACAACAATTTAATTATGGTTTAAACCTGTGTATTGTTAATTTCAGTTAGGAGATCCTTATAGACAATATCAAGTGTTGTGTTGTTTGGTGGTTCGTTGTTGTTCATTGTAAGTATTTTGAGGGAGTCTGGTGACGTTGCCCTTGATAAAGCAACATATAGTTGTCCATGGCCAAAGATTGGTTCAGGAAAATAGACGCCAACTTCTTTTAACGATTGGCCCTGACTTTTGTTTATAGTCATTGCGTAGCATATTTTAACCGGGAATTGACGCCTAGTGAACACGGAAGGCAATTCCTTAGAATTATGCACAAAGTTAATACGCAGAATGTACACTCTATGACCAATTCATATTCCAGTTATTATTCTAGCCTCAATAACCCGAGGAAGTAACTGTGAGACTAATAGTCTGGTACCATTACACAATCCACTTTTCGGATCTATGTTGCGCATTAAGATGATGGGGCTGTTTTTTTAAGATCTAAGAAATGTCTTGGAATACCACTAAAATTAAGTACATTTAAATATTCAACAGGATACATAGCCTCAGTTTCTTCGCCATATGTTGAGTGAGGGACCATGAAATCTGTGCTTAGATACGTTGTGCATTCCCCGGGCGACATCATTTGGACCATACTATTAATTTCATCAACGATATCATTCTTGAGGCAAATAATGGCTCGTTCAGCGATTGTTGAAGGTGTCGAATTATCCAAGATGCCATCGCCGTAAATATAATTAACTAAACCTTGAAGGCCAGTTTGTGGCTGTTGTAACACGTATACATCAGGGATTTAAATTCGTTTTACATCCTTATGCAGCGGGTCTAGAGCTGTGCCTTCGTCGCCGTCTCCAATTCTTAGGAGCCATGATGAAAACCTTTCTAAATTTTGGCTATTGGCCGAGGTGCTAGCAGACATTGTGAGGTGCAAATTCAAAGTTAGCTTATGCACAGTCATATACTTCCAAAGGTAAGATCTTGGGAGACACGACTCTATAATCTCATTCTTTGTACCTCTGGGTTTAACTGGTAGAGTCTGCCGGAAATCCCCACCTAGCAACACGGATTTGCCACCAAAAGGTTGGCAGGTATTGCCAGTGAGATCTTGAAGGGTTTTATCAAAAGATTCAAAACACCTACGATCACTCATAGGGGCTTCATCCCAGATTATAAGTGTAGTTTCCAGCAATAAGTAACATAGATTAGTTTTTTTATATGACAAACTGACTCCTTAGTGAGTTCTAACGGTATTTTAAACCGTGAGTGTGCCGTTCTGCCCGCTGGGAGTAACAGTGATGCAATCCCCGAGGCTGCCACCGCCAGAACAACTCTGCCGACTGATCGCAAAGCAGCTAACAATGTTCGCCACAAAAATGTTTTCCCAGTTCCACCATGGCCATATATAAACAATAAAACCCGAGACGGCGTTTCGACTGCATGCATAACGATGTCGTATATAGCAAGTTGTTCTGCTTGTAGTTGGGAATGTAGAACCGTGTCTTCATTCTTTAGGATATTCCTATCAAAGTTTTTTTCTTCCAATAGTAAGCTATTTCCCAGCATTGAGGCGATACCTGTGTTGGGAAGCGGCAAACCAAAGTCAGTCAAGCTGTGAGGTGTGGAATATGAATTCAAAGCTGTTTCTAGCTCATGGAGTACGAATTGCTGCAAGTCATCATCATTAAGTATGCCAGAACTATCAGGCAAGGTGTGTCGGACCTTGTAAGAGATATCATCAGCCATGTATATCCAGTTTTCTGACCACAACTTTGACAGATTTGATACATCACATTGGAGAAGTAGGCAAACAAACAGACAACTAAGTTCTTTTGGTGTCGCCCAAGCAGCAGCCTCAGAAATTGCTGTCGACCACTCTCTGTCATTACCAATAAGGCATAATCTTTCGCATGCCTCTCTAAAGGTTGGTGATTTCTGTTGAAATGTACTGATCTATTTCTGCAGCATATACTTTGCGACAATCCTATGTAAAACAGGGTTGCTGATTGGGTCGGGGAATTTTGCTGAAATGTACTGATCTATTTTTGCTGGGTTACGAATAGAGTACGCACTTTACACCCAGAAAAGAGTATGGCAGTGAGGATGTAACAACCGGCAAAAATAAGGTAATTCCGTACTAATTAATTAATATATGAATAACGTAATTAAATGCAATTATGTGTGATTTAATTATCAAGGCCTTAGGAGATAGCAATTTCCAAATAATGCATAGGTATGCATACGTTTAATGGTAAAACATGATGGGATCATGTGCGAATAAACTATCCGGTATGGACGTTGGCGATTACCCGGTGATAATTAAATAAACGAAAAGGATCCCGGACACCCAGGATATAAAATAAAGGGTATTTTCACAAAATATAATGAGTTTTGGAACTCCAAAACCATAAGTGGAAACGTCTCATACAAATCTCCCGGTAACGAATAAAGTGCGCGTACCGCACCCGATACGCGTATAACTTACAATTTCACCCGGCAAAAGCCTAAATAACCAATTAACGCTTAAATTGGACTATAATTAAGGGTTATTAAAGATATTTTTAATGTCCGAATAACGCGCGATTAAAACCCGAAAAATACCCGAACGACACCCGAACGACGAGGAATTAAACTTAACATAATAATGGTAAATATTGGGAGTTGTGGACCCCACCTAAGCCCACAAAGGGGCCGGCCTAATGGCCATATAATCTCCTTGCATTACTTATTTTAATAATAACCTAGTAACCTACATTAACAAGCATGCATGGAAGATCAAAAGGTGTAAGATTTTGTAGTACAAAAGCATGCACAAGTTGCCTCCCTTTTGTAAGAGAATTTTCGGCCCTATGGCCATATAATCCAAGGCATAGATAAATCCTATCATTACACTAGTGCACATGCTTGTATAAAGATCTAGTGTGAGATTATGATAGATCACAAATATTTATCAAAGATTTACAAGTAACCTCCCACTCCCTCTCTCTATTTCACGGCACACACACACACACACTTATAATCTTCCCAAAGATCCTAAGTACACATACAATCTTCAAGTAAATCTTACAAGATCCATGGAAGATTACATGTGATAATGGTATATAAACATGTGTTAGACACTTGAAGAAACAAAGCAAAAACTCTTCTTCTTTCTTTCTTTTGGGCCGTAAGTTTCACCTCCCCCATATACACATTTCTTTTAAGTTTTTTACATCTTCCAATCACTCAAAACAATCCATCATCCAAACCCCCATTGTGTGTTTCAAGCTTGGAGCTTAACCATTAAGGAAGAACACACTAAACCCCTCTCAAAATCCAAGGTTTTGTCTTCCCTATCCTTGTGCTAGTAGTAAGCTTCTTAACCTTGTTTTGATTATTAATATTCATGTATGTGTTCTTAGAAGCAAGTTGTACATGAAGGGTTTAAAATGTGGTTTTGAAACATAACTTTAATAGGTTTTACATGAGTAAAATGGATGATTAAAAATATGTAAATGGATCATGGATTTGATGATGATAAAGTAGTGTTCTTAAAATATATAAAATTTACACATACACTAAGTAGGATGATGATTTGGTTAAGATTTGTGGAATAAACTTGAATGTGTTAAAATGTAACTTTAATCATCTTAAAATGATCATCCATGATATGATATATGATGGAATATATTAGGATGTTATGAATGAAGAAGTTGAAAGGTTAAAGTTTACACACTTAGATGGATGAAATTTGGATATGTTGAAGAAATACATAAAACACACATACAAGTAGCCTTATATATGAAATATAAGACTATTAAAAGTGTTTTGATACAAAAATAACTTAACAATAAAAAGATGAATCTTCAAAGTCCACTAAATTTGAGTGAAAATACTAACTTTGGAAGTTAGAGTGGAAAATGCAATATTTGAAAGTTGAGGGACTAATGTTGTAACTTTGAAAGTTAGAGGACTAAAATGAACATTTTAGAAACTATTAGTCCAAAAATGCAATAATGGAAAGTTTGGTGTCAAAAGTATGAGTAATAATTTTCCAAGGTTGATTTGGTAAATACTAGTAAACATACTTGGGTATTTTGTATAAAAAGTATATTTTTATAAAAGTGAAAGTTATAAAAATATGGGTTTGTATTAACATAAGGATTTTTATAAAATAGAGATTTTATAAAAATGTTAAACAAAAATTAAAACTTGAGAAACTTATACAAAAATGAATACTTTTATATAAATGGGAATATAAAAGTATTGGAAGCATTTTTGTGTCTAAGTTAACAAGTTGAGTTAAAATACAAACCTTCCAAGTAACATGTGTTAGGAATGTGGATAATATTTCCATAAAACACATGTTGGGAAAAACTTGGAAAATTAACTATCCAAGCTAAGATATCGAACTAAGACGCGTTAACGAACCATACACGGACAAAACATGAGAAAAATGCCATTGCGGCAAAATGAGAAAATATATATTTTTAGGAAGTAAAATATATATACATCATGGGTGAAAACTAATAAACACTTTCCTAAGTGTTGAAGGAATTATTCGTGTGAGAAAAACATAACGTAAATAAGTAAGACGTTAAACAAACGTATATACTTAACAAGAAAAATTACACATTTATATATATATACGCTCGTCTCGGCAAAATTCTAGTATATCTACTTAATGGGAAAGTAGATATGTGGGAAGGAAAGCCGAGACGAGTGGACAAAGATATATATATTTATGTGTATACCGTGCCGACAAGATCCTAGTATATTTATTTGAATGGGAAAATAAATATACGGCATGGTGAGCTGAAACGGATGTTGAGAATATACAATCGAACGACAAGATCTTAGCATATTTATTTAAATGGGAAAATAAATGTGCGGCAAAGTGAGTCGGGTCGAGTGTTGAAATATATATTATATCGAGCGATGCGATCTTAAGTATAATTATTTAAATGGGAAAATAATTATACGTTAAGTGAAGTCAAGTCGATGATAATAATGTACAAGTTAAGGAAATATTAACAAGAGTAATATATAACTTGTAATACCAAGGGTAATCTAACGCCAACGAAACCTAGGATACGCGCTAAATTAAACGGAATTTGGAATAACTTATGGTCGGGAGTTGGGTGTACAACTTGCCAGGGCACATGCACTATAGAGATAGTGACTTATACGTCTAGGACGTTTGTAGGTGCGAGACCCCTTTTGCTATCTACTTAGTTAAGCCGGACGTCGATTCAGGTGAGTCTCACGGCCCCATTTTAAACTATTTTTACGTTTTTCGGGGGAAAGATATGTTAGGGAAAATGTTTGACGGATTTATTACTTGAGGTGTGACCGCCACTCGGGGTTGAGTCCTCGCCTCTATAATCATTTATTCAGGGAAATGAAACCGGTGGAATATTGAATAGTACTATTGGTGCCTGACAAGGCCCACCCCTAATCGATAGCGTCGATTTTGCATTAGTGTATGCCTGGGGTGCATATATTCTGAACTTAAGTCGTAGGATACCGAGTAACGACTTGGAGCGGGGCATTATTATTATACGTCTTGGTTTGATTATAGTCTCAAGTAGATTTATAGGAATTTGCAACTCCTATATATTGTCATAACATGGTATTTCCCAAGTATTCAAGTTTTGGAAACTAAAACCTGTGAACTCACCAATATATTTATATTGACGAAATTTTAAACATATCTTTCAGGTAATTAGACGAAGGCAATCATGGAAAGCTGGGTCACGGAAATCTCCTATGCGGCGTTGGATATTTTGCGGGGTTTCACCTTTATTTCCCAAGGCTATGGGATATATTTGAGAAACCTCTCCATTTGTGTTATAAACAATTTACTTTATGTGTAATGTTTTGAACAAGATTTGACGCCTAAATAAATGATCCATTTTCTTAAATTACTTGTGATTTGCGTTAACCTTGACTTTATGCTCTTGAACCGTCGCGCCACGTGTTTCCGCCATTGGCGTGGTGTGACAGAAAGTGGTATCAGAGCCAAGGTTATAGCGAACTAGAGTATTTTCTTTAAAAACTAGACTATAACCGGATTTGGTTCAAAAGATAAAGTTTTCAAAAAAAATACTAAACGCAATAAAGTAATTTCTCAAGAAGCATTGGGCATGAGGAGATTCCGACCGAGCTAGCCATGGGTATTATTATGCATTAACGTAGTATTAGAGGTTAGGAAGGTTACGGTTAATGTACGCCTTAACTATCTAATTTAAAATAATTCATATATTTTAGTACGGTTCTTTTGCCAGGGATGTCTGACGCCGGAAGTATAGCGCCAAGCTACGATAGTAGCCTGCAGATTATTCCAGCACCTCCGCCTGAGCCAGTTGAGCTGGTTGTACTCGACTCGGGAGAAGACGATGTAGAGATGGGCGTCGCCGGAGGATCGGGCGACGATAGTTCCGACGAGACGGATCCTAGCGAGGATCCTGACTGGGCTCCCGCAGGAGATGGCGCGGCCGCCGTGGCCGACGCGCCGCAGGCCGACCTACCCATTGTACCCTTGCCTGCTGCACCCTTAGCCCCACACCCCATCAGAGCCGTCAGGGACTTCCCTGAAGGCTGTGCCGGTCCGTCGCGACCCGTCCCAGCCCAATCGGAGACAGCAGAGTCTCCATTTGATAGACAGGCTCACATTGATCACGAGCCAGTACCCGCACCACACATCCCCATCCCTCCAGGCATGAGGCTCATGCCGATTTCCCGTGGGCGGAACGGATGGATTTCAGATGACTCAGACGATGAGTCAGTGGACTCGGTAGACCACATACTAGTACCTGAGATTCCAGTCGTCCAGGAGGAGCCAGTGGCTCCAATGATGGAGGACGCCCCTGCTGCCCCCATAGCCCCACTTGCACCACTCGAGCCTGCACCTCAGGAGGGGCCAGCCACAGCAGCACACGTCCTAGAGGGCAGCCCCGCCCGTAGCTCTGAGCTACGCAGGGCAGGTATGGTAGCTTTCGCCACTCCGAGCCCTCCTACCCCCACCGTAGTGGTGTCCACCCCAGAGTGGGCCACTATTGCAGAGCCCCTTATGGCCCCCTTGGCCGAGCTTGTAGCACCATCCACCATAGCTATGACACTACCTATCCCCACCTTGCCCATGATGCCACCTGCACCATACCCTCTGGGTGCAGGGGACCCCTACCTGATACCACCCTACTTTGCCCCCGGACCACAGGGTTTTGCCCCGTTATTTCCCCACATACCGATACCAGCCCCAGTTGACCCATCCCAGCCATTTCACCCTGACATACCTGGACCATCCCAGCCACACAGGATGACGCCATTATCCGGACCAGCTTGGTCCTCTGCTATCTCACTGGAGCGAGACTTTTAGACCCTCGCCGACACGGTGCAGCGCACCGTGAACCAGGTAGAGCAGCAGACTCGCTTGATGTGGACACGGATGATTGATACTCGAGATGCCTTAGCACACTACGCTGAGGAGTTGTTGAGCCTGGATGCGCAGTGTGGGATTACCGGGGATGCGCATTTTGCGCATCGACAGTTTTTATATGATCGCATCATGGCGATTAGTATGACTATCAGCATGCACGCACCACAGTATCAGTTCCCGCCGCCGCCGCCACAGTAGGGACGCATCAGGGACACATGGAAGAATCACCTGCAGATGTATATAGTAGTAGCACTATGGTAACGTAGCACGAGTTATAGCACTCGTTTGCATTTTGCCCAGCCGAGCGGGTATGCCGGCATATGATATGATGTTTTTATTTATTTCAGAACGATGTATTGTATGAGGGATGTTATCCCCTATTTTGTTATTAACAAAGCATTGTACTCGTACTATTGAAATTAATGAAAAATCTTATTATTATGATGGTGAAATATGTTGTTGTCTACGATTATTATTGCTTACTCCATATATTGTGATTTGTGTGATTGTGTGGTGATGTTGTGTTGATTATTATGTTCATGTGATGAGTTGCTACTTATGCTTTGTGTATGTTTATATTTGTGTGAATGTTCGCCAAATTAACCTTTGATAATTATTATTGAAGAAAAATGGCACCAGCCACCCGAAGCAATAGTGGCGCAGACGGACTGCCCACTACACCAGCTGAACTCGAAACCATGATCTCGGAGCGCATAGCCCGAGCTATCGCGGAGCATGAAGCCGCCCGCTCCGAACGATCGCGTGACATAACAGGGAGCGACCGACGAGAGACCTCCCCCAATGGTAAGAAGGTTTAAGAATAATTGAAAAAGTGATGGGAGAATATGCTAAAACTCCTATCCCATAATAACATACTACTTTATTATTGCAGAAACGGCCTCGCGAGAGCTCGACTGCACTTTCAAAGCCTTCTTAGACTGTAAGCCGATCAACTTCAGCGGCACAGAAGGATCTGTTGGCCTGGTCAAATGGTTCGAAAAGACCGAGGCAATAATCCGCATTAGTGGGTGTACCCCTCGACAGTCAGTCATGTACTCCACTAACTTGTTTCTGGATCAAGCACTAACTTGGTGGAACGGCCAAGTCCAGTCACTAGGAGACGACACTGCCTACTCCCTATCATGGGCGGAACTAAAAGAACTTATGATCGCCGAATACCGCCCGGCAAGTGAGGTACAGAAGCTGGAAACAGAATTCTGGAACCTTACCATGGTAGGAGCAGACGTGACTGGATACACGTCCCGATTTCATGATCTCGCCAGACTAGTGCCTCGTTTGGTCACACCGGAAAACAACAAGATAGAACGGTACTTGTTCGGATTAGCACCACAAATACGCAGCATGGTCACTGCTTCCAAACCCACGACCATGCGCGCAGCTATTGATCTTGCACTAAGCCTCACTGAAGATGCTATCCGCATGGGTACTTTGATCCGACAGGTTTCGGGACTGAAAATTTCTGAGGCTAGCAGTGTGGAAGGCAAGAATCAGGGGACAAGTTCAGCGGTTGTGACGAATGAGCAGGGGAATAAGCCGAGATTTGGGAAACGTAAGCGGGATGAAGGAAAGAAAGATAGAGCATCGGGTAGTTCGAACAAGAAAGGGAAAGGGTATGTTGCCACAGGGCGTGGTAATGGTGGTAAACAGGGTAACCAGGGGAGAAATAATGGAATAACTTGTGGAAAGTGCCACCGCTCAGGGCACAAATCGGAAGATTGCCGGTCAGGAGCACCGAAGAACGGAGGGGCTAGACCCTGCTTCGCTTGCGGGTCACTGGACCATTGGAAGAAGGATTGCCCCAAGGTAAACAACCAAGCCCGCGGGCGGGCGTTTGTGATTGGAGCCGGTGATGCACGACAAGACCCCAACGTGGTCACTGGTACGTTCCCTCTTAATGGTCATTATGCCTCTGTATTATTTGATACCGGTGCTGACTTTAGCTTCGTATCCATTGAGTTTAAAAGATTACTTGGATTAAAAACTAGTAAACTAGATACACCCTACTCCATAGAACTGGCTAATGGTAAAACTATTGAAACGAGAGAAGTAGTGAAAGGTTGTAAATTAGAACTCTGTGGGCACGAGTTTGGGATTGACCTCTTGCCGGTTGTGTTGGGATGTTTTGACATAGTTGTTGGCATGGACTGGTTGTCCGCACATCATGCCATCGTGGTTTGCAACGATAAAATCATTCAAGTTCCCCTCACAAGCGGTGAAACTCTCTCAATTCAAGGGGAAAGGCACGGGACGCCGCTAAGGATTATTTCAAGCATGAAGGCTCGTAAATGCTTAAGAAAAGGGCTTGTCGCATTCTTGGCACACGTAGTGGACAAGAAGGCCGACGAGCGGAAGTTGGAGGACATACCAGTAGCTAGAGATTTTCCGGATGTATTCCCAGAAGATTTGCCGGGGTTGCCACCACCTCGACAAGTCGAGTTCCGCATCGACCTCGTTCCTGGAGCTGCTCCTATGGCACGATCGCCATATCGCTTAGCTCCATCGGAAATGCAGGAACTATCCAGCCAGCTACAAGAGTTGTTGGACAAGGGTTTTATAAGACCGAGTTTCTCACCTTGGGGAGCTCCCGTCTTATTCGTAAAGAAGAAGGATGGCACATTTCGCATGTGCATTGACTATCGAGAGCTGAACAAGCTAACCATCAAGAATCGCTATCCTCTCCCCAGGATCGACGATTTATTAGGATCTAGCTATTACTCCAAAATCGATCTGAGGTCTGGCTATCACCAGTTGCGTATACAAGAAGAGGATGTACCAAAGACGGCCTTCAGAACCCGATATGGGCACTATGAATTTTTGGTAATGCCGTTCGGCTTAACCAACGCTCCAGCGGTTTTCATGGACCTAATGAACCGCGTGTGTAAGCCATACCTGGATAAATTTGTCATTGTTTTCATTGACGATATTTTGATCTATTCACGCACCAAAGAAGACCACGAGAATCACCTTCGGTTAATCCTTGAGGTACTACGCAAGGAAAAGCTCTACGCTAAATTCTCAAAGTGCGACTTTTGGATTCGAGAAGTTCACTTCCTAGGCCACGTGGTGAACGAAAAAGGCATACACGTCGATCCCGCCAAGATCGAGGCAATTAAAAATTGGGAAGCCCCTCGAACTCCTACCGAAGTACGACAATTTCTTGGCCTTGCGGGTTATTACAGAAGGTTCATCGAGAACTTTTCCAAGATAGCACAAGCTTTAACTATGTTAACCCAAAAGGATAAGAAATTCGAGTGGACGGAAAAGCAAGAGGCAGCATTCCAATTACTAAAAGACAAGTTATGTGGCGCTCCGATACTATCACTTCCAGATGGTACGGAGGACTTTGTGGTTTACTGTGATGCCTCACATCAAGGCTTGGGTTGCGTGTTGATGCAACGAGAAAAGGTAATAGCTTATGCTTCCAGACAACTGAAAATCCATGAGAAGAACTACACTACACACGATTTGGAATTAGGTGCAGTGGTATTCGCTCTCAAGATATGGAGGCACTATTTGTACGGAACCAAGTGCACAATTTTCACTGATCATAAGAGCTTGCAACACATCTTTGATCAGAAGGACTTGAACATGCGACAACGGCGATGGGTCGAATTACTAAACGATTACGATTGTGAGATAAAGTACCATCCCGGTAAGGCGAACGTTGTGGCCGACGCCTTGAGTCGCAAGGAACGGGTTAAACCGTTGCGTGTCCGAGCTTTGGGTCTGACTATCCACACGAATCTGACTGATCGAATTCGTGAAGCTCAAGTTAACGCCCTTAAACCCGAGAATGTCAAAGGTGAAAGATTACGAAAGATGATTGATTCACTGGAACCAAAGGCGGACCAGACCCTGTATTTCATGAATAGAATTTGGGTTCCAGTGTACGGGGGATTGCGTGAGCTAGTATTGGCCGAAGCTCACAGTTCTAGATATTCGGTTCACCCTGGTGCAGACAAGATGTTCCACGATTTGAAGGAACTTTATTGGTGGCCGAATTTCAAAAGAGATATAGCGGCATATGTTGCGCGCTGTTTGACTTGCGCAAAGGTCAAGGCTGAGCATCAGAGACCTTCCGGTTTGCTCCAGCAACCAGAAATACCGGAATGGAAATGGGAACGAATTACCATGGATTTCATTACCAAGTTACCCAAGACAACAAGCGGCCATGACATGATCTGGGTAATCGTTGATCGATTGACAAAATCTGCACACTTCCTCCCGATTCGCGAAACGGACAAGTTGGAGAAACTGACCCGTTTGTACATTAAGGAAGTGGTGTCTAAGCATGGTGTACCAATTTCTATCATCTCCGATCGAGATAGTCGTTTCACCTCAAGATTTTGGGAAAGTTTAAATGAAGCCCTCGGTACTCGCCTCGACATGAGTACCGCATATCACCCCCAAACGGATGGTCAAAGTGAACGAACCATCCAGACCTTGGAAGATATGTTGCGGGCATGCGCGATTGATTTCGGAGGTAACTGGGATACGCACTTGCCATTGGTAGAATTTTCTTACAACAACAGTTACCATACGAGCATTCAAGCTGCACCTTTTGAAGCCCTATATGGACGCAAGTGCAGATCTCCGCTATGTTGGGCTGAAGTTGGAGAAAAACAACTCACCGGGCCCGAAATTGTTCAGGAGACGATGGACAAGGTCTTTTTGATAAAGGAACGCCTCAAAGCGGCCCGTGACCGACAGAAAAGCTACGCTGATATGAGGCGAAAGCCTTTAGAATTTCAAGTCGGAGACAGGGTTCTACTAAAAGTGTCACCTTGGAAAGGCGTCGCGCGCTTTGGAAAGCGCGGAAAGCTGAACCCACGATATGTTGGACCGTTTGAAATCTTGTCCAGGGTAGGCCCAGTGGCATACAAGCTCAAGTTGCCTCAAGAGCTTAGTGGAATACACGACACGTTTCACGTGTCAAATTTTAAAAAGTGCCTATCCGACGAAACTCTCATCATCCCTGCTGACGAAATCCAGATTGACGACAAGTTACATTTTGTTGAAGAACCGATCGAGGTAACCGATTGGAAGGTCCAAAAACTAAGGCGCAGCAAGATCAGGTTGGTCAAAGTGCGCTGGAATGCCAAGCGTGGACCGGAGTTCACGTGGGAAAGGCTGGACCGAATGAAGCAAAAATATCCCGCCCTATTCGAGAAGACACCGGTACCGGAGAACTCGAAGTGAATTCCGGGACGGAATTCTCTTAACGGGGGGAGAATGTAACAACCGGCAAAAATAAGGTAATTCCGTACTAATTAATTAATATATAAATAACGTAATTAAATGCAATTATGTGTGATTTAATTATCAAGGCCTTAGGAGATAGAAATTTCCAAATAATGCATAGGTATGCATACGTTTAATGGTAAAACATGATGGGATCATGTGCGAATAAACTATCCGGTATGGACGTTGGCGATTACCCGGTGATAATTAAATAAACGAAAAGGATCCCGGACACCCAGGATATAAAATAAAGGGTATTTTCACAAAATATAATGAGTTTTGGAACTCCAAAACCATAAGTGGAAACGTCTCATACAAATCTCCCGGTAACGAATAAAGTGCGCGTACCGCACCCGATACGCGTATAACTTACAATTTCACCCGGCAAAAGCCTAAATAACCAATTAACGCTTAAATTGGACTATATTTAAGGGTTATTAAAGATTTTTTTAATGTCCGAATAACGCGCGATTAAAACCCGAAAAATACCCGAACGACACCCGAACGACGAGGAATTAAACTTAACATAATAATGGTAAATATTTGGAGTTGTGGACCCCACCTAAGCCCACAAAGGGGCCGGCCTAATGGCCATATAATCTCCTTGCATTACTTGTTTTAATAATAACCTAGTAACCTACATTAACAAGCATGCATGGAAGATCAAAAGGTGTAAGATTTTGTAGTACAAAAGCATGCACAAGTTGCCTCCCTTTTGTAAGAGAATTTTCGGCCCTATGGCCATATAATCCAAGGCATAGATAAATCCTATCATTACACTAGTGCACATGCTTGTATAAAGATCTAGTGTGAGATTATGATAGATCACAAATATTTATCAAAGATTTACAAGTAACCTCCCACTCCCTCTCTCTATCTCACGGCACACACACACACACACTTATAATCTTCCCAAAGATCCTAAGTACACATACAATCTTCAAGTAAATCTTACAAGATCCATGGAAGATTACATGTGATAATGGTATATAAACATGTGTTAGACACTTGAAGAAACAAAGCAAAAACTCTTCTTCTTTCTTTCTTTTGGGCCGTAAGTTTCACCTCCCCCATATACACATTTCTTTTAAGTTTTTTACATCTTCCAATCACTCAAAACAATCCATCATCCAAACCCCCATTGTGTGTTTCAAGCTTGGAGCTTAACCATTAAGGAAGAACACACTAAACCCCTCTCAAAATCCAAGGTTTTGTCTTCCCTAGCCTTGTGCTAGTAGTAAGCTTCTTAACCTTGTTTTGATTATTAATATTCATGTATGTGTTCTTAGAAGCAAGTTGTACATGAAGGGTTTAAAATGTGGTTTTGAAACATAACTTTAATAGGTTTTACATGAGTAAAATGGATGATTAAAAATATGTAAATGGATCATGGATTTGATGATGATAAAGTAGTGTTCTTAAAATATATAAAATTTACACATACACTAAGTAGGATGATGATTTGGTTAAGATTTGTGGAATAAACTTGAATGTGTTAAAATGTAACTTTAATCATCTTAAAATGATCATCCATGATATGATATATGATGGAATATATTAGGATGTTATGAATGAAGAAGTTGAAAGGTTAAAGTTTACACACTTAGATGGATGAAATTTGGATATGTTGAAGAAATACATAAAACACACATACAAGTAGCCTTATATATGAAATATAAGACTATTAAAAGTGTTTTGATACAAAAATAACTTAACAATAAAAAGATGAATCTTCAAAGTCCACTAAATTTGAGTGAAAATACTAACTTTGGAAGTTAGAGTGGAAAATGCAATATTTGAAAGTTGAGGGACTAATGTTGTAACTTTGAAAGTTAGAGGACTAAAATGAACATTTTAGAAACTATTAGTCCAAAAATGCAATAATGGAAAGTTTGGTGTCAAAAGTATGAGTAATAATTTTCCAAGGTTGATTTGGTAAATACTAGTAAACATACTTGGGTATTTTGTATAAAAAGTATATTTTTATAAAAGTGAAAGTTATAAAAATATGGGTTTGTATTAACATAAGGATTTTTATAAAATAGAGATTTTATAAAAATGTTAAACAAAAATTAAAACTTGAGAAACTTATACAAAAATGAATACTTTTATATAAATGGGAATATAAAAGTATTGGAAGCATTTTTGTGTCTAAGTTAACAAGTTGAGTTAAAATACAAACCTTCCAAGTAACATGTGTTAGGAATGTGGATAATATTTCCATAAAACACATGTTGGGAAAAACTTGGAAAATTAACTATCCAAGCTAAGATATCGAACTAAGACGCGTTAACGGACCATACACGGACAAAACATGAGAAAAATGCCATTGCGGCAAAATGAGAAAATATATATTTTTAGGAAGTAAAATATATATACATCATGGGTGAAAACTAATAAACACTTTCCTAAGTGTTGAAGGAATTATTCGTGGGAGAAAAACATAACGTAAACAAGTAAGACGTTAAACAAACGTATATACTTAACAAGAAAAATTACACATTTATATATATATATACGCTCGTCTCGGCAAAATTCTAGTATATCTACTTAATGGGAAAGTAGATATGTGGGAAGGAAAGCCGAGACGAGTGGACAAAGATATATATTTGTGTATACCGTGCCGACAAGATCCTAGTATATTTATTTGAATGGGAAAATAAATATACGGCATGGTGAGCTGAAACGGATGTTGAGAATATACAATCGAACGACAAGATCTTAGCATATTTATTTAAATGGGAAAATAAATGTGCGGCAAAGTGAGTCGGGTCGAGTGTTGAAATATATATTATATCGAGCGATGCGATCTTAAGTATAATTATTTAAATGGGAAAATAATTATACGTTAAGTGAAGTCAAGTCGATGATAATAATGTACAAGGAAATATTAACAAGAGTAATATATAACTTGTAATACCAAGGGTAATCTAACGCCAACGAAACCTAGGATACGCGCTAAATTAAACGTAATTTGGAATAACTTATGGTCGAGAGTTGGGTGTACAACTTGCCAGGGCACATGCACTATAGGGATAGTGACTTATACGTCTAGGACGTTTGTAGGTGCGAGACCCCTTTTGCTATCTACTTAGTTGAGCCGGACGTCGATTCAGGTGAGTCTCACGGCCCCATTTTAAACTATTTTTACGTTTTTCGGGGGAAAGATATGTTAGGGAAAATGTTTGACGGATTTATTACTTGAGGTGTGACCGCCACTCGGGGTTGAGTCCTCGCCTCTATAATCATTTATTCAGGGAAATGAAACCGGTGGAATATTGAATAGTACTATTGGTGCCTGAAAAGGCCCACCCCTAATCGATAGCGTCGATTTTGCATTAGTGTATGCCTGGGGTGCATATATTCTGAACTTAAGTCGTAGGATACCGAGTAACGACTTGGAGCGGGGCATTATTATTATACGTCTTGGTTTGATTATAGTCTCAAGTAGATTTATAGGAATTTGCAACTCCTATATATTGTCATAACATGGTATTTCCCAAGTATTCAAGTTTTGGAAACTAAAACCTGTGAACTCACCAATATATTTATATTGACGAAATTTTAAACATATCTTTCAGGTAATTAGACGAAGGCAATCATGGCAAGCTGGGTCATGGAAATCTCCTATGCGGCGTTGGATATTTTGCGGGGTTTCACCTTTATTTCCCAAGGCTATGGGATATATTTGAGAAACCTATCCATTTGTGTTATAAACAATTTACTTTATGTGTAATGTTTTGAACAAGATTTGACGCCTAAATAAATGACCCATTTTCTTAAATTACTTGTGATTTGCGTTAACCTTGACTTTATGCTCTTGAACCGTCGCGCCACGTGTTTCCGCCATTGGCGTGGTGTGACAGAGGAAGGCCCATTTTTTTGGAATTCAATAGTATAAAGATCTGCGTATGAGAAAAGTGTTTTTTAGAAAGGTTTAGAGTAAAACAAAGGAGAAGGGAACATAGAAGGAAATGATAAAGGTTTTGTGAGAAAAATACCTGCTGTTACATTTCCAAAAGGCCTAGCAGTTTTTAAAAACTTAATAAATGAGCCCACTTTCATTTGGAAAACGCGTGCAACAATATCAGGTCTATCCTGTGGACTTGATGCACCAAAGCAATCAATTTCTCTTTGAATTTCTGGCCAGCGGATGTTGCACGTAAATGTTATGAAGTATTGGGGGTTTCCATATACACGACAAAGAGCAAGTGCAACTTGATAGTGTTTGTACATATACCGAGGACCGCCAGTGAAAGATGAAGGTAAGAAAATGTGCTTGCCAATTGCACACCCTTCAGTATCACCTCTAGAAATTGCATCATGAATACCCTCAAGAAATTCATAGCGGAACTCCGACTGGTTGGCTCTGACATATTCTAGGCGACACTACTTTACACATATGTAAGCATCCACCAACTACTGTTGGAATAACCTAGACGCCCTAGGTAGGTGTGTGTAAACATTTTGCTGATCATGAATTTGGAAACTGTAAAACATAATGGGCATCAAATTACGATTTGGAACATGTGTAACATTGACTTCCTCAGATGATGGTAACATAGTACTAACTAACTGTAACTCAGGTGACCAACCTTGTTCACAACGTGGGAAGAGTAAAGAGTACTGCAAGGGCATGTAAGATGAGTGCAATTTACTAACCCTAAGTGGCGTGATATCTTTGCTCCTAATAATGACGTCAAAATCTTCAGAACCAATGTTACCATCACGAACACTAGCACCAAGACTGTTTGAAGCAGGAACATTATAACGGCGATCAGTGACACGGCTATAAAGCTTTATTACAAAATTGGGCACCACTGGCTGTAGGAAAAGTTCCCTAGCGGATTTAAAAAGGCGTACGTATAGATTTTTTCATTTCTAGCATAAGAGAAAGGGAGGCAACACTTTCTGGCTGAAGGCGGCTAGAATCAACATTATCGAAAAAGTGCAACCTGTTTGTGACATCGTGGTTGTTGTCAAATATGTACAACTGTAGAAACCTAGGACGGTCACCTGGTGACGGGCACAAAGAACCTAACCAATGTGATACCTGGCCAGCAACCTTAGAGACATAAGGACTGCTACCATGGTTTACAGATTCGTCAACGGTAGCACCAAAAGATGTCATGGAAAACATGGAGTTGTATGCACAAATATTCAGTAGAAAATCTGGCTGTGAAAACAGTTCTCGCAAAAAAACTGGAGGCTCAACAGGGTACTCCAACCTAACCCCACCAGCCCTGCATCACTTGTTCTACCGCGGACGAACACTAATAGGATAAGCTGATAACCATTCCTGATACCAAAGCAGCGCACCACAAAATTCACAAACCTTAGTACATGTTCCTAAATCCACGTAATCAGATGACTCTAAGGTTGCAACTGCACCATTGTTAGGAACTGCTACACCAGACAACCGTTTGTGAAATCTAGAACGCAACATAGAGGTTCGATAAAATGCTTGCGACGCGTAGGGCACGCCATATGCGGAGGAGAGGCAGCGAAATGTGTGGAAGTTGAGGCAACAACTCCCACTCGCCTACGTTTAGAACGAACCTCCTAAAAACACAAATAGACATCAAAAGAAGGCCAAAATGTAGAGGCAGTGTAAAAGATACAATGTACCTATAACCTATGAAAAATGAAGTATAGAATCAAGTTCCAACGCGCGCTACATGTAGCGAAACATACCAACGTACAGAATTAGGTAAGGCAGGAAGGATCAGTGGTGATTAAACTGAACACGGTACCTGTAAAAATGAGCGTATAAACTTACAACAACCGGTAATAAGAAAAGTTAAACAGAAGGCAATATAGTATAAATAGAGCTTTTGTAACAATCATATGACATTCAGGTAGAGAAGGAAAAAAGCGCAAATTTTATTTTATAAACAACCCGTCCGATGTTGGGGCTAAAAAAATAAAATATTTGTAACACCCCAACCGATGGCGGAATCATCGAGGTGCCACGTAGTGACGATTGTCCAAAAGCACATGGTACTAAAATGTAAATATTATTGAATAAACCAGAAACTGTCTTACATTGAAGTGGAAATACAAAGTCTTAAATGAAATGTAAATAATGAAATAACTGATTAAAATAATGCACTAAGTATCCCTTGCTAAAGCACTATATCAAACTGCACCTGTAACATGTACAAAATAGATTTGGTCAACATAAGAAATGTTGGTGAGCATTCCTAGTTTTGATATATATAGTAGGTTAAAAAGTTATACAATTCAAGTGCAAGCTACAGTGCACTTGACACCTAGAGAAGAGTATAGTAGTGAGGAATGCCCCTTTTTTGGAATTCAATAGTATAAAGATCTGCGTATGATAAAAGTGTTTTTTAGAAAGCTTTAGAGTAAAAGAAAGGAGAAGGGAACATAGAAGGAAATGATAAAGGTTTTGTGGGAAAAATACCTGTTGTTACATTTCCAAAAGGCCTAGCAGTTTTTAAAAACTTAATAAATGAGCGCACTTTCATTTGGAAAACGCGTGCAACAATATCAGGTCTATCCTGTGGACTTGATGCACCAAAGCAATCAATTTCTCTTTGAATTTCTGGCCAGCGGATGTTGCACGTAAATGTTATGAAGTATTGGGGGTTTCCATATACACGACAAAGGGCAAGTGCATCTTGATAGTGTTTGTACATATACCGAGGACCACCGGTGAAAGATGAAGGTAAGAAAATGCGCTTGCCAATTGCACACGCTTCAGTATCACCTCTAGAAATTGCATCATGAACACCCTCAAGAAATTCACAACGGAACTCCGATTGGTTGGCTCTAGCATGTTCTATGCGACACTGCTCTACACATATCTAAGCATCCACGAGGTACTGTTGGAATAACCTAGACTCCCTAAGCAGGTGTGTGTAAAGATTTTAGCGATCATGAATTTGGAAACTGTAAAACATAACGGGCGTCAAATTACGATCTGGAATAGGTGTAACATTGACTTCCCCAGATGGCACATCCTCAGATGTTGGTAACACAGTACCAACAAACTGTAACTCAGGTGACCAGCCTTGTTCACCACGTGGGAAGAGTAAAGGGTACTGCAAGGGCATGTAAGATGAGTGCAATTTACTAACCCTAAGTGGCGTGATATCTTTGCTCCTAATAATGACGTCAAAATCTTCGGAACCAATGTTACCATCATGAACAATAGCACCAAGACTGTTTGAAGCAGGAACATTATAACGACGATCAGTGACACAACAATAAAGCTTTAATACAAAATTGGGCACCTCTGGCTGTAGGCAAAGTTCCCTGGCGGATTTAAAAAGGTGTACGTATTGATTTTTCGTTTCTAGCATAAGAAAAGGGGAGGCAACAATTTATGTTTGAAGGCGGCTAGAATCAGCATTACCGAAAAAGTGCAACCTGTTTGTGACGTCGTGGTCGTCGTCAAGTATGTATAGCTTTAGAATCCTAGGACGATTACCTGGTGACGGGCACAAAGAACCCAAACAATGTGATACCTAGCCAGCAACCTCAAAGACATAAGGACTGCTACCACGGTTTACAGATTCGTCAACGGTAGCACCAAAAGATGTCATGGAAAACATGGAGTTGTATGCACAAATATTCAGCAGAAAATCTGGCTGTGAAAACAGTTCTCGCAAAAAAACTAGAGGCTCAACAGGGTACTCCAACCTAACCCCACCAGCCCTGCAACACTTGTTGTACTGCGGACGAACATTGATAGGATAAGCTGATAACCGACCCTGATACCAAAACAGCGCACCACAAAATTCACACACCTTAGTACATGTTCCGAAATCCACGTAATCAGGTGACTCTAAGGTTGTAGTTGCACCATTGTTAGGAACTGCTACACCAGATAACCGATTGTGAACTCTAGAACGCAACATAGAGGTTCGATAAAATGCATGGCGACGCGTAGGGCGCGCCACATGCGGTGGAGAGGCAGCGAAATACGTGGAAGTTGAGGTAGCAACTCCCACTCGCCTACGTTTAGCACGAACCTCCTAAAAACACAAATAGACATCAAAAGAAGGCCAAAATGTAGAGGCCGTGTAAAAGATACAATGTACCTATAACGTATGAAAATGAAGTATAAAATCAAGTTCCAACGCGTGCTACATGTAGCGAAACATAGCAACGTACAGAATTAGGTAAGGCAGGAAGGAAGGATCAGTGGTGATTAAAATGAACACGGTACCTATAAAAATGAGCGTATAAACTTACAACAACCGATAATAAGAAAAGTTAAACAGAAGGCAATCTATACATCTAATATTTGAAAACAATGTGGGACACTTGTCATTTCCACATTGCAACTTCAATTATCTCTCTTCACCTCAATATGCCACATGTCACCTTGTGGTTGTTTATAAAAAAATCGTTTTTTTAAATCAATAATCACAAAAATATAAATAGCCATTAAAAACACAAAGACATAACATAATCTCACTTTCATCGTCGCCTCCTTTCAAACCGAAACCCTAATCAGGGCGATTCAACGATTGCTTTCATCTCCAATCGAAGGTAATCTCTCTTTCATTCTTATTTCAATTAATCGATGTTCTTCTATCTTTTTTTCTGTCTTGTGTGGAACTGATTTTGCTATTCTGTTTGTATAGACTCTATTCATTGTTTTTTTTATTAATCTTATAGAGTTTATGTTTTAGTTTTAGATTTAGGGGTTTTTATTGTTCGATTGATAAGACTAAGGTTTGAGTGATTGTTCTTTGTTGATCATTGGATTATTATTAAGATTGATGATTTAGGGTTTATGTTTTAGGTTAAGATTTAGGGGTTTTTTTTGTTCGAGTGATAAGACTAAGGTTTCAGTGATTCTTCTTTATTAATCGTTTGAGTATTATTAAGATTGATGATTTAGGGTTTATGTTTTAGGTTAAGATTTAGGGGTTTTTTTTTGTTCGATTGATAAGACTAAGGTTTGAGTGATTGTTCTTTATTGATCGTTGGATAATAATTAAGATTGATGATTTAGGGTTTATGTTTTAGGTTTAGATTTAGGGGTTTTTATTCTTCGATTGATAAGACTAAGGTTTGAGTGATTGTTCTTTATTCATAGTTGGATTATTATTAAGACTGATTAGTGATTTGAGTGATTGTTCTTTAATGATCGATTTAGGTATTTTTATGTTCAACTGAGTTTATGATGAACCATTTTAGCCTACAATGACGCCTCATTAGGGTGCTTGACTTGGTTGAATGATCTTATTTCTAGTAAGCTTGCTTAGTAATAATCAGTTTGTGATTTTAATTTAATTTTTTTTTTTTGTATTTAATTTAGGTTTGTGTTCTTATGCAAACAATACTGGACAGTTTGTGTTTCAAATCTTGTAACTAGACTTGATGTTTGTGATTTGAGATTGAAAGGTTTTCAAATTTGGGCCTTTGGTTGTAGCTAAGTTCGTTGGATTGTTTGCATAAGATTGATGTTTTAGGAGGCGACGATATGTTTTAGGTTTAGATTTAGGGGTTTTTATTGTTCGATTGATAAGACTAAGGTTTGATTGATTGTTCTTTATTTATCATTGGATTATTATTTAAGACTGATTAGTGGTTTGCCTGGTTGTTCTTTATTGAGCGATTTAGGGATTTTTATGTTCAATTGAGTTTATGATGAACCATTTTAGGATATAATGAGGCCTCATTAGGGTGCTTGACTTGGTTGAATGATCTTATTTCTGGTCAGCTTGCTTACTTATATTCAGTTTCTGATTTTAATTTTATTTTTTTATTTAATTTAGGTTTGTGTTCTTATGCAAACAATACTGGAAAGTTTGTGTTTCAAATGTTGTAACTAGACTTGATGTTTTTTATTTGAGCTTGAAAGGTTTTCAAATTTGGGGCTTTGATTGTAGCTAATTTCATTTATTTGAAGAAATTGATTAAGGTTTTTTATTCGTGATTCTGCTTGGTTTTGAGCTGCAAAAAACCTGCCTGGATTATGAGTATTTTTCTGATACAAAGATTTTATTGAAACCGTAAGTATTTTTGTGATTGAAACATTAATATATGTATTATTATTTATTTTTTGTTGATTGGTACAGGTGCATACACATCCGTGTTACAATGGTTTACGGATTTTGGGTTAAGTCAGAAAATAACAGCCGTGTTTGTTTGGTAAGATATGAATCATGGTTTTAATGTATATACTACACTCATTTTATAATATCCTTATAATTTTAATCTTTGTACTCAGGGGTTACCAAGTGACTATGATGGTTGGATCGACAAGTATGGTTATCTGTCTGGGAATACCAAGATCCGAACCTTGGATGATAAAGTCTATGACATTAAAGTTTTAAACATTGCAGGCAAATGATTCTTCTACAATGGTTGGAGAACTATGATTACTGAATTAAAGTACCCATCTGGGTGTAACTTTATTTTTCAGTATGATGAAAATCTCAAGTCTTTCAGAATGATTACTTTCCATCAGGATGCTGTGTGTGCACCTGGTACCTTCTTCTACTGTAGATTGGGCGATCCACTTACAACTGATAAACGTTTGGTATGTTTTCTTATAACAAGTCCATTAAATCTTACATTATAAAAATATTTTTGTACACAAACAGCATCGTATTTGTGTTAACATTGTTTGTCTTTTTTTCCAGCATATCAGTTGTTTCGTTCTTCATGGATTATTCAACCGAACAGTTCCATTGGATCCAATTGACGTTACTGCTCATTCAATTGCACACTTTCAGATACAGCTAGCAGTTGATGATGGTACTATTTATGTCACTGAAGGATGACCAATGATTAAGGAAGCTTTTTCAATTACTACTGATCATCTAATTGTGTTCGAAATCATTAATGAGGTTTTCTCTCTTTTTATTTATTGATTTTTGAAATCTTTATATAATTTTTGTTATTGTTTGCTTTTTATAACTTTCTATACTTTACTAAGAATACTTTTTATCCATTTTACAGACCAACTACAATATGTCACTTTTTTTGAAAAACAAGCTTACTATTGGTCCCGGTCATGTTTCGAAAGCTGAAGTTAATGAGGAGGATGATGATGATTATTATAATGAGGAAGACGTCGTTGTTCTTTCTGATGACGACAGTGATGAGGATCCAATGGATGATGATGAGTCCGAAGATGTCCATGATGTAGGTGTGCCGGTAGTTTTCAAAGTTGATAAGCACTTTGTAAGTACAATTATTTCTGCAAATAATCTTCAAAATGTTTATAATTTAGTGTATCTGTATTAGTTGCGAGGATGTAGGTGTGCCGAAGATGTTTAGACTTTATTTTAGAATTTATTTTTTACACTATACTTTATCCATATTAGTTGCACATAGTTATATGAAATTAGATGGAAAGTAACTTATGTGCACAGTAGTGGCTGTTGACAATATTATAACTGAATTCCATCCTATCTAATTTAGAGACCATGTTCGACAAAATTATAACCATGTTATACAATATTGAAATAAATTGAATGATTTCACTAGCCATCATTCTCTAAGTTTAGATTTTAGTTTATACTTTAAACTTTAAACTTTACTTCACTTTATTTGCTATGCTATGAATGAGCAGAAAGAAAATGAGTCATATATTACAATCACAACCTTGAGTTTATGACGTTCCATTCTTTATTATTTGTGTAGCGTATGAACAGGGAATGGGCAAAGGAGAACCGTTTGAACAGGAAGAGGGCTTTGACAATTCGTGATGAGGAGGGATTTACTTGGGGAGTTTCAGTTGGGATTGAAGATGAGTCAAGATATCCCCGTTACTACATAAGAGGTATGTTGGCTTTTGCCCATGATAAGGAATTCCAGCCTGGTGATGAAATTCATTTCCTGTTTTTCCAGAATCAAGGTGTGTTCAAGCTTACTCATGTTGTTAAGGGTGATGGGAATTAGTTGGGTTTTTGGTGGTTGTTTTTTGGTATACTGATAATATTTTTGGTGGGTAAATTTTGAACATAAGTGATGGTTGGTGATGGTAACAGGGTTTATTAGTTGTTGACATTGTTTAGGTTTGATAAAAACTTTAGGTGGGTAACTTTTGGACATGTTTAATCGTTTGTAATCACAAAGTTTTGCACGTTTACTACTGATGTAGTCATTCGTGAATCTTTGGTTGTTTTGTGTTTACAATTATTATTATTTTGGGTTATCTTTATTAGTAAAAAAATACTATATTTTGCATTTTATGTTACAAACTTGGTTATATCTTTGAATGTTATATGTTGGGGTTTTTATCAATAAATAATGTTTAATAACAAAAATTACCAACCAAAATATATTCAATTTTTAGTAAATTGAAAAACTTTAATCATATGAAATAAAGAATGACGGTTTGACTTTTTTTAAATAATAAAGGTTTGAATTTGACTCAATTTTTGGTAAATTGAAATCATTCAATAAGATTAAACGGTTTTCAATCTTAAAATTCAAAAGATATTCGTTTTTTTTACTTTAGGCAACGGTTTGACTATTTTTAAATAATAAAGGTTTGAATTTACCAAAAAATGGTAAATTGAAATCATTCAATAAGATTAAACAGTTTTCAATCTAAAAAGTCAAAACATATTCGTTTTTTTTTACTTTAGGCAATGTTTGACTTTTTATTAAATGTAATTGTAGTAGATTGGTTTTTCATTTTACTCAAAATTCCATTATTAGTAAAAATCAACTAAATTTAACAATTACATTTAAGGTAAATTTCGTATACTTAAACAATTCTTTCTGACCAAAGCATCCAAATTTAAAAAACAAACACTTAACAATTCTTTCATCCAAATATAACAAACATGCAAATTAAATTTACCGGATTAAATTTTAAAAAGAAACAATTAAACAATTATTTGGTAAATTTGAAACATTTAAATTTTCTAATAAAACATTCAATAAGTTTTTTAAACATCAATTAGTAGTTTTTGTTTAATAACTGTAGCATTGTTTCAATTTTTTTATACTATTAACAATGCTTGACTTCTTTAACAAATTACATTTTTTTTTACACGGTTTTACTTTCTTAGAACTTTACATAGTAACAAACAATAAAATAATTTTTCAGCGTTAACAACTTTTAATAGATTTAGACTAACAATGGAATTTTGACCGCTAAAAGTAATTGTTTTACACGCATTTGAAATCTTTATATTTTATAAACAAACAATAAAATTATTTTTTGGTATATTTTAACCTTTAAATTTTATACATAAAATCATTATTATTAAAAATCATGTATATTAAAAAAACTCGAATGTCCTAAGTATAGAAACATGTTAATGAAATTTTATATATGTTTACGTTTATTTTAGGTATTTTGAAATCTTTATATTCTATACCTTTATATTTTAAATTGGTTTATAATTTAAATAAAAAAAAATTGAATTTTTAATTATAGCAACATTTAAATCTAAATTAATTCTGATTTCCATTTTATGATTTCCTTTTTAATATTATTAATTGCTTAACATAAATCTGGCAATTTAGATTATAAATACAGATTTTGTTTCGTAAAGTATAGTATAACTATTTCCTTCAACTCTATCAGGTATGTCTATCAAATTTTACATAATCATTCAGTTATTTTTTTATACATGTAATGTTTTAGTACTTACATTCTATTAACTTGCAGCTTTATGGATCCGAACAACATTACGTTTTTGAATGAAATCAATTGGAGGATGTCTCAATATACAATCAAAGTTAAGGTACTTAGGATTTGGAAGCGACCAAACCGCAAGAATCTTGGAGAAACTCTTTGTCTAGATATGGTTCTGATGGATGAACAGGTTAGTGTTTAACGTATTGATTTTTTCATTTATGTTGTTAACATATTATTGTTAATAATAATTCTGATTAACTTTATTTTGTTTCGTTTTAATTTTTAAACAGGGCTCCAAAATGCAAGCTATTGTGTGGAGTAGATACATGAAAAAACATGAAAAATTTTTACGTGAAAATCAAGCTTACTATATCTATAACTCCCAATTGGCTGAAAACAAATCTACTAAACATTTTGATAAAAACGATATTCTTTCGTTTACTTTTGAAACAAGCATTACTAAATGTAACAGGTTTGAAGGAAGTCAGTATGGTTTTAATTTTTCTTCTTTTGAGTCAATTAAGAGTGGCAACCTTCCTCAGGAACAAAGAATTGGTTTGTTTAATCACACTTAATATTTTTTGTATTACTCTTTAAATTTTTTAATAATGTATTTGTATAAATTAATAATTTTTTTAAGATTTCATTGGCTATGTTGATGAATGGACTCCACCAGAACCGACCGAAACAAAAGCCGGTTTGAAAAACAAGATGACCCTTATGTTGATTGATTTAGAGTATGTGTTTCATCTTTACAAATCATCTTTTATTATTTGATAATGATTTTTGCTTTTTTTTTTCTTGTATTATACGATCAATAAATTGTTATACAAAAGATAGTTTCATTTTAACCAACATTATGTTTACATGCAGAGGGATTAAAATCAGCTGTTCTTTGTGGGATGAGTATAGTGAGCAGATGTTTGGGTACATCAAGCAAAATGAAGATGAAGTTCATGTTGTCCTGATTGTTCAATTCGGTAGTTTTAACAATTATAAAGGTTTGTCATATATTAAGTTTTTTGAATACACTAAATATTTTTACTTTTATGGTTATTTATACATTTTAATTATTTTTTATATTTAAAGGCAATGTCAGCGTTCAAAATGGCTTCTATATCACTCGACTATCTATTAATGAAGACATTGATGATATTCGGGCTTTTAAGAAAAGGTAATATACTTATGTTGTTATTTGTTTTATGTATTTATTGTTATTTTTTTTAAAAATATATAAATCTTTTATTTATTTTTATTTACAGTTATATTGAAAAGTTGATATCTGTTGAATCATCTTCTGCTCAACGATCTCTCGGATCTTCTGGAAGCATGAATTTGGCAGATGAATTTCTGAACAAGACCCATTTCAGCAGTATTCGTGATCTTCCGTTAATAACAGAGGTACATCAGTTTCGACTTATAATAATCTAATATGAGTGTTTATATTCCATTCAAAAGATTATCACTTATGTATTTTAATATATACACTAATAGTCATTTTGTGTGGAATTATTTTTTTTATTAAATGTTGACATTAATATTATTTTATTTTGCAGGTCAACAAACAAGTCATTGTTTGTTGGTACAGTGAAGGGTGTGGATGCCAACGATGATTGGTATTACCTAGGTTGTGAGGCATGTAATCGCAAGGTTGAGCGAACTCTAATGTTACCTGATGATGAAGATGAAAAAGATGTTAATTCATTTAAGCAGGTTTTGGTTTGCACCAACAATGATTGTCCCAAGCATATTGTATCTGCTGATCCTGTGTAAGAATTATTTTTCATAAACATAAGTTAAAATTTTACGATATTATTTAGTAAATAATTTGTTGTTATTACTTACTTTAGGTTTAGAATTCCAATAAGGGTACAAGATTGTACTGGAATAACATCACTCACATTGTTTGATCGAGAAGCGAAAAAAATGTTGGGCATGTCAGCGATGCAGCTGCTAGAAAAATCCAAGCAGGTAATTTATTTTTTTCTGCCTTAAACAATATATTTTATTATACCTAATGTTACTTATGAAAATTTTTATCTAGGTTTGTGTTGAAGACAAAATAACTCCTGCTGAATTTGCTTCATTTGAAGATAAAAAGTTTGCATTCAAGATTAAAATTGGGCAATTTAACATTGATAAGCATCTGGATGGTTATGGTATACGCAAACTTACCGATGATTCTTCAATAGTTGCTTCGCTGGAACAAAGGTTCCCTGACATTCAGGTTATTATTATCATTGAAATATTCCTTTATTATTACTCTTATGAATCATTAGTACATGTTTATTATTGTTCTTATTAATTTTTTTTATTATCAACGTTTCCTTTGAAGTATTACATGTTTATTTTTTTTTCAGCTCGATCAACCTGTTTTTGAAAACATTTATATAGATGAATCTTCAACACAGAATGCATTGTCTTTGAAGGTTGTTCTTTGACTTATTCAATCATATATTCTAATTAAGTTTTTAATGTAGTTTATTCTAACAATTTTTACATTTCATTTAATATTGTAGGATTCTGTTGGAAATAACACTACTCCAGAGTCATCTTCTAGAGTTGGTGTTGTACGTGATGATGAGGAAATGAAGCGTAGCCTGGACAAAGTGTATGACCTTGATGATGATGCAAGTGAATCTACAACAAAAGCTGCAAAGAAATCACTTGAGATCCCCCTTTTGGCTCCTAAGGTTGAGAAATAGGAACAATGAACAATTTCTTTAAACATTTATGCTTCGTTTGGTTTTTTGGACAATTTCGTTTTTTTATGCTTGGTTGGGTTTTTTTTGGATAATTTCATTTTGTTTATGGTTTGTTTGGTTTTTTGGACAAATTTCATTTAAATAATTTGTGTGTTTGCATTTTATTTTTTTAATTTGTTATTTGGTTAAAAGTTTTAATTATAGAATATATTTTTATGAGGTAACATTATTATTACAATTTTTTTTCAACATTTTTAATAAAGTCAATAATATTAATAAAACAATTTTGAAAAAAATATAATTATATTAAAATTATAACTTTATGATTTACAAAATATTAATAAAACCAAATTAAGTTGTTACCATAAATAAAGCAAGTTGTTATAATTAGTATCAATTATACATATTTATACTAATTATAATAAAAAATTGGAAATTTAAAAATTTCGAATTACATAAAATTTGAAAATTTTGAATTCGATTTAGTATACATTTATAAAATTAAAATTTTATTATGTCTCAAATTTTAAATGCTAATATCTGTTCACATGAATATTTATATTTTCGTGATGTCCTTAATTGTTTAAAAATTTGTATATTTCCTAATCTTTGATTAGCACTAGAGATCGTTGTTTCCGTTATGTTGTTGAAAACATATATCAACAAAATGGCTTGTGTAACGGCCCGAGGTTACGTATGATGGGAAGGTGAAGACTAAAACACAAAAATCGGTGTATAAAGAAATATTTAGTGATATTTGACTAAAATGTGTGTTTCCTTCTTTCACATTTTAATAAAATATTTCTACTACTTTTTTTTACGTCTAACCTCTCAAAATAAATGTACGTTATTGAACCGCGTGTAAACGCGAGCAAAAGTCTAGTATAGTATAAATTGAGCTTTTGTAACAATCATATGACATTCAGGTAGCGAAGGAAAAAAGTGCAAATTTTATTTTATAAACAACCTGACAGATGTTGGGGCTAAAAAAATAAAATATTAAAATCGAGTATTTAAACGTTACAAATTCCTACTTTCAAGATGATGGGTTTATATAACTTATATTTCCTTTATTGATTTACAAATGTACAACATTATGCTATAAACCTCATAACATCCAAACATCATTTGGAAACATATTTATCCGTCAACAATTTATGAACATGCGTTTTTTTGTAATTGAATATAGAATTCCTGATTTTGATTAACCAAAGACGTTAATCACCCCTGTTATAAGTAGAAATTGGTATAAAAAATAATATACGTAGGTATATAATTGAAGGGTATAAAAAATAATTAAAAGGTAAATATTGATAAAAAGAAAACAACTAATAATAATGTTGACAAGTTGACAAGGTTTAGAAAAGGGAAAAAATGTTTACAGCAAAAGGTAACAAACAGAGGAGAAAAGAGGTGAGGAAGGAAAGCGGAAAAAGGAAGAGTAAAAGAATGATCAAAAGTGAATAAAGGGGAGTAAAGATGACAAGTATAAAAGCAAATAATGGAGGTAAAAGCAAGTGTCCAACCCAAAAGAGAAAGAATAAAATAATAGGGTTACTAAACCGCCGTCACAACCACAACACTGCCAGTGAGAGGGATTAAAAATCGCCAGTTGGAGGGACAAATTAGAGAGAGTAAAGAGAGTGTAAGAGAGAGAGATAGCGAGAGAGAGAGAGAGAGAGAGAGAGAGAGAAAGAGAAAGAGATAGAGAGAGAGAGAGGTGTGCTATTACCTCCTTTGCTGATGCTGATCTGAGGTGAAGTAAGGTGAAGCGAGGGCCAAAATGGGCTTTATTTATAAATGAGGGAAAACATTGATAAAGCAGCCTTTACAAAAAAATAATAAAAAAAAGTAGTCAAATGATTGGACTAGACGGTCACGAGTGTAGTTTAAGAATCTTGTCATGTTACATTACAAACCTTTTTGTAAGTATTCGAAGGATGGGACTAAATGGCCATGGGAGTAGTGTAAGAAGAATCTCGTCATGTTACCCGTACCACACTACCATATGTACGAAAAATAGTATTTTTACCCACGCACACGAACATAAATTTAAATATAACAAATATGGACCCCAAAAGTTCTTACATACAAACTCCCAAAGCCAAAGATAAAATTAGTGACGCTGACCGCCAAGTACCAAGCACACCTAATATCGAAGGTCACGACCAATTTGAGCAGAAGTTCCTGCGTTGCTTACCTGGTTCTGGTTGTTAGGTAACCACTCAGTCAAAGTCATTTTGCCAGCGTTCGGGCTGTTAGCAACTTCTGTGATTTGTGATGTTTCTTTGAAGGTAACATTTTGTCTTCCCTCTAGGTGAACGGCTAGTATTTTAATAGCCGGATTCCTATGATGAATGGGGAAGGCGAATATCCTCCGGAAAGCCTCATGAGGACATATGTATCGTGCGTCAACATAGTTGCTAACTTCATCTACAACAACACTATCAGCAGTTGTTGGATTAGATGTAGTGTTGGTACTTTGAGACAGCATGTAGCGAATTTTGTCAGCACCCTTAGAGATGTACTTAAAGAGGTATTTAATCAACATAGACCAACCACATTACTCGACATTTATGTGGGCATCAAATCGCATAAGTAAGCGCGTATTAAAGGGGACCACGAAGCCGTTGTCAAGTGGAAAACCATTCTTTTTAAAAGAACAGCCTTGAGAGGGCCTTTTATAATGGGCGTACCCAGCTTCATCAAAACATGCGTTTTTTTTTTTTTTTTTTTTGTAATTGAATATAGAATTCCTGATTTTGATTAACCAAAGACGTTAATCACCCCTGTTATAAGTAGAAATTGGTATAAAAAATTATATACGTAGGTATATAATTAAAGGGTATAAAAAATAATTGAAGGTAAATATTGATAAAAAGAAAACAACTAATAATAATGTTGACAAGGTTTAGAAAAGGGAAAAAACCTTAACAGCAGAAGGTAACAAACAGGAGGGAAAAGAGGTGAGGAAGGGAAGCAGAAAAAGGAAGAGTAAAAGAATGCTCAAAAGTGAATAAAGGGGAGTAAAGAAGACACGTATAAAAGCAAATAATGGAGGTAAAAGCAAGTGTCCCACCCAAAATAGAAAGAATAAAATAATAGGGTTACTAAACCGCCGTCACAACCACAACACTGCCGGTGAGAGGGATTAAAAATCGCCGGTTGGAGGGACAAATTAGAGAGAGGAAAGAGAGTGTAAGAGAGAGGGAGAGAGAGATAGAGATAGAGAGAGAGAGAAAGAGAGAGAGAGAGAGAGAGAGAGAGGTGTGCTATTACCTCCTTTGCTAATGTTGTTCTGAGGTGAGGTGAAGTATGGTGAAGCGTGGGCCAAAATGGGCTTTATTTATAAATGATGGAAAACATTGATAAAGCATCCTTTACAAAAAAAAAAAAAAAAAAAGTAGTCAAATGATTGGACTAGACGGTCACGAGTGTAGTTTAAGAATCTTGTCATGTTACATTACAAACCTTTTTGTAAGTATTCGAAGGATGGGACTAAATGGCCATGGGAGTAGTGTAAGAAGAATCTTGTCAAGTTCTTCATTCTACAAGTAGAGAAACAATATTCTCTTTCTGTCAAAGCCATTAGAAGTGACAATGGGACAGAGTTCAGGAACAAAACTCTGGATGAATTCTGTTTGTCTAAAGGGATTATTAGACAATTCAGTGTTCCCAGAACTCCTGAACAAAATGGTGTGGTAGAAAGGAAGAACAGGACATTAATTGAAGCAGCAAGAACCATGTTAGCTGATTTAGGCCTTCCATTGTATTTCTGGGCTGAAGCAGTTAACACTGCATGTTATGTTCAAAATAGAGTCCTTATCAACAAGAGACACTCCAAAACTGTCTATGAAGTTCTTCATGGCATTAAGCCCCTCATCTCCTTTTTCAGGGCTTTTGGATGTCAATGTTTCATTCTAAACATTAAAGACTCTATTTCAAAGTTTGCTGCAAAAGTTGATTTAGGTTATTTTTTTGGTTATTCTTCCACTAGAAAAGCCTACAAGGTTTTTAACTCAAGAACCAAGATAGTAGAAGAAACACTGAATGTCAAGTTCAATGAGTCAAAACACACTCTCATTCCAACACATCCTGCTGAACTCTTTGTACTTGACAATTTCCATTTCGGACCTGAAAAGACTGTTATTTCATCTAAACCTATTTATTATGGTGATCAAAGGTTTGATGATGAGGATCCTGCACCATGGACTCCTAATACAGTCATTAAGTCAACTTTTAAACCATCAGAAGTGTCACAAACTTCTTATTCAACAACTGCTGATGTACAAACTCAAACATCTGTTTCAGCTCCTACAACTACTGATGATGTTCAAACAGCTGAACCAGATATTATAAACCTCAGTGGTTTGTTTGAAGAAGTACAAGAGCCACCTACACTTGTCATTGGTTTACAACAACTAATTGAACACAAGGATCATCCATTGGATCAAATCATGGGTGATATTGCATCAGGTGTTCTCACAAGAAACCAGCTTTCCAACTTTTGCTTCTTCTCAGCATTCATTTCTTAGTTGGAACCTAAGAAGTATCAAGAAGCCCTCAAAGACAACAATTGGGTGCAAGCTATGCAAGAAGAGTTTCTCCAATTTAGGAAGCAACAGGTCTAGGAAATCTGTCCCTTACCACCAAACAAGCTACCAATTGGCACAAGATGGGTTTTTAGGAATAAACAAGATGAAGATGGTATGATTATCAAGAACAAGGCAAGACTGGTAGTACAAGGTTATTCTCAAGAAGAGGGAATTGACTATAATGAAACCTTTACTCTAGTTGCAAGACTTGAAGCCATCAGGTTATTCTTGGCTTATGCAATTTCTAACAAAATTAAAGTTTTTCAGATGGATGTTAAAAGTGCATTTTTGTATGGAAAGATTAAAGAGGAAGCGTATGTCTGTCAGCCACCTGGGTTTGAGGATCCTTCTCATCCTGAGCGGGTGTACAAACTTGAGAAGGCTCTGTATGGCCTAAAATAGGCTCCTAGAACCTGGTATGAAACACTTTTAAACTTTTTACTCAAAAATAACTTTACAAGAGGCTCCATTGATAAAACTCTTTTCATAAAACATGTTGGAAATCATGTCTTACTTGTTCAAATTTATGTTGATGATATCATATTTGGTTCAACAAATGCAAAACTGTGTGATGAATTCAAGAAACTCATGCAATCAAAATTTGAGATGAGTACAATGGGAGAACTGCAGTACTTGTTAGGACTGCATATTAAACAACAAACAAATGGAACTTTTATACATCAATCTAAATATGTTAAAGAATTATTGAACAAATTTTCTTTACAAGACTGTAAATCATGTTCCACTCCCATGACACCAACCACACAAGTTAAACCAGATGATCAAGGAAAACAGGTTGATCAAACCATGTATAGATGTATGATAGGTTCCCTTCTGTATCTAACTGCTTCTAGACCAGATATTATGTTTTCAACATGTGTTTGTGCTAGATATCAATCAGCTCCTAGGGAATCTCACCTCATTGCAGTCAAAAGAATTTTCAGATATCTGAAAGGAACTCCTACTCTTGGAATTTGGTATCCTGCTTCTAGCAATACCAAGTTAACAGCTTTTTCAGATAGTGACTATGCAGGGTGCATAATGTCAAGAAAATCAACATCTGGTGGTTGTCAATTCTTGGGAAACTGTCTAGTGTCCTGGCAATCAAAGAAACAAACATCTGTTGCAACTTCAACTGCTGAAGCTGAATACATTGCAGCTGCAAGTTGTACATCACAGATACAATGGCTCCAATATCAACTTCTTGACTATGGAATCAAAGAGACCAAGACACCATTGCTTGCAGACAGTAAATCTGCCATTAGCATCATTCAAAATCCTGTTCAGTTCTCAAAAACTAAACATATTGAAATCAGGTATCATTTCATAAGGGATTGCTATGAAAAAGGCAAGATTGAAGTAAAGCATGTGACAACAGCTAATCAAATAGCTGACATATTCACAAAACCCCTTGACACATCAACATTTCAGAATTTAGTATTCATGATTGGGATGCTAAATTTGTAAGTGTTTCTTTTATTTTTCTGCACATATTTTTATTTTCACTTACATTTGTCTGTCATAAAACTTCTGAAAAACAAAAAGAGAGAAACTGCTGATGTACAAAACATCAGTATGGGGATATTTTCTGAAAAATGATTAACTTTTGATAAAATAAACTTTAGAAGTTATGAATAAAGTGTTTATAAACATTCTCATCAGTTGTTAACAAACTACTGAAGAGAAAATGGGAACTACTGATGAAAATTGTTCTTCATCAGCAGTTTTGTCAATAAGGGTAAATCAGACATTTCCCACTTCAGAAGTTTGACCTAGGGCGGTTATAAACTTCTGATAAACACCTTTTCCATCACTTATCCTTTCAAAAAGCAAAATTCCCTCCTTCTCACTCAAAAACACTCTCAAACCCTCACCTGCAAACAAAAACACAGTTCGAGCCACACACACACACACAAACCACATGGCTCTCATACTGAAACAGGGACACAATCAAAGAGGCTACTTTGAGAAACATGAAGCCTGGTCCCAATACGATGAAATCATTGATTTAGTCGTCAAATCCCAATACTTCACTGCCCTCACCATTGATCCTCCAATCCACACTGAAACTCTTAATGAGTTCTGGGCAAATGCCGAGACGGTGACAGTGAATGATCAGATTATTTCCCTAAATTCAACCATCCAAGGGAAAGTAATGGCAATCACATCGGCTACTCTGGGAAAAAGACTGGGTCTGGATGATGTGGATGCACCAGATAATTTTCCCAACTCTGAAATCCATTTAACCATGACAGAGTGTGGTTACCAAGGTACTCTCTCACATGCAACCATTTTTAAGAAATATTTTGAACCAAAATATAAACTTTTGTTTCATTACATCATCATGTGCTTGAGTCCAAAAACTGGATCTTATGATCAGATGCCCTCTACTTTTCAACCTATTTTTCATTCCATGGTGAATGAAACAAAATTCAGGGCATCAGCACTTTTCTTTAATGAGTTGGTGTTGCATCACCAATATTCTAAAAAGAAGTTTTTTTTTGTATCCAAGGTTCATAATGCAATGCATAATTAAAGAACTTGGAGATGATGTGCTTGTGGGAAAAACAACTGTTTTAAATCCATTAACCTCACAAGCATACTCAAGGCATAACAAACCGACTGCCTGGCCAGAAGATGACCAAGGGGAACCAAAAACAGTCCCCATGGAACCATCATCTTCCAAACCCTCACCCAAAAAGGCCAAGAAAACCAAACAACAAAAGCCTAAACCCACCAACCTTAAAAGAAAGGCAGTTCAGGAAATTGAGATGCCTGAAACTGCTGATGTGCAATCTGCACTTGTCAAAGATGTGACTGAAACATCCTCTCAGTCTCATCCATCTCAAACCCCCTAAAAGAGCACCCATTACCATTATTTTCAAAATAAAGAAATTTAAAAAGACCATAACTACTGATCCTTCTTTTGAAACTGCTGAACCTTTACCCCAAACTACTGAACCAGAACCATCACACACCACCATTGAAATTGCCAAACTTCTCTCTGGGCTAAAAGAGACAATCCCATCGGAACATGTCATTCCCCAACAACCACATCAAACAGGGGAAGTACCATCAAAAGTTGACATGGATGTGGATGTCATTAGCCCTATCCCAAGAGATGAGGATGAACCAACGTTTCTAAGCCCAAACTTAAAGACTTTAGGTACATTTGAGGCTGCTACTACTCATTTACCACCCAGTGGTGGATCTGAGGACAGAAGTAACATTGCTAAGACCTCACTTGTGGCAACTACTGATGAAGGCTTTATGCTCGAGGTAGGAAATCCTCAGAACCAAGAAACAGAGGTTCATGAGACATCTGGGTTGGGCCCAGCTCATGATACAACTGATAATGTCCACATTGAGGATGTCATCAGGGATTCAGATGATTCCATTAATTTGGATGATGATTCACACTCCACAAAACATGAATTGACGGCTGCTAGTGAAGGTCCTGAATCCGGTGTCTCTAAGCTCGAAGAGCTGGTCACAACAGATCAGGTTAAAGACCACTTAATCCCTGATTCCCCTATAGTGGCATCTTCAGTACACTCTGAAGATCACCCAAAAACACCCCCTCACTAAAAATGCCTACCCAATTCTCTGGGTCATCCAGCATAGACTTGAACCACCTATGCAGCCCAGATGGTCCCCTATACTAGATGATGAACACTCTTATTTCCAATCACCTCAAATCTTTCACAACTTCTTGGGAGTTGAAAATAACAAATCAATTTGAGGTGATCAACAACAAACTAAGTGAGCTGTCCAACAAAATTGACAAAAATACAAGACAGCTTGCAGAGTTATGTGGTAGAATTTCTAAACCTAGCAGGCTTCCAGAAGTGGATGAAGCCAAAAAGGGGAAGAAAATTAAGAAACCAAGGGAGTCACTGGAAGCCAGGATAAAGGCAAAAGTGGCTCAACAAGAAGAAGAAGAAGCACAAAAACACTTAGAAGATCAAGATAGGCTTCTTTCTGGAACTTAAGTTGAAGCTGAAACTTCCCAAGGCCTCAATGAAGAAACTTTTGAAGACTCTGAAAGTACTGAAGACAATCCTTCAGTAGTTGATACTTCTATCAACCCTTCAGCAGTTTACACTTTCAACATTCAAACTGAAGAGCCTTCTATGGCAACTGAAGACATTCCAACTCCTATTCCAAGGCCTGCAATCACTCAAATGCCTTTACTAAACCCTTCTCCCATCTAAATGTCCAAAGCATTACTGGAGAAGAGTCTACTTGCAGCACAAAAGAAGGGTAGGAAGATGAGATCCGGAACAGCCTAGAAGCAAGGGAAGATATGTGCTACACTGAAAAGCTCAAAGCTTATGAAGAAGAGTTGAATAAACAAGCTGCAATAGAAAGAGTTGCTGAGGAAGACAAAAGACAACAACTGATGTCTTTCATTACAAAGAACAGCAAGATTAAAGCTTATTCACTCAAAGGGCTATCCATAGATGAGCTTACAAGAAGAGCTCAACTTGTTGCTGACAAGATTGCCACTGAAAAAGACAGAAGGGCAAAGAGAGCTGAGATAATAGATGAACTGGTAGCCAATGATTTTGGTTCAAAAGCCTCAGTGTCAAAATGGAGAGAAGACAAATTATTTGACACATATAAAAGATTCAAGGCTGACAAGGCTGCTGTCACACCACGCCTATGGCGGAAACACGTGGCGCGACGGTTCAAGAGGATTAAGCCAAGATTAATGCAAACCACAATATTAATTAAACGAACGGGTATTTTATTCAACGTTGAAAATCATGTCAAATTATTCATACATAATCTTAAAATTGTTTTTGAAATAAATAGGGAGGCTCCTCCCTATATCCCGAGGTCCTTGGGATAGAGAGACGAGTCCCCTTCATGATATCCAACGCCCGACTTGGAGATTCCCCCGACCCTGCTTGCCACGTTAACCTTCATCAGTCAATTACCTGAAAGATATGTTTAAAAATCGTCAATATATAAATATTGGTGAGTTCACAGGTTTTGTATTTAATAAACTTTATCTCATGGGAATATCCTTGTTATGACATTTATAGGAGTTGCAAAGTCCTACAATTTCACTTGAGCCTATAACCAAACCAAGACAATTAATAATGCCCCCGCCCCAAGTCATTACTCGGTATTCCTACGACTTGATTTCAGAATACGTGCACCCCAGGCATACGCCGATGCATAATCGACGCTATCGATTAGGGGTGGGCCTTGTCAGGCACCAATAGTACTATTCAAATATTCCTTCGGTTTCACTTTCCTGAATTAATGATTATAGTGGGGAGGTCTCAACCCCGAGTGGCGATCACAACTCAAGTGTCCAACCCGTCAAACAAATCCCAACATATCTTTCCCCCGTAAAAACGTTGAATAGTTTAGAAATGGGGCCGTGAGACTCACCTGAATCTGTGCTCGGCTCAAAGAAGAAAATAGTAAAGTTTGTGATCCCGCACCTACAAATGTTCTAGGCGTATAAGTCACTACACCTATGGTGTATGTGCCTTGGCAAGTTGTACACCCAACTTCCCGACCACGTCTTTATCCCAATTCCCGTTTAATAGTTTCGTATCCTAGGTTCATTGGCGATGGATTACCCTTTCCTTACAAGTCATATATTATTCTTATTAATATTCTTTGTGACTTGTACACTATTATTCTCGACACGACTCTACCCAACGTATAATTATTTTCCCATTTAAATAATTATACTTAGGATCGTTTCGCTCGATATAATGTGATTTCTTATTATCCGACCCGACTCACTTTGCCACATATTTATTTTCCCATTCAAATAAATATGCTAAGTTCTTGTCGTTTGGTAACATATTCTTAACGCCCGACTAGACTCACCACACCGTACATTTATTTTCCCATTTAAATAAATGTACTAGGATCTTGTCGGTTATTCACACGTTCGTAGATATATTTCACCTACTCGTCTCGGTTTTCCTTCTCGCATATCTATTTTCCCATTCAAATAGATATACTAGAATTTCGTCGAAAACGAGCATATGTACATATACCATCGCGTGGATACTACTTGTTAAGTTCATGTGTCGTTTAGCGTTTTTGATTCGTTACGTTGTGTTTTCTTTTCCCACGAATATTCTTTCTACACTTAGGAAAGTGTTACGCACGTTTCACCCTTGTTATATATATTTTATTTCCTTAAAATATATACGTATATCTTGTCGTAATGGCATTTTTCTCATATGTCCGTTTAGCTCATGTAACCAAGTTCGTTAGTTAGCGTTTTTCACATTTATTTCCATTACGCGTTCTATGGAAATATTATTCCTACTTCCAATTCCGAACGTTTATTTCTTGGAAAATACACTTTGTACGTTTAGCCCAACTTGTCCAACTTGTAACCCAAAAATGTTTCCGATACTTTTATATTCCCATTTATATAAAAGTATCCATTTTTGTACAAGTTTTTCCAAGTCTTTACTAATATTTTATAAAATCTCATTTTTATAAAATCCTTATGTTAACTTATCCTCTTATTTTTATAAAACTTCCATTTTTATAAAAATGCCTCTTTTAATTTATACACAAGTAAGTTTCTCGTGTTTATCAAAAACTACACTTGGAAAAGTTATTATTTATGCTTTTGACACCGAACTTTTTGTTAATGCATTTTTGGACTAAAGTTTCTAAGATACATATTTTAGTCCCTCGACTTTCCAAGTTATAATATTAGTCCTTTAACTTATATTTGTTGCATTTTCATCTTATCTCTCATGGTTGGCTTTTTCTTCCATTTTAGTGGACTTTGAAGAACCATTTTCTTAATGCTTGATTACTTTTACTTCATTCCACTTTTAATGATCTTATAATCCATCCTAGATGCTATTAACATGTTTGTTCCATATTTTATCCAAAATATCAACTTTTCACTTATTCAAGTGAGTGGACTTTGAATATGGAACTTTTTCACTTATGATTATCTAACCCATTTTAATATATTTTTGGTATTAACTTATCATCTTATGATGATTAAAATCATCTTCCATCATATTCAAGTCCTTCTCATCAATCATGATCAAATCATCCATTAACTCAAGTGTATGTTCATTTTATCACATTTTCTCCAAACATTACATTTATTAACATAAATCCAAGATTTATTTATGTTATTATTATTCTTCCATTTTTAATCTAACAAAACACATTATCTCTATAAAATCCATTTTATTACCCATCAATGTACAACTTGCTTTCAAAAGCACAAAATATGAACATTAAGAATCAAACAAGGTAAAACTTACTACTAGCTCAAGGCTAGGGAAGACAACAACCTTGGATTTGGATGGGGTTTAGTGTGTTTTTCCAAAGGGGTTAAGCTCCAAGCTCTTGAACACACAAAAGGGGTTTTGATGGATGATGATTTAGAGATGATTTGTTAGTGTAAAAATTGAAAGAAAGATGTTAATGTAGGGGTGTAAACTCACGGCCACAAGGAAGAAGGAAGAAGAAGATTTTTGTGAATTTGTTTAAGTGTTCTTGCTTGTGTATATAATATCCTTCTCAAATCTCCAAAGATTATGTGTATCTTGTATAGATTATGGAAGATTTAGAGGATATTGTAGGATCACAAAAATGAAAATCTTTGGAAGATTAAGAGGGTGTTTGGCCGAGATTAGAGAGAGAAAGAGGTGGATTAGTGGGTTTTTCTTAGCCAATGCACATCCATGCAAGCAAATGATTAGGACCCTCCTAATGATTTCTTCTAGTTAAACACAAGTTATCTCACCTTGGTGGGCCATAGGCCAGCCCCAAGGGGTATTTTTGTGGGGTCCACTTTGCTAAATATTACCCAATATTATTATGTTTAAGTTAATCTCGTTCGGGTACCGTCCGGGTATTTTTGGGTTTTTAACCGCGTGTCACCCGAATATTAAAATACCATTAATATTCATTAAATTTACTCCAGTTTAATTACTGATAATTTATTTCGGCCTTTGCCGGGTGAAATTACGTGTTACGCGCGTATCGGGTGCGGTACGCGCACTTTATTCGTTACCGGGAGATTTGTACAATAAGCTTTCACGTATGGCTTTGGGTTTCCAAAACTCATTATATTTTGTGAAAATATCATTTATAATATATTCCGGGTGTCCGGGGTTCGTTTCGCTTATTTAATTTTTACCGGGTAATCGCCAGTGTCCATACCGGATAGATTTGCTTGCGCACGATCTTATCATGCTTTGTCATTAAACTTATGCATTCCTATGCATTATTTGGGAATTGCTATCTTTCTAAGGCCTCAGTTAAACAATCAACACATAATTACGTTTAATTACGTTAATCGCGTTTAATTAATTAGTACGGGATTACCTTAATTTTGCCGGTTGTTACAGCTGCAAATCCAGAGAAGTACAAAACTTCTGAAATGTCAACTTCAGTAGTTAGAACTTCTGGTCCTAGACAATCAAAGCCTGCTACCAAGAAGAAGCAAGAGGAGGTCACAAAGACTGATTTTAAGATGGTGTTGCTTGAAGGCAATACAGTTGTACAAGGAGACTTTGTGATTGAAGAAATGCCTCTGCTAACACAATTCATGGATCCTTCAACATTTGCTTACCAAATTCAGAAGACTATAACTGATAAACTGCACACAAAGGTAATCACTGAACATCATTTACCTACCTTTGATATACCTAATGTGGTGCAAACAGAAGAAGGAGGAGAATCCCACCTAAGAGTCACTGAAGTAGAAAACATCCCACACTCAGGAACATCCCAAGGATCCATCATGGTCCCTTACACTTTAGATTTTGACAAATCTAAAGTTCTGATTATGAGATGGTCATTTTCTGATTCCAACTCAGTATTAGTGACAAGGAGAGATCTTTCAAGCAAGGCCTTAAAATCTATGAATGAACTAAAAAATCTATCTACACAAGACTTGCTTACAATTCAACATCTTGAACCTGAACAAGGATCTCTCACAAATGAACAACTGAACCAACTCAAGACTTCCATGTTCAGAGAAATCTAGAAGATACTTGAAGACACTTGAAGACAGAAGAAGACAATAAAGAATTAGATAAGGTTTTGGCTTCATCAATCCAGGGGGAGATTGTAAGGACAAAAAGGATTGAAGAAACCTCTTTTGCTAACCTTAGTCTAATTCCTACTTCTGCCAAAATATTCTAAGTATGAAACTACTAAAGAAGGATTCCACAAGTACTGAAGAGTATAGATCAGAAGTTCTGAAGTCAAACCAGACAAGTCTACCGAAGAACTACTGAAGACAAACTACTCATCAGTAGTTTGTCACTCATCGACACTTGTAATAGAATCTTTCCACCACCCTTATGTTTCAGTAGTTTAGTAGTTTATTATTACTTTATCTTTTGTACAAGTTTCAAGACTACAACTTGTTGCAAACTTGCTTTTGTAACAAGGTTCATGTATTTGTTTGTCTATTAATAGAGGGGTTAATCCCTCTATTTTAGACATTGATTTTAATTGAAAACTGAAATCCTTCAGAGCTCTTACTTGATATTCCATTTCATAATCTGAGAATCTCTTTGCTTATTTATTGTCATATACATTCAATACTTAGATTCTCATTAACTGTCTTTAGTTTATAAACATCTAGGGGGAGTAATAACTCCTGTTGATAGTGAAACTTTATAACTTATTCGCTGTGCAAAACTGCTTTGATTTAAACTTGCAAAACACATAAGTGTTCATAAGCAAGCAACTGATAAAGAGCATACTGATCCAACACAAAGGCGTCCACGAGTACAAGATCCTCACGTTAGAGGACTAGACAGTCATTTCAGGCCTCAGATAACACCGAGTTCATCACCTATTGTTATGCCCATGGCTCGTGGGGGTAGGACTTTTGAGGTTAAACATCACGTTCTGAATATGCTTCCCAACTTTCATGGCAAGGGTAGTGAGGAGCCTTATGCACACATAGTAGAGTTTGAGGCGGTATGTGGGATGGCTGGAGGTCATGGGTTTACACCCGATCAGGTGAAGTTGGTCTTACTTCAGTTCTCATTGAAGGATGTTGCACATAATTGGTTTACATCTTTACCATATGCAAGTATCTATGACTGGGAGGAGTTACAACAACAATTTCTTGAAGAATACTACACTCCTCAGAGGACTAGTGAGGCCAGATGTAACACCCCAACCGATGGCGGAAACATCGAGGTATCGCGTAGTGATGATTGCTCAATAGCCCATGGTACTAAAGTGTAAATTTGAATACATCGAATTGAATAATTTATTACCCTTAAAAGAATTACAAGATACAAAATTCTAACGTGACAACTAAAACTGAAATACAATAAATCTCAAATCTAAGTCTAAGTTCCAAAAGCTTAACAGTAATCTCATAACAACCTGAAACATGTACGAAAATAATTTGGTCAATACGAAACTGTATTGGTGAGCATACCCTGTTTGAATACATATAGTAGAAAAGTGTTTCGCAATTCACGCGTTGTATACTGTTTGCAATTATGTAATAAGTGATATCCGTTCAAAATCAACCCTATGTAATGAAAGGAAATATATATAGTATGCGCTAGTAGTAATGAAATACATAGCAATGACAAGGACTCTCAACAGAGTCACAAGTGTATATACCATAGTACTACTATTCAGTGAAATGTCAGGCCCTCAAAGGTTAATGATTTTGACAAGTCATAGACACACCAATTAACACAAGCAAACACACATGAGAATTGCTATTTTAGTAAAAGGAAATAGAAACTTGATATAAGTAAATGAGTAGCCCCAAAAGTAAAATGAAAAAGGGGAAAGATATACTCACAGTTTGCGAAAGCGATCAAAATCCAACTTAAGCGGTCGTGAGCTAAGTAATGAGAATTCCAAGGAATTCAGCCTAAAATGTATATGAATACTAATGAGGAAATGTCTAAGAGTCTAAAGTATCTAGGGTCTAAGGCATTAGGGTTTGCTAAGTCGATTTGGGGAATTAGAGTTTTTATGATAAATCGAATTAATATAAAAGTTGTATATATAAAAATAATATACCAAAGTTTGTAAATGTGGTTTAGGTAATATAATTATTACAAATTGAATATTTAGATCGAAATATGTTTGAATAATTACGACAAAATAATTTAGTTAATTACTTTCACTAAGTTATTGTAAATAAATTCAATAATCATAAATGTTTAAATAAATAATCATGAGTTACACCATGATCCAACAAATGGTAATTAAAATTATCAAACATAGGAATACTTCTATTTTATAAATTTTTTTTTATAAAATAGATATTAAATAGTATAAATAAATAAATGTTTAATTATGTCTAATTAAACGTAAATAAAACTAAAAATACAAGTTATGATCCAAAAATGCTATTTTTATAGAAAATGGATACTTTCTGATGTAAATTAATGAAAATAATTTTCCCATAATCTTTATAAACTTATTTATATTTAAAAATGATTTAATGAATTTAAATCATGTTTAAATGATTAAAATTAGGAAAATCAATAAAAATAATTGTTTTCTGGACCAATAATTTTTATTTCAGTTTATGATGATTAGAAATAATTCCCCAAAAAGTTTGAGATTAAAATCATTAAAAATGAATTTTTAATCAATTAATTATGATTAAAACAATTTAATTCAATAAAAATATAAAAATAAGGCATTTTCCAGAAAATAAAAATGTGGTAATTTTCTATGAGGTGTCAAGAAGCTACTCCTAAATTTTCATAATATTTGGGTAAAAAATGATTTTGTTATGAATTCTTAAAGATCCTAAGTATTTATGATATTTGAAAATTAAATAAAAATAAATAAATAAATAAATAAATAAATAAATAAAAGAATAGTAAAGGAATAACTGGAAAAAAACTTCACACCAGTGGGACTCGAACCCGAGTACACAATCCAGACCAATGATGCAGCAACCACACCACTTTCATGTATTTTGTTATTTAAAACACAAATGAAACATATTTATAATATTCAATAATCTTCATCTTCTTCCCCAATTCAACCTAAGAACCCTACCCTACCCTTCAAATTCAATTACCCGATCTAGGCCATATGAGTGTCCTGTATTAGAGGGCTTTTGATCGAAATTAGACGAGGAATAAAACGACATTAAGAAAAAGGACTTACAAAGTTGTTCTAGAGTCGAAAACTGAGCCGCACGATTCAAATATACAACCGAGAATTTTGAGCGATTCCTGAATATTTTGTACTAGTTTAAAAGTGGGTTTGTGTTGTGCAATCGTGCAGAAACGAATTGACAAGGTCGATTTATATGTTTATGCGAGAAAAACGAGCGTTTTACTTGGTTTTAATACCTCCGATCGGTTACACCTTAAACCCAGATTAAAACTCTTTAAAAACGCGTTTATGGTCGATTTAATGATGGTAATTCGAAGTATAACTATGGAGAAACGTATACCAATATTAAAATCGAGTTAAGTACGCCATAAAACTGCACGTCGGAGGCCGTCAGAGTCTTCGCCGGATCCGGCCAAGGGAGCCACCGGAAAAAAACGTGAGAAGCAGAAGGAAAAGAAATCAGTTTTTTTTAAAGTTTGGACTTTTGGCAGATTAGGTCCCTCCATGTTAACTTAGTTAGTTTTATTATAACATGGTTAGTTTCCCCTTTATAAAAACTTAATTTGGTTAACTTATTTAACTTAAAAGTTTTTAAAACTTTTTAAAACATATTTTTTTTATAAAATCCATTGCGTAGACGTTTCAAGATACGTATTTGATAAAAACTTATACCCGATCCATAATGAATATAAATGATAAAATTTTAGTTTACTCTAAAATAAATTTTGAAAACGACGAAACTGATAGGGACTATAATGGAAATATCAGAAGGACCATTATTGTTAATTAGATGAAAGACGAGGGTGACGGATGTCACAGTCTCCCCTACTTTATAAAATTTCGTCTCGAAATTCCTTTCAAGTGAAGGCTACTATGAAACAAAAGGCGTTGTAAAAGTCAACTAGATTTTTAAAAGAAAATTTCATCATTTATGATTCGTCCAAATTTAAAATAATTGTAAAAGCGTCAAAATCTGTGACAATTGACCCAAAGTTAGAAAGTTGAGAGTTTAAATGAGAAAGGCTTTGGGAATATGTAACTGGTGAGCGACTGAGGTACTAATGAAACAGTCTTCCCTACTTTAGAAATGTTTCTGACTGAACTTTATTAAGGACATGCAACAGGATTTCGACTAACAGAGATTGTAAGAGTATACAAGGTTTAAGGTTTTATGTAGAGATGGTCAACAAGGAAGGCTCCAACAAAACTAATTGAAGCTTATGTAAAATGTTTTTATCGAAAATGATGACCGTTAGTCAACGATCTAATGAAGAGGTAAATGTAAACTAATGGGTAGGTTATTGGTTAGACTCCTAGTCCGCTCCCACAGTATCGTTCATGCTTATATATAGGGTGTACCGCAGCTGACCCACCACACTCCCGATACTTTGGACTCATACTGATTGTCTACCAACAGCCTAAAAAGAATTACACACCACCCTCATGTACCTGTAAACCCATGATTGCGTCCCGGACCGTAATCATTGATTTACCTTACACTAGGGTGTTATGCATTTCCATAACACTAACATAAATAATACCAGAAACAAATGCGTGCAGCTAATATGCAATAGCTATTGTAATGAAATAATGTTCAATCATGACATGGTTACAGGTCCTTCCCTTCTGGGTTTTCCATTTAACCGTAATGAGAATAACATGTAAGTGTAAGACATGGTTAGAGGTTTTTCACCTTTCGGGTTCACCTTCAACCGGTAAATTTTTGTTCACATCGTTGGGCTCTAAACACCCATATTGATAAACTCTGAGGTTTACATTGTTCCCCTCGGATTAAAGAAATACTCTAATCCGAGTCGTACGTGGGACTGGTTTAGATCTCATACGAGTTATCAACTAGTATGTTCAGTGGTCATGACGATGAACAAAATAATGTAAAGTATAACAGGGTTTTGCTCAAAATAGGAAGGTATACGTACAATATATGAGTTCAAATATACGTCAAAAATATACGTTCAAAGTATGCGTTCATGAAAAATATATAAGTATAGCATCAAATTTCGATTGAAAGAATAGTATAACGTAAATCGAGTAAATCGCAAAATTTGCACAAAATGAAAGTAAACGAGTTGAACTCTTGCAAATAAGCAGTGTCAAAATAATCACAAATAATGTGTTAGAAATAACTATGAATAAAATGGTGTAAGAATAAAATAATGAAATTTACGATAAGTGAGAGTACGCAGAACAGACGTATAGTCTACAGACATAAGGGTTTAAATTTAGTTAGTTTTACATATATGCACTATATGATAAAAGACAATTAGTAACATTCTGATAAGGATATGTCTAATATTTTGTTAGACCAAAAGTTTTGCGACTGAAAGAGTGCGACTGTAATAAGATAAATTTTCATTTATCAAAAACGTAGTTTGCTCAAACTTTGTGATATAGTTGAAAGGATAGTAGTAATGCATGAGAATAACTTTTTAGAAATCAAAGTATGCTTTAGATTCAAAACAGGTTCATTTGAAAAATCTTCGTATTTTCATATGTTTACGAGAAGTCGAGTTTGAAAAGTGTTATAAGGCCTATTATTAGTTGCAAATTTCTCCCGAAAATATATATTGGATACGTCATATGAAAACAAAAGGTTTACATTTGACTTTTTAAAATATGTAATACAAGTTTGTAAAATGCAAAATGAAACCATTTCATGAAGTATGTATAAATCTAATGTGTTTTAAAAGACCAAGATTTAAAATGACGTGAATGATAAGATTAACGTATGTAATAGATTACCAATATTTAAGAAAATTCATAATTTATCATTTGAGTCTTCAAATGATGAACAAAACGTAAATTTTAATATCATTAAACATTGAGATTGTTTCCATAGGAAACTTTGACTAACTAAAGTAATTGAAATGTTATTAGTGACTTGTGGGGGCGTACTTTAGCCTATAAGTGAATGCTCATCCTGAGAGTTCCCAGGTCGGCATACGGGTCCCTCGTCTGATTGGGATTTATGTGAAATGCCAGGCCTAGACAGAAAACTCGGGATACAGGTGCTCGCCCTTCCAGATTGCACGTGCCCCATCACTAGTAAATTCCAAGACTTGAGATGTGGATTTCACTCCTAACTCAAAGATGTATTTCAAAATTGAAAACGATTGTGGAATGAAACCAATCACTAAGTTAAGGATATCACTCCCAACTTAGTGGTTAAGTTCCTTTTTGAAGGAAATACTCTTTGAGGTGTGGATGTCACTCCTATCCCAAAGGTATATTCCAAAGATGTATAACATATAGAGGAATGAAACTAATCACCAAGGTATGGATGTCACTCCTAACTTAGTGATATCGTTTCGTTTGTGAAATACGAGTGTCTTCATCTCTAAACAAAACACCGAAAGAAATAACGAGAAAGAGTCATAGCGAAAATATCTTGAAAGAAATTATAAAGATAAAAAGAAATATACACGAGAGGACCCGTGAAAGTAAGCGTAGTTATAGTCTAGGCTAAAAGGCAATCTAATAACCTAATTCCCTATAACCATGGCTCTGATACCAATCTGTAACACCCCAACCGACGGCGGAAACATCGAGGTGTCACGTAGTGATGATTGCTCAATAGCTCATTGTACTAAAGTGTAAATTTGAATACATTGAATTGAATAATTTATTACCCTTAAAAGAATTACAAGATACAAAATTCTAACGTGACAACTAAAACTGAAATACAATAAATCTCAAATCTAAGTCTAAGTTCCAAAAGCTTAACAGTAATCTCATAACAACCTGAAACATGTACGAAAATAATTTGGTCAATACGAAACTGTATTGGTGAGCATACCCTGTTTGAATACATATAGTAGAAAAGTGTTTCGCAATTCACGTGTTGTATACTGTTTGCAATTATGTAATAAGTGATATCCGTTCAAAATCAACCCTATGTAATGAAAGGAAATATATATAGTATGCGCTAGTAGTAATGAAATACATAGCAATGACAAGGACTCTCAACAGAGTCACAAGGGTATATACCATAGTACTACTATTCAGTGAAATGTCAGGCCCTCAAAGGTTAATGATTTTGACAAGTCATAGACACACCAATTAACACAAGCAAACAAACATGAGAATTGCTATTTTAGTAAAAGGAAATAGAAACTTGATATAAGTACATGAGTAGCCCCAAAAGTAAAATGAAAAAGGGGAAAGATATACTCACAGTTTGCGAAAGCGATCAAAATCCAACTTAAGCGGTCGTGAGCTAAGTAATGAGAATTCCGAGGAATTCAACCTATAATGTATATGAATACTAATGAGGAAATGTCTAAAAGTCTAAAGTATCTAGGGTCTAAGGCATTAGGGTTTGCTAAGTCGATTTGGGGAATTAGAGTTTTTATGATAAATCGAATTAATGTAAAAGTTTTATATATAAAAATAATATACCAAAGTTTGTGAATGTGGTTTAGGTAATATAATTATTACCAATTGAATATTTAGATCGAAATATGTTTGAATAATTACGACAAAATAATTTAGTTAATTACTTTCACTAAGTTATTGTAAATAAATTCAATAATCATAAATGTTTAAATAAATAATCATGAGTTACACCATGATCCAACAAATGGTAATTAAAATTCTCAAACATAGGAATACTTCTATTTTATAAAAAAATATTTATTAAATAGATATTAAATAGTATAAATAAATAAATGTTTAATTATGTCTAATTAAACGTAAATAAAACTAAAAATACAAGTTATTATCCAAAAATGCTATTTTTATAGAAAATGGATACTTTCTGATGTAAATTAATGAAAATAATTTTCCCATAATCTTTATAAACTTATTTATATTTAAAAATGATTTAATGAATATAAATCATGTTTAAATGATTAAAATTAGGAAAATCCATAAAAATAATTGTTTTCTAGACCAATAATTTTTATTTCAGTTTATGATGATTAGAAATAATTCCCCAAAAAGTTTGAGATTAAAATCATTAAAAATGAATTTTTAATCAGTTAATTATGATTAAAACAATTTAATTCAATAAAAATATAAAAATAAGACATTTTCCATAAAATAAAAGTGTGGTAATTTTCTATGAGGTGTCAAGAAGCTACTCCTAAATTTTCATAATTTTTGGGTAAAAAATGAATTTGTTATGAATTATTAAAGATCCTAAGTATTTATGATATTTGAAAATTAAATAAAAATAAATAAATAAATAAAAGAATAGTAAAGGAATAACTGAAAAAAACTTCACACCAGTGGGACTCGAACCCGAGTACACAGTCCATACCAATGATGCAGCAACCACACCACTTTCATGTATTTTGTTATTTAAAACACAAATGAAACATATTTATAATATTCAATAATCTTCATCTTCTTCCCCAATTCAACCTAAGAACCCTAACCCTACCTGTAACACCCAAACCGATGGCGGAAATATCAGGATGTCACGTATTGATGATTGTTTCAGTAGCACATGGTATATATTGAAATTTAAAATAATTTATTCATAACTTAAATATCCAAATGAAAAGATGTCTAGAAATTCCAAAATACATAACATTCAATAAAGCAAATAACTTCATAAAATTCCTCATGCATACTCTAAGCCTCAGCTTCATTGTTACCTGAAACATGTTAATTTTAAAAATATTTTTGGGTCAACAAAAGTTGGTGAGAATTACATAGGTTTTGATAATCGAATAAAGCTTGTAAAATTCAAGTGTCATGGCAAGTCTAGTCCATATGTGAAAACATACTAGCAGGTAAATCGAGTGCATAATCAACCCTTGTGACTAGAATATTGTGGTCCATCCCATACGCTCATGGTTCACTCGATTATGTTATGTGATAACAATCACCCACGCTACCTATGTAGGAGGTACACGTATCCGGGTGGGATTGTCAGTCCAATAGATCTATCATTGTATACCGTCGGCCGATCAATGTTAATGATTATGCTAGAATATTGTGCTTACCCTAGTCATGTTTAAGACATAATGCAACATAGAATAACACATAGACACTTTATGATTGAATTGTAGATAAAATGTTGTAACATGTTTCACCCCAAAAATAGTGAAATAGAAAAGGGGCTATGTAAAACTCACCTTAGCAAAATGTTAAGTCTCGTGAAAATAGAATAAGTGTAGCCCAACGATGCCAAGTATTACCCTATAATTAAGGTAATAAATATGTCTAAGTCTTTCTAGTCTACAAATATTTTCTAGGGTTTCGAATTTAGGGATAAGTACTCGTTTGATTATTAATTAGATTGTTTAATAAAATAAAAGAAATTCGATAAATAAACAAAAGTCTTTTTGTAGACTTTAGATTAAAGATGGTTACATTAAAAGGTTTTAAGTATAAAAATAATTTTTATAAAAATTTTTTCTTAATAATAGAATATTTAGTCTATTTATTTCTATTTTGCCAAAATATAACTTTAATATCTAACAATATTAAAATTTAAGAATTTTTAAATTAAAATGTGTATTTCTATTCTAAATGGACAGAAATAATTTATATAAAATTTTGGTGCAAAAATATTGAAAAATGAATTTATTATGATTTATTTATGATTAAAAATAACAAAAATTGATTAAAAATATTAAATAAATGATTTTTCGAAAATAAAAATCATTTCAGAAATGTTTAATGTTTTATAAACTCAGAATAATTTTTGTGGAAATTTATAAAATCGTTTTGATATTTTTATAGAATTTTATAATTATAATGGAATAAACTTGAAATATTTATTATATATAATAAATAAATAATTTTTGGAAAACTAAAAATTGTATGATGAACTTTTCTATTAGAACATCATAAAATAATTTTTGTAGAATTTATAAAGAAATTTTAGTATTTTAAAACCATTTTTAAAATAATAAAGAATATATAAATAATAAAGGTTTTAAAAAAAAAAGGTTTTGTGTGTACTATGGCTCGAACCCGCGTCAAACCCGGGTCGGGGTTTTTAAATCACAAGCCCAGACCAGTTGGTCTGGACCCTAAGAACGAATAAACTTGGTTTACAATTAATTATATAGGTATACAGATAACAGTTATATAATCATTTAAAAGGAAAAGAAAAGAGTGTGCGATACGGGACTCGAACCGGGGCCATCAGGCCGGTTCGCGTCTTACGAAAAGAGACCACACCAACTGATCTACTGATCAGTTGGTGATATATGTCATTCAGTTTTAAATAAATAGCGAAGTCTGCAGAAGGTTTATCCCCAAATCAAGCATGTCGAGCCCTAGTTTTTACAATCAACAAGATTGACGAACAATAACCCGATTAAACATGGGGTTATTGTTGTCAGGGGGCCAATGAACAAAACCAAACAAAAACATTGAGACTTACAATACGTTTCCCGTGATTTTGAGCGGTCAAACAAAAAGTCAAACTTGCGAGCAATTGATGCTTGAAAAGATGTTTTTAGCAGAAATTTTGAGAGGGGAAAGAGTATTTGGCGAGTGTAGATGCAAAGTGAGGGTTCAATTTATAGTGAGGTGTTCGTGTGTTCGAATTGGTAATGTTTGACTCGGGTTTCAATCATAAACGCGTGATTGATACAATTATGGTATGTCATAACAGCTAATTGGCGTGTATAAGACGTGAGTTAGTCAACCAATCATGAATCTTACCATATCAGGGATTAAAACGGGGTTCGGTTAAGCTAATTATGGATAATTGTCTTTGCAGTTGACTTTCTAAGTCAACTGTTAAGATTCTAAGCACGACATTTAAATAAAACGCGTGGAAGAATGAACAGATATGTAGTGTAGCCTAGTTGGTTGGTTGTGTGTGTCCTTGAGTGAACCGGCCTAGGGCACGGGTTCGAACCCCGGCCCAGGCATTATTTTTTAAACAATTATTTCACTAATATAATAATAATATATGCTTATAGTATGGTACTAGGGGTCCAAACGTGTCACGATATATTTTTAAAGGGCACGAAAATGATAAAAATTCGGCGTTTTATTAAGAAATGTCGTAACGTACATAGTATTTAATGTGGAATGTTACACTACCCTTCAAATTCAATTACCCGATCTAGGCCATATGAGCGTCCTGTATTAGAGGGCTTTTGATTGGAATTAGACGAGGAATAAAACGGCATTAAGAAAAAGGACTTACAAAGTTGTTCTAGAGTCGAAAACTGAGCCGCACGATTCAAATATACAACCGAGAATTTTGAGCGATTCCTGGATGTTTTGGACTAGTTTAAAAGTGGGTTTGTGTTGTGCAATCGTGCAGAAACGAATTGGCAAGGTCGATTTATATGTTTATGCAAGAAAAACGAGCGTTTTACTTGGTTTTAATACCTCTGATCGGTTACACCTTTAACCCAGATTAAAACTCTTTAAAAACGCGTTTATGGTCGATTTATGGAGGGTAATTCGAAGTATAACTATGGAGAAACGTATACCAATATTAAAAGCGAGTTAAGTACGCCATAAAACTGCACGTCGGAGGCCGTCGGAGTCTTCGCCGGATCCGGCCAAGGGAGCCATCGGAAAAAAACGTGAGAAGCAGAAGGAAAAGAAATCAGTTTTTTTTTAAAGTTTGGACTTTTGGCAGATTAGGTCCCTCCATGTTAACTTAGTTAGTTTTATTATAACATGGTTAGTTTCCCCTTTATAAAAACTTAACTTGGTTAACTTATTTATCTTAAAAGTTTTTAAAACATTTTAAAACATATTTTTTTTTTTACAAAATCCATTGCGTAGACGTTTCAAGATACGTATTTGATAAAAACTTATACCCGATCCATAATGAATATAAATGATAAAATTTTAGTTTACTCTAAAATAAATTTTGAAAACGACAAAACTGATAGGGACTATAATGGAAATATCAGAAGGACCATTATTGTTAATTAGATGAAAGACGAGGGTGACGGATTTCACACTAGAGCAGCCATTAGAGAGTTCCAACAATTACCAGGTGAATTGTTTTATGAAGCATGGAAGAGATTTAATCAGTTTCTTAGAAATTGTCCTCATCACGGTATTCAAAGATGGGAGTTATTTACTGCGTTTCATGATGGGTTGTCTAGTGATGATATCAGGGATATTAAGGCTACCTGTAACATCTCCGCCCCTCTCACCACCAATATTGTCCACTTTGCCCATCCAGAGCTCACGGATTTGTTTTTGGTTGCGCAAGTGGAGACTTCCCAGGAGGTCACCCATCCTAAAATTTCTCCCACCTGAGCATGCTTAACTGTGGAGTTCTCCTCTCATCCACTAGCATTAAGCCCAAAACGCATTGGTGATTTAAGAGGAAGGACATTGCTTATGAACCAAGGATCTCTCCTGGCCACGGCCGATGTGGGATTTTCCTAGGGTGTCACATTCACCCCCTGTTAGAGTCTCATCGTCCCTGATGAGGTATGCACCCACCATCCCGAACGATACAGGAGTGGCTCTGATACCATATGTAACATCTCCGCCCCTCTCACCACCAATATTGTCCGCTTTGCCCATTCAAAGCTCACGGATTTGTTTTTGGTTGCCCAAGTGGAGACTTCCCAGGAGGTCACCCATCCTGAAATTTCTCCCACCTGAGCACGCTTAACTGTGGAGTTCTCCTCTCATCCACTAGCATTAAGCCCAAAACGCGTTGGTGATTTAAGAGGAAGGACATTACTTATGAACCAAGGATCTCTCCTGGCCACGGCCGATGTGGGATTTTCTTGGGGTGTCACACTACCACTGGGGGTACCTTTTTAAGAAATCATGTTGATGTGGATTGGGATTATCTAGAGAAAGTAGTTGCAGACTCAAAGAGACAAGCTCAGTCTGACCGGAAGAAAAAGCATTCAATAACCAAACCAGCCAGTACGAGTGTCACAAGTGCTAGGGTAGCTTAGTTAGAGAAAGAAAAAGAAGCTTTAGAGCGCCAATTGGCGAGTTTAAAAGGTTTTGGAGGAAAAGACACACTACATGCAGCTCAGTCTTATCCAGTATGTAGGGTGTGCAGTGAACTGGGCCATTCTGCACAAGATTATCAGGCACCAATAGTACTATTCAAATATTCCTTCGGTTTCATTTTCCTGAATTAATGATGCATAATCGACGCTATCGATTAGGGGTGGGCCTTGTCAGGCACCAATAGTACTATTCAAATATTCCTTCGGTTTCATTTTCCTGAATTAATGATCATAGTAGAGAGGTCTCAACCCCGAGTGGCGATCACAACTCAAGTACTTATCCCGTCAAACATTTCCCTAACATATCTTTCCCCCGAAAAACCTAAAATAGTTTAAAATGGGGTCGTGAGACTCACCTGAATCTGTGCTTGGCTCAAAAGGAAGATAGCAAGTTTTGTGGTCCCGCACCTACAAACGTCCTAGAAGTATAAGTCACTACGCCTATAGTGCATGTGCCTTGGCAAGTTGTACACCCAACTCCCCGACCACGTTTTGTTTCAATTCCCGTTTAATTAGACGCGTATCCTAGGTTCATTGGCGATGGATTACCCTTTTCTTACGAGTTATGTATTATTCTCGTTAATATTCTTTGTAACTTGTATACTATTATTCTCGACACAACTCTACCTAACGTATAATTATTTTCCCATTTAAATAATTATACTTAGGATCGTTTTGTTCGATATAATGTATTCTTAATACTCGACCCGACTCACTTTGCCGCATATTTATTTTCCCATTAAATAAATATGCTAAGGTCTTGTCGTTCGGTAGTGTATTCTTAACGCCCGACTCAACTTACCATGCCGTACATTTATTTTCCCATTTAAATAAATATACTAGGATCTTGTCGGTATTCACATGTTCGTAGATATATTTTTCCTACTCGTCTCGGTTTTCCTTCTCGCCTATCTACTTTCCCATTCAAATAGATATACTAGAATTTCGTCGAGACGAGCATGTATACATACATTAACGTGTGAGTTTTCCTTGTTAAGTCCATACGTTGTTTAGCGTTTTTAATTCTTTACGTTATGCTTTCTCCCACGAATATTCTTTCTAACACTTAGGAAAGTGTTACATAAGTTTCACCCATGTTATATATATTTTACTTCTTAAAATATATATTTTTCATCTTGCCGCAATGGCACTCTTTTCTTGTTTGTTCGTTTATCCGTTATCGTTAGTTTATGTAACTAAGTCCGATAGTTAACTTTTTCCACGTTTCCTTCCAATATGCGTTCTATGGAATTATCAGTCATACTTCCAATTCCAAACACATATTACTTGGAAAAATATACTTTTGTATTTTTAGTTCAACTTGTTAACTTGTATTCCAAAAACGTTTCCGATACTTTTATATTCCCATTTATATAAAAGTATCCATTCTTGTACAAGTTTTCTCAAGTCTTTACTTTTTGTCCAATATTTTATAAAACCTCAATTTTTATAAAATCCTTATGTTAACTTAACCTCCTATTTTTATAAAACTTCCATTTTTATAAAAATACCTTTTTCAATAAATACTCAAGTAGGTTACTTAGTGTTTACCAAACTATACTTGTAAAAATCATTATTTGTGTTTTTGACACCAAACTTTCCGTTAATACATTTTTGGACCAAAGTTTCTAAAATACATATTTTAGTCCATCAACTTTCAAAGTTACAACATTAGTCCCTTAACTTTTAAATGTTACTTTTTCCATCTTAACTTCCAAAGTTAGCATTTTCTTCCAATTAGTGGACTTTAAAGAACCATCTTTTTCATGTTTGGTTATTTTTACATTATTCCACTTCTACTAGTCTTTTATCTCATTATTGATGCTATTAACATGTTTGTTTTATCTTTATATCCAACATATCCAAATTTCACTCATCCAAGTGAGTAGACTTTGAACATGTAACTTTTTCATTCATGATCATCTAGCACATTCCAACATATTTTTGACATTAGCTAGTCATTTTATGATGATTAAAACCATCTTTTATCATATTCAAGTCTTTCTCAAAAATCATGCCCAAATCATCAACTTTCTTAAGTGTATGTACACATTTCTACATTTTCTTGAAATACCACATTACTAATATCAAATCCATGATTTATCCATGTTATTATTCTTCCATTTTACTCTTGTAAGATACATTAAACTTTATGTTTCAAAACCACATTCTACCCATCAATGTACAACTTGCTCATAAGAACACATAATATGAACATTAATAATCAAAGCAAGGTTAAAACTTACTACTAGCTCAAGGCTAGGGAAGACAAAAACCTTGGATTGAATGGGGTTTAGTATGTTCTTCCAAAGGGTTAAGCTCCAAGCTCTTGAAACACACAAAGGGGTTTTGAAGGATAATGATCTAGAGATGATTTGGTAGTGTAAAATTTGTAAGGAAAATGTATGTGGATGGGTGATATGCTACGGCCAAGAGGAGGAGAAGAAGAAGAATTTTTGGTTTTTGAATCAAGTATCCTTACTAGCTTGTTTATAATATCTCTTCCAAATCTCCAAGGATTACTTGAATCTAATTAGATTATGTAATATCTTGGATAGATTATGTAAGATAATGAAAAATCTTTGGGGATATTATTAGAGGGTGTTTGGCCGTGAGATTAGAGAGAGAAAGGAGGGGATTTGGTGAAGTTTTGGCCAATGTTAATCCATGCAACCTTATGATTAGCATTAATCCTAATGGTTTAATAAGATAAAAGGATATTAATCATTTGGAGGGCCCTAGGCCAGCCCCTTGGGGTACTTGGGTGGGGTCCACTTTGTTAATTAATACCCAATATTATTATGTTTAATTCCCTCTCGTTCGGGTACCGTCCGGGTATTTTCGGGTTTTAATCGCGTGTTATCCAAATATTAAAAATACTTTTAATATCGCTTAACATAGTCCAGTTTAAGCGTTGATAATTTATTTTGGCTTTTGCCGGGTGAAATTATATGTTATGCGCGTATCGGGTGCGGTACGCGCACTTTATTCGTTACCGGGAGATTTGTATAACAAGCTTTCACGTGTGGCTTTGGAGTTCCAAAACCCATTATATTTTGTGAAATTACGTTTTATTTTATATCCCGGGTGTCCGGGATCCGTTTCGCTTATTTAATTTTTACCGGGTAATCGCCAGTGTCCATACCGGATAATTTACTCGCACATGATCCTATCATGTTTTGTCATTAAACATATGCATTCCTATGCATTATTTGGGAATTGCTATCTTTCTAAAGCCTCAGTTAAATAATCAACACATAATTGCATTTAATTACGTTAATCGCGTATAGTTAATTAGTACGGAATTACCTTATTTTTGCCGGTTGTTACATTCTCCCCCCGTTAAGAGAATTCCGTCCCGGAATTCACTTCGAGTTCTCCGGTATAGGGGTCTTCTCGAATAGGGAGGGGTATTTTTGCTTCATCCAGTCCAGCCTTTCCCACGTGAACTCCGGTCCACGCTTGGCATTCCAGCGCACTTTGACCAACCTGATCTTGATGCGCCTTAACTTTTGGACCTTCCAATCGGTTACTTCGATTGGTTCTTCGACGAAGTGTAACTTGTCGTCAATGTGGATTTCGTCCGCAGGGATGATGAGAGTTTCGTCGGATAAGCACTTCTTCAAGTTCGACACGTGGAACGTGTTAAGCTCTTGTGGTAACTTGAGCTTGTATGCCACGGGGCCTACTCTGGACAAGATTTCGAACGGTCCAACATACCGTGGGTTCAGCTTTCCGCGCTTCCCAAAGCACGCGACACCTTTCCAAGGTGACACCTTTAGTAGGACCCTGTCTCCGACTTGAAATTCCAAAGGCTTTCGCCTCATATCTGCGTAGCTTTTTTGCCGGTCACGTGCCGCTTTGAGACGTTCTTTTATCAAGAAGACCTTGTCCGTCGTCTCTTGAACAATTTCGGGCCCGGTAAGTTGCTTTTCTCCAACTTCAGCCCAATATAGAGGAGATCTACACTTGCGTCCATATAGAGCTTCAAAAGGTGCGGCTTGAATGCTCGTGTGGTAACTGTTGTTATACGAAAATTCCACCAGTGGCAAGTGTGTATCCTAATTACCGCTGAAATCGATTGCGCATGCCCGTAACATATCTTCCAAGGTCTGGATGGTTCGTTCACTTTGACCATCGGTTTGGGGATGATATGCGGTACTCATGTCAAGGCGAGTACCGAGGGCTTCATTCAAACTTTCCCAAAATCTTGAGGTGAAACGACTATCTCGATCGGAGATGATGGAAATAGGTACACCATGCTTAGACACCACTTCCTTAATGTACAAACGGGTCAGTTTCTCCAACTTATCCGTTTCGCGAAATGGAAGGAAGTGTGCGGATTTTGTCAATCGATCAACGATTACCCAGATCATGTCATGGCCGCTTGTTGTCTTGGGTAACTTGGTAATGAAATCCATGGAAATCTGCTCCCATTTCCATTCAGGTATTTCTGGTTGCTGGAGCAAGCCGGATGGTCTCTGATGCTAGGCTTTGACCTTCGCGCAAGTTAAGCATCGCGCAACATATGCCGCTATATCCCTTTTGAAATTTGGCCACCAGTAAAGTTCCTTCAAATCGTGGAACATCTTGTCTGCACCGGGGTGAACCGAATATCGGAAACTGTGAGCTTCGGCCAATACCAGTTCACGCAATCCACCGTACACTGGTACCCAAATTCTATTCATGAAATACAAGGTTTGATCCGCCTTTGGCTCCAGTGAATCAACCATCTTCCGCAAGCTTTCACCTTTGACATTCTCGGGTTTAAGAGCGTTAATTTGAGCTTCACGAATCCGGTCAGTCAAGTTCGTGTGGATAGTTAAACCCAAGGCTCGGACGCGCAATGGCTTAACCCGTTCCTTGCGACTTAAGGCGTCGGCCACGACGTTCGCCTTTCCGGGATGGTACTTTATCTCACAATCGTAATCGTTCAATAATTCGACCCACCGCCGCTGTCGCATGTTCAAATCCTTCTGATCAAAGATGTGTTGCAAACTCTTGTGATCAGTGAAGATTGTGCACTTAGTTCCATATAAATAATGTCTCCAAATTTTGAGAGTGAATACCACCGCTCCCAATTCCAAATCGTGTGTAGTGTAATTCTTCTCGTGGATTTTTAGTTGTCTGGAAGCATATGCTATCACCTTTTCTCGTTGCATCAACACGCAACCCAAGCCTTGATGAGAGGCGTCACAGTAAACTACAAAATCTCCCGTTCCATCGGGGAGTGACAATATTGGAGCGCCACACAACTTCTCTTTTAGTATCTGAAATGCGTTTTCTTGCTTTTCCGTCCACTCGAACTTTCTATCCTTTTGGGTTAGCATGGTCAAGGACTGTGCTATCTTAGAAAAGTTCTCGATGAATCTTCTGTAATAACCCGCAAGGCCAAGAAACTGTCGTACTTCGGTAGGAGTTCTAGGGGCGTCCCAATTTTTAATTGCCTCGATCTTAGCGGGATCGACGTGGCCTAGGAAGTGGACTTCTCGAATCCAAAAGTCACATTTTGAGAACTTAGCATAGAGCTTCTCTTTACGTAGGACCTCCAGGATTAAACAAAGGTGGTTTTCGTGGTCTTCTCTGGGCGTGAATAGATCAAGATGTCATCAATAAAAACAATGACGAATTTATCCAAATACGGCTTACACACGCGATTCATTAAGTCCATGAAAACGGCCGGTGCGTTGGTTAAGCCGAACGGCATTACCAAAAATTCATAGTGCCCATAACGAGTCCTGAACGCTGTTTTTGGTACATCCTCTTCCTGGATACGCAATTGGTGATAGCCGGACCTTAGATCAATATTGGAATAAAAACTGGATCCTTGGAGTTGATCAAACAAATCGTCGATCCTGGGGAGAGGATAGCGATTCTTAATGGTTAACTTGTTTAGTTCTCGGTAGTCAATGCACATACGAAAGGTGCCATCTTTCTTTTTCACAAATAAGACGGGAGCTCCCCAAGGTGAGAAACTCGGTCTTATGAAACCCTTGTCTAGTAATTCTTGCAATTGGCCGGATAGTTCCTGCATCTCAGATGGAGCTAGGCGATATGGTGATCGTGCTACGGGAGCAGCTCCAGGAACAAGGTCGATGCGGAACTCGACTTGTCGAGGTGGTGGCAACCCCGGCAAATCTTCTGGGAATACGTCAGGAAAATCTCTGGCTATCGGAATGTCTTCCAATTTTCGCTCGTCGGCCTTCTTATCTACGACGTGCGCTAAAAATGCGATGAGACCTTTCCTTAAACACTTTCGGGCCTTCATGCACGTAATAATTCTTAATGGCGTCCCACGCCTTTCCCCTTGAATCGATAGGGTTTCACCGTTCGCGAGGGGAACTTGAATTATTTTGTCGTTGCAAACAACGACGGCACGGTGTGCGGATAACCAATCCATGCCAATGACTATATCAAAACTTCCCAGTACGACTGGTAATAGGTCAATACCAAACTCGTGACCATAGAGATCCAACTTACAATCTTTCGCTACTTCTCGTGTTTCTATAGTTTTACCGTTAGCCAGTTCTATAGAGTAAGGTGTATCTAGCTTACTAGTTTTTAGCCCAAGTAACCTTTTAAACTCAACATATACGAAGCTAAAATCGGCACCGGTATCAAACAATACAGAAGCATAATGACCATTTAGAGGGAACGTACCAGTGATCACGTTAGGGTCCTGTCGTGCATCACCAGCTCCAATCACAAATGCCCGTCCGCGTGCTTGGTTGTTGAGCTTAGGGCAATCCCTCTTGTAATGATCAGGCGACCCGCATGCGAAGCAGGGTCTTGCTCCTCCAGTCTTTGGTGCTCCTGATCGGCACTCTTCAGTCTTGTACCCAGAACGGCGGCACTTACCACAGATCACCTCTTTCTTTCCTTGATAATCCTGTTTTCCATTGTTTCCACGTCCTGTGGCTACATACCCTTTCCCTTTCTTGCCTGAACTACCCGATGATCCATCCTTCTTCCCGTCATTACGTTTCCGTTTCCCAAACCTTGGCTTGTTTCCATGATCACTAGTCCCAACTACTGAGTTTGAACCCAAATTTTTACCTTCCACACTACTGGGCTCCGAAATCTTCAACCCTGACACTTTCCGGATCAAGGTGCCCATTCGAATGGCATCCTCAGTAAGGCTTAGAGCAAGATCGATGGATTCGCGCATGGTTGTGGGTTTGGAAGAAGTGACCATGCTGCGGATTTGTGGCGCCAATCCGAACAAGTACCTTTCAATCTTCTTGCTCTCTAGGGTGACCAAACGGGGAACTAGTCGTGACAGGTCGTGGAATCTGGACGTGTATCCCGCTACGTCTGCTCCTGTCATGGTGAGGTTCCAGAATTCAGTCTCCAATTTCTGCACTTCACTCGCCGGGCAGTACTCAGCAATCATGAGTTCCCTTAGTTCCAACCAGGTTAGGGAGTATGCAGCATTGTCTCCCAGTGACTGAACCTGACTGTTCCACCATGTCAATGCTTGGTCCAGGAACAAATTCGTGGAATACATAACGGTCTGTCGGGGGGTACAGCTGCTGATACGGATCACCGCTTCAGTCTTTTTGAACCATTTGACAAGTCCGACGGATCCCTCAGTGCCGCTGAAGTTGAGTGGCTTGCAGTCTAGGAAGGCTTTGAATGTGCAGCCACGCTCTCGCGAGGCAGTTTCTGCAATAATAAGGGGGTATGTTATTATGGGACAGGAGCTTTAAGATAATCTCCTATTGCTTTTGCACTTATTCATAAACCTCTTACCAGTAGGGGAGGTCTCACGTTGATCACCCCCGGTCCTGTCTCGCGATCTCTCGGTGCGAGCAGCCTCGTGTTCCGCGATGGCTTGAGCTATACGCTCTGAGACCAAGGTTTCAAGTTCAGCGGGTGTCGTGGGCAACACGTCGTTGCCACTGTTGCTTCTCGTGGTTGGTGCCATATTACTTCAATAACAATTATTAGAGTTAATCCTTGACAGACATTCAAACAATCATTGTCATACACAAGTATAAATAGCAACTCATCACATGAACATAATAAACAATAAAATCATCACCACACAATTGCACAAATCCCAATATGTAAAGTAAGTAATAACAACCACAGACAATCACAGTCATACAATCACACATTTTACCGTCATAACAATAAGATTCTCATTAATTTCAATAATACGAGTACAACGCTTTGTTCATAATAACAAAATGGGGATAGCATCCCTCATACATCGTTTGAAATAAATAAAAACATAATGTCATATGCCGTCACACCCCGCTCGGCTGGGCAAAACTGCAAAACTAGCGCTGTAATCCGTGCTATGCTAACATGTCACTACTACTACATATATATCGGGGATGTCTCCCCGTCTACTGCGGTGGTGGCTGTGGATACTGGTACTGGGGAGCGTACATGCTGATGGACATACTAATGGTCGTGATACGCTTGTAGAGGAACTGACGGTGCGCAAAGTGCGCGTCGCCGGTGATCCCACATAGTGCGTCCATACGCAGAAGCTCCTCCGCGTAATGTGCCAGCGCATCCCTGGCGTCTATGATCCGGGCCCACATGAGACGGGTCTGCTGATCCATCTGACTCACAGTGCGCTGCACTGTGTCAGCGAGGATCCGGAAGTCGCTCTCCAACGAGATCACCGTGGACCAGGCCGGTCCGGATAATGGGGCCATCCCGTGGGGCTGTGACGGCCCGGGGATATCGGCGTACGTCGGTTGGGATGGGCCGACTAGGTCTGGAATCGGTAGGGATGGGAAGGGCTGAGCAAAACCCAGTAATCCAGGGATGAAGTGGGGTGGTATCTGGTACGGGTCCCCTGCACCTAGAGTATACGGTGCAAGTGGTGGTATCATAAAGGGGGCTCCTGCACCCACAGTGAACGGTGCAGGTGGTGGTATGGTAAGCATCTCGGGTAGGGGTGGAAGTATGGGAAAGGTGGTGATGGGTAGTGTCATGGGTGCTGAGGAGGGGGCTATGAGCTCGGCAAATGGGACCATGAGGGGCTGTGTAACAGTGACCCACTCTGGAGCGGATATCACGGCGGTAGGGGTAGTGGGGCTCGCAGTGGCGACAGCTGCCAAGCCTGCTCGGTGTAGCTCAGAGCTACGGGCTGAGCTACCCTCTAGGATGTGCCCAGCAGAGGCTGGCCCATCCTGTGGTACGGGCTCCGGTAGGGCGAGTAGGGCGATAGGGGCGTCCTCCATCATCGGAGCAACGGGCTCCTCCAGGTCTGCCGGTGGAATCGGTATGGCAATGTGCTCCACCGACGCTGTCGACTCGTCGTCGGAGTCGTCCGAGATCCATCCGTTATGTCCTCGGGCAAGAGGCACAAGCCTCATACCCGGGGGAATGGGAATGTGAAGGGTGGGTAATGGCTCACGATCGATGTGGGCATGTCAATCGAAGGGAGACTCTACGGTCTCAGATTGTGTGGGGGCGGGTCTCGAGGGACCTGCGCAGTCTGCAGGGAAATCCCTGACGGCGCGAATGGGGTGGGGTGGTAACGGTGCGGCAGGTAGTGGCACTAGCGGCAGATCGGCCTGTGGTGCCCCTGCCATCGGTAGGTCAGCTGCGGCGGCCATGTCTCCTCCAGCGGGGGCCCACTCTGGGTCCTCACTGGGGTCTGTCTCATCGGAGCTGTCGCTGTCGGCTCCTCCCATGGCGGCGTCTACCTCCATGTCATCGTCCTCTGGGTCGAGTACTACGACCTCGATCGGTGGGAATGCTACTGTCGTAGCTCGGCGCGGCACTCTCGGCGTCCGACATCCCTGACAAAAGAACCGTACTAATATTTATATTTTATTCATTAGGAAGTTAAGCGTACATTTGAGGCATTCTTCCTAACTCCTAATGTTAATGTAGTACGCACTAGTACCCATGGCTAGCTTGGTCGGAATCTCTTCATACCCAATGTTCTTTTCTTTCGAAATAATTTACTTTATTGCGTTTTATGCAATGGTTTTGAAAACTTCATCTTTTGAACCAAATCCGGTTATAGTTTAGATTTTAAAAATACTAATTCGCTATAACCTTGGCTCTGATACCACTTTCTGTCACACCACGCCAATGGCGGAAACACGTGGCGCGACGGTTCAAGAGCATAAAGCCAAGATTAACGCAAATCATAAGTAATTAAGGAAAACGGAACATTTATTTAAGACGTCGAAAACATGTTTGATGTTCACACATAAACGAAAATTGTTTTGAATACATTAAAGTGGCTTCTCAAATATATCCCAATACTTTGGGAATTAAAGTTGAAACCCTTTTGAAACACCCGACGCCCATATGAGAGATTCTCTCGACCCAGCTTGCCACGTTGTCCGTCATCTATCAATTACCTGAAAGATATGTTTAAAAGTCGTCAATATATAAATATTGGTGAGTTCACAGGTTTTAGTTTATCAAACTTTATCACTTTGGGAATTTCCATGTTATGACAATTTTTAGGAGTTGCAAGTTCCTACAATTCTACTTGAGCCTATAACCAAACCAAGACAATTAATAATGCCCCGCTCCAAGTCGTTACTCGGTATTCCTACGACTTGATTTCAGAATACGTGCACCCCAGGCATACGTCGATGCATAATCGACGCTATCGATTAGGGGTGGGCCTTGTCAGGCACCAATAGTACTATTCAAATATTCCTTCGGTTTCATTTTCCTGAATTAATGATCATAGTAGAGAGGTCTCAACCCCGAGTGGCGATCACAACTCAAGTACCTGAATCTGTGCTTGGCTCAAAAGGAAGATAGCAAGTTTTGTGGTCCCGCACCTACAAATGTCCTAGACGTATAAGTCACTATGCCTATAGTGCATGTGCCTTGGCAAGTTGTACACCCAACTCCCCGACCACGTTTTGTTCCAATTCCCGTTTAATTAGACGCGTATCCTAGGTTCGTTGGCGATGGATTACCCTTTTCTTACGAGTTATGTATTATTCTCGTTAATATTCTTTGTAACTTGTATACTATTATTCTCGACACAACTCTACCTAACGTATAATTATTTTCCCATTTAAATAATTATACTTAGGATCGTTTTGTTCGATATAATGTATTCTTAATACTCGACCCGACTCACTTTGCCGCATATTTATTTTCCCATTAAATAAATATGCTAAGGTCTTGTCGTTCGGTAGTGTATTCTTAACGCCCGACTCAACTTACCATGCCGTACATTTATTTTCCCATTTAAATAAATATACTAGGATCTTGTCGGTATTCACATGTTCGTAGATATATTTTTCCTACTCGTCTCGGTTTTCCTTCTCGCCTATCTACTTTCCCATTCAAATAGATATACTAGAATTTCGTCGAGACGAGCATGTATACATACATTAACGTGTGAGTTATCCTTGTTAAGTCCATACGTTGTTTAGCGTTTTTAATTCTTTACGTTATGCTTTCTCCCACGAATATTCTTTCTAACACTTAGGAAAGTGTTACATAAGTTTCACCCATGTTATATATATTTTACTTCTTAAAATATATATTTTTCACCTTGCCGCAATGGCACTCTTTTCTTGTTTGTTCGTTTATCCGTTATCGTTAGTTTATGTAACTATGTCCGATAGTTAACTTTTTCCACGTTTCCTTCCAATATGCGTTCTATGGAATTATCAGTCATACTTCCAATTCCAAACACATATTACTTGGAAAAATATACTTTTGTATTTTTAGTTCAACTTGTTAACATGTATTCCAAAAACGTTTCCGATACTTTTATATTCCCATTTATATAAAAGTATCCATTCTTGTACAAGTTTTCTCAAGTCTTTACTTTTTGTCCAATATTTTATAAAACCTCAATTTTTATAAAATCCTTATGTTAACTTAACCTCCTATTTTTATAAAACTTCCATTTTTATAAAAATACCTTTTTCAATAAATACTCAAGTAGGTTACTTAGTGTTTACCAAACTATACTTGTAAAAATCATTATTTGCGTTTTTGACACCAAACTTTCCGTTAATACATTTTTGGACCAAAGTTTCAAAAATACATATTTTAGTCCATCAACTTTCAAAGTTACAACATTAGTCCCTTAACTTTTAAATGTTACTTTTTCCATCTTAACTTCCAAAGTTAGCATTTTCTTCCAATTAGTGGACTTTAAAGAACCATCTTTTTCATGTTTGGTTATTTTTACATTATTCCACTTCTACTAGTCTTTTATCTCATTATTGATGCTATTAACATGTGTGTTTTATGTTTTTATCCAACATATCCAAATTTCACTCATCCAAGTGAGTAGACTTTGAACATGTAACTTTTTCATTCATGATCATCTAGCACATTCCAATATATTTTTGACATTAGCTAGTCATTTTATGATGATTAAAACTATCTTTTATCATATTCAAGTCTTTCTCAAAAATCATGCCCAAATCATCAACTTTCTCAAGTGTATGTACACATTTCTACATTTTCTTGAAATACCACATTACTAATATCAAATCCATGATTTATCCATGTTATTATTCTTCCATTTTACTCTTGTAAGATACATTAAACTTTATGTTTCAAAACCACATTCTACCCATCAATGTACAACTTGCTCATAAGAACACATAATATGAACATTAATAATCAAAGCAAGGTTAAAACTTACTACTAGCTCAAGGCTAGGGAAGACAAAAACCTTGGATTGAATGGGGTTTAGTGTGTTCTTCCAAAGGGTTAAGCTCCAAGCTCTTGAAACACACAATGGGGTTTTGAAGGATAATGATCTAGAGATGATTTGGTAGTGTAAAATTTGTAAGGAAAATGTATGTGGATGGGTGATATGCTACGGCCAAGAGGAGGAGAAGAAGAAGAATTTTTGGTTTTTGAATCAAGTATCCTTACTAGCTTGTTTATAATATCTCTTCCAAATCTCCAAAGATTACTTGAATCTAATTAGATTATGTAATATCTTGGATAGATTATGTAAGATAATGAAAAATCTTTGGGGATATTATTAGAGGGTGTTTGGCCGTGAGATTAGAGAGAGAAAGGAGGGGATTTGGTGAAGTTTTGGCCAATGTTAATCCATGCAACCTTATGATTAGCATTAATCCTAATGGTTTAATAAGATAACAAGGATATTAATCATTTGGAGGGCCCTAGGCCGGCCCCTTGGGGTACTTGGGTGGGGTCAACTTTGTTAATCAATACCCAATATTATTATGTTTAATTCCCTCTCGTTCGGGTACCGTCGGGTACTTTCGGGTTTTTATTCGCGTGTTATCCAAATATTAAAAATGCTTTTAATATCCCTTAACATAGTCCAGTTTAAGCATTGATAATTTATTTTGGCTTTTGCCGGGTGAAATTATATGTTATGCGCGTATCGGGTGCGGTACGCGCACTTTATTCGTTACCGGGAGATTTGTATAACAAGCTTTCACGTATGGCTTTGGAGTTCCAAAACCCATTATATTTTGTGAAATTACGTTTTATTTTATATCCCGGGTGTCCGGGATCTGTTTCGCTTATTTAATTTTTACCGGGTAATCGCCAGTGTCCATACCGGATAATTTACTCGCACATGATCCTATCATGTTTTGTCATTAAACATATGCATTCCTATGCATTATTTGGGAATTGCTATCTTTCTAAAGCCTCAGTTAAATAATCAACACATAATTGCATTTAATTACGTTAATCGCGTATAGTTAATTAGTACGGAAATACCTTATTTTTGCCGGTTGTTACACTAAAGCATACCAGACCTTGGAAACGCAAGTGACTCAGCTAGCATCAGAGATGGCTCAGAACAGGAGAGACCCAGGTAAGCTTCCTAGTAACACCAACCTCAACCCACAACATCAGCAAACAGGTTCTAAACTAATAGAACTGCACAAATTAATGATGTAACTTTTCTCTCTACTCAATCAATCAATCAATCAATCATACCCAGTATATCCCACGAATAGTAGACTATTGGTAGGGTCAGGGGAGGGTGAGATGTAGGCACACCTTACCTCTACCCATAAAGGATAGAGAGGCTGCTTCCAGAGAGACCCCCTGCTCAAAAAGAGAGAACAGAAGACAGGCAAGCATACAAGTAAAGGGACAAGCACCACAGGGATATTTCGCTATCGGCTAACGGACCAAATGCAGGACTAAGCTAGTAAGATAGTACATAAAAATGTAGTACATTGAACATCATAGAAACATGTAAACGGGACGACAAGCACAAGTAAGTTTCACATTACTTAAGAAAACAGGATAAATAGACACATGAATCAAAATAGGTTTAGAAATCCTATAGATAAGGGCTCATAATACCCGGTTATGCTACCTAAGTGTCAAATCCTAAAAGTCACTTACTTTAATCCTACGTCTCCAGGAACTCCTTTCTTGGACCATGTCCTCAGAGAGGTGCAACTCTATGAGATCCTGTCTAATTCGCTCATCCCAGGTCAGTTTAGGTCTGCCCCTATTCCTTCTCCCCTCTACAACGCATGCTTCCACTGCTCTAATGGGTCAGAAAATGGTGGTGATCAGGGTAAAATTTCACAAACTAAAACTGAAATGAAAAATCTTAAAAGGAGGTTTTGTGAAAAGTATTTTAACAAAAACCCCACTGAGTCCAAGGATAAGTGTGGGGGAGTTAAGGTTGTCCCCTTCCCATTGGCTTTAGTGAAGCCAAATTTAACATCAGGTTTGGGTAAACAAGGTCCACCTAAACTCCAAGATCCAGGAGCGCCCCTTATTTCAATCCAAATTGGGGATATTAGCATTGATCGGGCACTCCTAGATCTTGGAGCTTGTATCAGCATCCTCCCGGGTCACTTATATGACCAATTTGACTTTTGTCCTTTAAAGAAAGTCCACACCACCATGGTATTGGCTGAACAAAAGCCTATATAGCCTAGGGAAATGTTGAGTAATGTCATAGTGAAGGTGGAAGGTTTACAGTATCCAGTTGACTTCTTGGTTTTAGATGGTGAGCCAAATGCAAAAAATACACAGTCTAAAGTCATTTTGGGTAGACCATACCTAGCAACTGTCCATGCTATCATTAATTGTGCTAGTGGATTAGTCACTATGAGGTTTGGGAAAAAGAAGTTGTGTTTTAATGTGTTTTCCAATCTAACTACTAATCAATCCGAAGAGGAGTGTTTTATGATTAACAGGATCGAGGTAGCAGATGAAGACGACACAAGAAAGAGAAGGAAAAAGAAAGCCAAGAAGCCACCAGAATTTGATAAAGAGAAGCATAGGTTGGCATTGTTTGGACCAATCTGGAAGACTATGGATGATCTACCTGAGTGCTGGAGGAGCACATACTTGGAGGCATTGGGACGCAAACATCCCACTAGACCACCATGAGTAGATGTGTCAGGTATGTTTATTTGTAGAGTTTTTATAGTTGTGTAAAGTATTACATGTATGTTTATTATTTTATTTTTAGAGTTTGAGTTTGTTTTTATTTTTCTGGGAACGCTTGGAGTTTAATCTTGCAATCAGATAACCTCGCCCGTACTCAATCTCCATTTAGGCGGGATAGATCTGTACACCATCGGTGTATAAGGCATCCCAGAATTTTATGTTTTTATTTTTCTTTGGAGTCTTAGTTTTTAGATTTATTTATCGACCGCGAATGAAATGCTATACAGATCGTTTGGGAGGAACTCCAGAGACTTTTATGCGAACTGCCTATATCCAGGGGAGTCTGTTCCTTTTATCCTTGTACATTAGTTTTATTCTGCTTTACTTTATTCCCTAGTTCACATTGAGGACAATGTGTCGTTTAAGTGTGGGGTGGGGAAATTTCTTTTTTATTTATTTTTGAGTCTTTAAAAAATTTAAAAAAAATGAAAAAAAAAATTGAAAATTGAAAATGTCTTGAATATTGTTCTTAAAAAGCACTATAATCAGACATAAAGCAGCTCTTTCGGTACCTACCAGTTGTTTCTTGATTGTTTTGGCAGTAGATCCATAGTCATGGTCTAATTTGTGGAAAAGTAATATGAACCGTTTTCAGCAGATATTTTTAAGGAAAAAAGTTTAGAATTGCCTGACTAAGTTTAACAAGATATTGGTAATAAATGCAGCCCACATCGGTAACCCATTTCCCCACTTCTGTGAGATCTTGAGCCTACTAGATGATAGGTTGATTTATATATATATATATATATATATATATATATATATATATATATATATTCGCTTGTTGAGAGTAGGCCAGATGTTTCTCTGTTGCAGAAGTTGTGTGATTTAATACATGCTGAGGTTGTAGACTATATATGCACGTAGATGATAAAGGCAATCTAGGATTTCCCTTTTTCTTTTGATAGTCACTTATTGTGTTGTGTTCACCCGTTTAACCAAAATATTAACTTTAGTAGCTCATGTTGAGCCTACACCCCTTTCGATTGTTAAACCTATAAAGTTACCTAAATCGACCCGTTAACCGTTGTTAAGAAAATTTATGACATCCATTGTGTTCTATGTTTGTGTTTATGTTCTATTAAGTGTTGAAAAAATATGTATATATATGTGAAAAAAATAAAAAAAAAAACAAAAAAATGAAACGAGAAAAAAAAAAAGAAAAAAAAAGAAAAAAAAAACGAAAATAGAAGTTTGTTTGTTATGGTTAATTATGACCAAAGTTGTGTTTATTTACGTGTCTTGTGAGAATAAGGATTGTTAATTATTTTAAGCTAATTCCAGCCAAATCTATCCTACATTTACCCTAAGCCCAAAACCTGTAAGTCCTTTAGATATGTGCATTGTCTACAGTTAAGGTGTGATTGTTATACAAGCCTATGATAACGGAGTTACATGCTCGGTTTTTGAGTGAATAATACTAGCGCATTACATGCTAGTCCAGATATTAAACCGAGTGGAGTGGACATTGTGAGGGGTGTGTTGCATGAAAATAAAAGCCGGAAGAATGTTAGGTTTAGTCAGGTTAATTCTATTTTTAAATGGAAATCAATTTGACTTGCTGAATTAACACATCTAATGCTGATTTGTAAATGGGGTATGACTTTGGACCTTAGCTAAGGTATGATGGGGCAACTGGGGTGCTAGTCTGTGATAATGTGTTGAGCAGAGTGAATATAATTTTTTCAAGAGGAAAAAAGATAAGTGTGGGGTGTGATGTGTTGTGAAACACACCTTGTTAATATGTTAGTTTTGTATATATTTTAGTCTTTTATTGTGTGCTTTTAGTCGGTCTTAGTTGTTTATTATTGTGCATGTGTTTGGTAGGTGTTCGTGGATAATGAGCTCAAAACAAAAGAATTTTAATCGAGACACAAACACTTCAGAGCAGGTGTTCATGGACGTTGGGGCGTAGACGAGAAATTTTGATCGAACGAACGAACGACGACGACGACGACGAGAACAACAACAATATAATTAAAAAAAGAAAGAAGTTGAAACGTGACTTTATGTCACGCGGCCCAAAGATGCCAAAGAGGGCTTTTAGGGCTCCAAGATTTCTGCACTCAGGTCTGTCCTGTGGACTTGATGCACCAAAGCGATCAGTTTCTCTTTGAATTTCTGACCAGCGGATGTTGCACGTAAATGTTATGAAGTATTGGGGGTTTCCATATACACGACAAAGGGCAAGTACATCTTGATAGTGTTTGTACATATACCGAGGACCGCCAGTGAAAGATGAAGGTAAGAAAATGCGCTTGCCAGTTGTACACGCTTCAGTATCACCTCTAGAAATTGCATCATGAACACCCTTAAGAAATTCAAAGCGGAACTCCGACTGGTTGGCTCTAACATATTCTAGGCGACACTGTTCTACACATATGTAAGCATCCACCAGGTACTGTTGGAATAACCTAGACGCCCTAAGCAGGTGTGTGTAAACATTTTGCCGATCATGAATTTGGAAACTGTAAAACATAATGGGCGTCAAATTGCGATCTGGAACAGGTGTAACATTGACTTCCTCAGATGGCACATCCTCAGATGTTGGTAACACAGTACCAACTAACTGTAACTCAGGTGACTAGCCTTGTTCACCATCTGGGAAGAGTAAAGGGTATTGCAAGGGCATGTAAGATGAGTGCAATTTACTAACCCTATGTGGCGTGTTATCTTTGCTCCTAATAATGACGTCAAAATCTTCGGAACCAATGTTACCATCATAAGAGAAAGGAAGGCAACAATTTCTGGCTGAAGGCGGCTAGATTCAGCATTACCGAAAAAGTGCAACCTATTTGTGACATCGTGGTCGTCGTCAAATATATACAGTTGTAGAAACCTAGGACGATCACCTGGTGACAGGCACAAAGAACCCAACCAATGTGATACCCAACCAGCAACCTTAAAGACATAAGGACCACTACCACGGTTTACAGATTCGTCAACGGTAGCACCAAAAGATGTCATGGAAAACATGGAGTTTTATGCACGAATATTCAGTAGAAAATCTGGCTGTGAAAACAGTTCTCTAAAAAAAAAAACTAGAGGCTCAACAGGGTACTCCAACCTAACCCCACCAGCCCTGCAACACTTTTTGTACCGCGGACGAACACTGATAGGATAAGCTGATAACCGTTCCTGATACCACAGCAGCGCACCACAAAATTCACAAACCTCAGTACATGTTCCTAAATCCACGTAATCAGGTGACTCTAAGGTTGCAGCTGCACCATTGTTAGGAACTGCTACACCAGACATCCGATTGTGAACTCTAGAACGCAACATAGTGGTTCAATAAAATGCCAGGCGACGCGTAGGGCGAAATGCGTGGAAGTTGAGGCAGCAACTCCCACTCGCTTACGTTTAGAACGAACCTCCTAAAAACACAAATAGACATCAAAAGAAGGCCAAAATGCAGACGCCATGTAAAAGATACAATGCACTTATAACCTATGAAAAATGAAGTATAGAATCAAGTTCCAACGCGAGCTACATGTAGCGAAACATACCAACGTACAGAATTAGGTAAGGCAAGAAGGATCAGTGGTGATTAAACTGAACATAGTACCTGTAAAAATGAGCGTATAAACTTTCAACAACCAGTAATAAGAAAAGTTAAACAGAAGGCAATATAGTATAAATAGAGCTTTTGTAACAATCATATGACATTCAGGTAACGAAGGAAAAAAACAACCCGTCAGATGTTGGGGCTAAAAAAATAAAATATTAAAATCGAGTATCTAAACGTTACAAATTCCATCTTTCACGATGATGGTTTTATATAATGTATATTTCCTTTATTGATTTACAAATGTACAGCATTATGCTATAAACCACATAACATCCAAACATCATTTGGAAACATATTTATCAGTCAACAATTTCTGAACATGCGTTTTTTTGTAATTGAATATAGAATTCCTGATTTTGATTAACCAAAGACGTTAATCACCCCTGTTATAAGTAGAAATTGGTATAAAAAATTATATACGTAGGTATATAATTGAAGGGTATAAAAAATAATTAAAGGTAAATATTGATAAAAAGAAAAGAACTAATAATAATGTTGACAAGGTTTAGAAAAGGGAAAAAACCTTTACAGCAAAGGCTCAAAAGTGAATAAAAGGGAATAAAGAAGACACGTATAAAAGCAAATAATGGAGGTAAAAACATGTGTTCCACTCAAAAGAGAAAAAGGAAAAAAATTAGGGAAGGCCAATTAAAAGCACCAAACAACACAAAAGCCACTAGACTAAAAAGGCTTATACTGAGAAGAAGAAGAAAAAAAAAAACAAAAAACAAAAAAACAGTAGATAAGCAAGCTAAAAAGCGTGTGAAAAGTAGTGCAAATCACTGTTCAAAGACTTCGGCTATTAATAGTAGTTAATATTGATAATATGGTGATGAATCAACTCGTTAAGGGTTTGGTTAGTAGTGAAAGAGAGTGAGTCGTCTGGTTCAGATTTGTATGTGTTTTTTATTTTAATTTTATTGAATTGGGTTATTATACCTATAGATAAGAAACCATAAGAAACTCGTTAAAAGAGCAACTGAGTCGTAGCTACGGGCAAACTTGTTCATTCAAATTAGTATTCAACCAGCTTATAAATATAAAGTGTTGGGTTAGATCCAATATGGGGCTAATCTACACTAATGGTTCAAACTTGAGTTGTGCTTACTAAAATTGGGTCAACATAGGTTGGGCCTAACTTGGTGGGTTAGATCTAACTAGCAGGAACCCGTGCGTTGCGACGGGGTTACACTGTGTTTGGCTGTTGCATTTAGTGAATCACGTTGTTGGTGTTGTACATTATACACACATCTTAGATGACTAATTAAATCTTCATCTCCCTTTTTTTGCTTTTCTATTTTTTTCGTTTTGTAATGCGAATTTCTTCATGCTAGCCACCGAATCAATCATCTTTTAATTTGTTTTTTAATAGAAAGATAATGAAAGAATGCATTAATCATTTATGTTTCATGTCTATTTTATGCAAAATAAATTAACGGAGCCTAAAGATAACCCTTTCTTTCTCAAACCACTCCAGGTTCTAAACCGGTTCGAGTTTTTTAAGAAGGATTAGAACCGGTTTTCGTTTTTGGCCAAACAGGTATAGGCTAGAAACCGGAGTGGGCCAAAAATAAACCGAAACTCCGAGAACCGATTGGTTTACCCGCGTGTTGCCGTAGGATCCAAATACAAATTGCAATACAACAATGTGATTATTTACAAAACGCAAAAATGCAGATGCAATAGTACACCTTGGTACCCAATGTTGTGGTTCGAATAAGCCCTTCTGAAATAAATATTTATGTAGTCGTTAAGTGTCAGGTTACTAAGTTGACATGTTAACTTCTATCAAGCCAGGGTATATATTTGATCCACTAAAGCACCAATTTCTTGAGCATTTTGTAAGCATTCGTCTATTTCCCCTTTTAACACATTTTCAAATCTGAATAATAACCAACATATGACACAATGCTTAGAACAAAATAAAAATAAATGATGGTAGCAAGTATATGAAATAGTTTAAAGCATACAAACCAATTCATGAGTACGTACCATGGCATAAGAATTAGAAACAAAGACAATCTACAAACTGATTAGCCGACATGTAAGAAGAAAGGCAATTAAATCACAAAAGAAATCACCAAGATAAAATCCTCAAAACAATATGACTCCGTGTTGCTGGAGACACTTTAAACTCGGGTGGCGCTTGTTTTCATACCATTTAATTCAACATCCACAATGCAATTCCACTAACAATATATTACTTATATTTCATTCTCTAACTGGTGTACCTAATATTTCAATTTGTAGATGTACAATAATGAATTATGTAATAACTCATTGAAACTATGAAAGTATTAATATGATTTTTTTTTGCTGCTACTTCATTTGTCGCTCTATTCACCAAGTTTTTTTTGCTTTCATTTAGAACTAAAATACAAGTAATTGGTACATACTTAAAATCATAACAGTGAGACTTACAACAAACAACTCCAATAAAGATAATTTCGAATGCGTGAATGACGATTTATCGAGACAAAATTTTAAACACTACAACATAATCACTAAAGAGAAGGTTCCATGAAGTACCTAGAAAAGTGTGATTAGCTTGTAAAACGGTAAGCATATGACTCACTTGCTTTCTCTTCTAACTCATTTTCAACCATTTGAATAAGCAATTTCTATCACTTGCTTTCTCTTCTAACTCATTTGCAACCATTTGAATAAGCAATTTCTATCACTTTTCAATTGAATTTTCCATTCAATTGCAATTATATCTATGATATTACAGTGGTTTCGTTTAAGGGTATAATGGAGCAGAATTGAAGAGGCTTCAAAAATCAATGTCACGGTTTCAAAGGTTGAATAAGGTGTATCAATTGCATTACTCATTTATACAATTACCATTAAATGTTGTACAAGATGGCATAAAATAAAGAAATTGGACAAAAATTATAGATTTATACTAAGACTCTTGATATGCCATCTTAAAAAAGATGCAAATTTACCTTTTTAGTCATCAAGCACCCATTATATAGTAGTATAGATATATCGAAACTAAAACCGTTTTGTAAACCAATTTGGTAAGTTGAAACAAGTTTGGACCTGAACTGAACCGTAGGGTTGAAATCAGGTAAAGGGCCTAACTCGATTTTGACCGGGTTTTACAGAACCCGAATCAGTTTGAGCCCGATAACAAATTTGTGCACCTCTAGTCTACACTATAGATCCAAGAACATGACATGACTTAGGGGAAAGGGTTCTATAATGACTCCCGAGCTGAGACGACCGAGACCAATTGGGGTTTTAGCCAAAAATCAAATCATAACTAACGTACAATTTTTTTTTTTTTTTTGTGTAATTAATATTCTCTTAAAGTTACTTATTTCATAAGTTTTGTGAACCTTGCATGTTTAATTATATTTTAAATGTTTTGAAACGTGGACCGGATCGGAAGGTCGGACTGGGAAACAGACCCTATACTGGTCTGGGTTGATGGGTTGGATCGCCTGGACATGGGACTGGTTGTTGGACCGTCGGACTGGAAAACCGGGCGGCCAGACCAAGTTTTTAAGGGTTGGACCGTTTTTTTCTGGGTTTTGTAGGGTTTCTTGGACGACTCGCCGAACTAGTCGGACCGAATGGACCTGCTGGACCTGTTGGACCTGTTGGACCGGTGACCCGGTGTTGGCTCTGGTTCGACGTCCGGTCCAGTTTTAAAAACATTAGTTTAAGATCACATGCCTCATGGTAACAGTTAAATTGACGAAACCTTCACCTTACAACTCAAACCTAATTTTAAAACCAAACTCAAACCTCGGCTGACCTTAATTTAAGGGTAACATGTGATTTTTTTTTTTTATCTTTCTGGTTGAAACTAAATTAAAAAAAAACGTAATGTTAAAAGAAGTGTGTAAATAGAGCGGATATCTGTACTTTGAGAAAGTTTAGTGTAAAAAATAGTTTAACATAAGAATATAAGAAGTATTTTGAGTCTTTGATCAAAATAAATCAATGTATGAAATTAAAAAAGAAAAAGTATACGTTAAGTTTCTAAAGATGAGGAGAATGGAAAAATAGGTATAACCCACAATGGTTGAGTTCCACCCTCATTTTTTAACGTCCATAACTTTTTCATACGACATTATTTAAAAAAAAACACACCATAAAAACAAGCATTTTATCCTCTTTTATTTGCATACCATATTGCTATACTTTAAAAAAAAAATTGCTGGGTTGATAATACTTGCGTCTAAATGTAAACACTTGATATTATTACTTGCGTTTAAACATTCTGAATGTAATAATAGCTTTTTTGTTTTTTTAGTTTGTTTCTAATATCATGGAAAAGTTAAAAGAGATTTACATGGGAGAACCACATTTTGTTAGTTTTATTAATTTATCGATGGAGGAAAATGTACATTTACATAATGTATTACTCTTATTAGTTAGTAACCTTAGGCTACTAAACAATAATAAACTTGATATGTATGTAAAAACTTGATATTACCTACTTGCGTTTAAACAAAAATAACTCGCGTCTAAATGTATACTTGCGTTTGATCAGGCCATTTTACCAAGTCATCTTATCAGGTTTAACTTGCGTTTCTAAAACGCAAGTATACCCTCAATAAAACGCAAGTTATCAACCCAGCAAAAAAAATTTATTTTTATTTTTTTTAAAGTATAGCAATATGGTATGGGAATGAAAGAGGATGAAAAACTTGTTTTTATGGTGTAATTTTTTTTAAAAAAATAATGTCGTATGAAAAAGTTATGTCCGTTTTAAAAATGGGGGTGGAACTTTAATGATGCTAAAAAATTACCATCGTGCCCCTGATTATCAAATTTAATCATACGCTCCATATTGTTTCTTACACTTTGTACAATAAGTGACTTTTTTAAGTTAGCCTCCGGTTGCGGGTTTACTCAAGAGGTATGGTATAGAATCGAGTCTTGGTGCCGGCTAAGTCATGGTTTTGTTTTTGATGTTAACGACCTCCTTCGCCTTCCGGATACTCAAACGAACTCGAAGGAGAGAAAGTACACGTTAAGAGGTATAGTTTACACTACTATGTGGATTATTTGGAATGAACGAAATGATCGCATTTTCAACAACAAACAAAGGAGACCGGCCGAGATAGTGGAGAGCATAAAATCCACGACGTATTTTTGGTTTCGCCATAGAACTAGATGTAAAGAGGTCGATTGGAAAAAGTGGTGTATTTGTCCTTTGGATTGATGTAATTGTTTCGTTTGTTTTTGCTCGTAGGTCCTTGCTTTGAGGGCTCTTCGAGTTGTTTTTTAATGAAGTTCTCTTTTAAAAAAAAAAAGCCTCTCCCTTGTACTTTTATTTGTAATCATCGTGTTTTTATAGACTTAAATAAACTCAGTTAGTGTTTAATTAGTTTCTAAATTTTCTTTTTGTTCTTTCAAGAAGTCGTGTTCCTATACTTGTATTGTTTTTTTTGAAAATTGAACTTCATTAAAAACAACCAAAACCAACTACTTTCTCCAAGACGGAGAAGGCAGCCGAACACCAAACAAACCAAGAACAACCAGTCACGTTACATCAAATAAACACCATCGATTCCAATCAACTACCCCGCCCTTAAACCTATGCTTGTACCATAAAAAACCCAATACCTTGATCTCCGCCACCATGCCTACCACATTGGGAGCTTTACCTTGAAACAACTTCTCATTCCTGGCTCTCCAAATTCTCCAACAAGCAATAATAATAATACCGTGAAGAAGCGTCTTCGAGCAATAGCCAACTTGGTCGGAAGGCGATCCAAAAACGCGCGCCACATAAAAATATTGCATTTGTTAGGCACCCATGAACTGCAAGTAAAATCGAAAGACGAATCCCTAACCGGAGTGCCACGTAACCACCGCTTAACTGCAGCCACTTCGAATCCATTACTTGAACCGGTAGCCCAAACCCAGGAATCCTCTCTAGCCTCCAAAGATACCGTGTGCAGCAAGGTCTCCAAAGACATTCTTTCAGCCAACTCCTCTGATGTAGAAGGGACTCTAGACCACTCTCATACTATGAATCGGCTGTCACCTCTAGTCTTTAGCCGAACATTAATCACCACCCTTTTATGCTTTTCAAGCGCAAAAAGAGTTGGGAATGAAACTCTAAGCGGCTCTGTTCCCAACCACCAATCTAGCCAAAAACGGATATGCCTACCATTCCCGGGAACACCACGGATAACACCATTCAAACCAACCCCTTCAACCTTATGTTTATTCCAAAAATTAACGCAATTTTTCCACAAACCCGTGATAGCCTTATTACTTGGAGCAATACCCCAACTCCTCGAAGACCCATGTATAGCATTGATAACTCTTCTCCACAACGCATTAGGCTCGTTAAGAAACCTCCAAAGCCATTTGACTAACATTGCATTATTATTAACCTCAAGAGGCGCTATTCCCAACCCCCCGTCTTTAACGCTTTTCGTAACAACCTCCCACGAAACCCAACTCATCTTTCGAACCTCGTCCGAACCACCCCATAAAAACTGTCTCATCAAACCTTCAAGATCACCAATAACCTTCTTGGGAGCCTTAAAAAGAGAAAAATAATATGTCGGAAGACTATCCAACATCGACTTAATCAGCGTTAAACACCCAGCAATAGAAAGATTATTAGCTTTCCATTTCGAGAGCCGACGCTTAAACGTTGACACAACAGGATCCCAATTCTTCACCCTATTCATGTTGGCCCCCACCTTGATGCCCAAATAAGAAAAAGGCAGCGTACCCTGTTTGCAACCAACCTCCTCGGCCATACTAACTACCTCGGCGTCCTCAACACCCACACCAAAAAGTACCGATTTGTGTAGGTTGATCTTCAACCCGGAGCATAAATAAAAAAATACGGAGAATACGTCTCATATTAGTAAAATTAAAATAAGACCACTCCCCCATGATCATAGCATCGTCCGCATACAGAAGGTGAGACATAAATGGACCGTCATTGGGTAACTTAACCCCATGAAAAGCACCGATATCACATGCCTGCTTCAACATCCCTGAGAACGCCTCCATCAGAATAATAAATAAGAAAGGGGATAGCGGATCACCCTGACGAATGCCCTTTTGACAACCAAATTCAAAAGTAGGAGACCCATTTACTAAAACCGCGGCTCTGGATGAAACCAAAATGCCACGAATCCAATCACACCAAACATCAGGAAATCCCATCTGCGTCATAATAGACAGAAGAAACTCCCAATTAACATTATCATAAACCTTATCAAAGTCGATCTTGAACAAAAAAATTTTCCTGTCCCTCTTTTTTTGCCCAGGTGATAATTTCATTGGTCATTAAAGGACCATCTAGAATGTATCTACCAGATAAGAAAGCCGACTGGTTTTCAGAAACAAGACCACCCAAGACCGACTTCAACCGGGCCGCCAAAACCTTAGAGACCACTTTGATAATACTACCAATAAGACTGATAGGGCTAAAATCCCCCAGATTCGAAGGATCACCAACCTTAGGAATCAGAGTAATAAAAGAAGAACCGACCCCCGGACTAAGCCGTCTCACCTCATGAAAATGACCCATAATAGCCACAAAATCATTCTCGAACAAGCCCCAAAAGTGTCTAATAAATCTAAAATTAAAACCATAAGGACCCGGGGCTTTATCCGCACCACAATCAAAGACCGCACTCTTGATCTCCTGAACCGAAAACTGAGCCACCAACCCTTCGGCCGCCTCACCATTCATCACGCCCAACCCATAACACCTAAAAATCGGCCGAATACCCATAGTCTCCTTAAATTTTTTTCTGAAAAAAACCCATAACCTCCCTTTTAATAATAACCGGGTTGGACTCCCACCGCCCATTAACCTCCAACCCAGGAATATGATTAGACGCCTTTCTTTTATTAATAAAACCATGAAAATACCTCGAGTTGTCGTCCCCATGAGAAGCCCAATTACATCTCGCCTTCTGCTTCAGATCACGGTGTTTAAACTCATCTAATTCACCTATTCGACGTTTAATTTCAGCCAAAGACCATGCCTCCTCCTCGGAAAGCGATCTGGTCTCCGCGGAAGTATCAAGATCATTCAACTCACCATTCAAAATATGGCGCTCCTCCAGTTCATGAGCCTTAACACCATCAACCCAAGTAGTAATATTCTTACGCAAACACTTGAACTTCGACAATAAAATAAAATCCGGGTGGCCAGAAAACGAACCCTCTTCTAAAGTGCTACGAACCACCGAATCAAAATCATCCCGACCAATCCACGAGTTATAAAATCTAAACGGTTTAGGCCCGAAATTTCTCGAGCCTGTCTTCAGCAATAAGGGACTATGGTCAGATTTATACCTTTCAAGAGCGATGTACTGGGCACAAGGCCACTTTATGAAAACCTCCCAACTGACAAAAATCCTGTCAATTCGGCTCAACTTGTCACCTACAAAAAAAGTAAATCGCCTCCCTTTCAAGGAGTACTCATGTAAATCCGACTCATCAAGAAAATCATTAAATTCATTAGCCTCAACCGCATTAAAAATAGAGTTCCGTCTTTCTTCAACATATCTGACCGCATTAAAATCTCCAGCCACTATCCACCTACCGGCCCCCTCCCCAATCATACGTTTAATTTCAGCCCACAAAACTCACTTGGCATTAATATTCTGAGAAGCATACACATTAAGCATAAAATATGGACACCCACTACCCTTGATAACCCCGGAGATAAGCATCCAATTAGAGTTTTTCACTATCGTATCCATCACAAATACTTTAGGATCCCAAATCGACAATAAACCTCCCGATCTACCCGTAGAAGGAACCCAATCATGATTAAAATCCCCAACCCCCCAAAAACGCCCAATGTCCACAGTATCCATCGAATTATATTGTGTTTCCTGTAACATAATAAAACTGACCTCGTTCTCAGCCTGAAGACTACGAACCCAATCCGCTTTTCCAAGATTCCCTATACCACGAATATTCAAAGACAAGACATTCATTGATCAACGTCTTGATAACCTTCGCTACGTAACGCTTCTTTGACATTTGGAACAAAGTTACCCAAGTTTTCCACCCCCAAAGCTCTAATCAACTCCAATGTTTCATTTGCCTCCACCTCTATCAAATTTTGCGCGGACTTATCAGAATTATTCACCTCAGCAAAACCCATATCATCAACTACACAATCCGCAACATCATTTGATACCCTTTGGTTAAGGTCGGGCGTCATAAACTCATCATCCCCACACACATTATCGCTACCAACCAGTTCACTATTATTAGATAAAATGCTGATTAACTTATCCAATCCAAACATATCGTTGTTCTCCCTCGGCCTTTTCTTCAGGCGCTCAAGAGATCCACTACCTTCACTCCTATTTTTAAAAAGAGATTTACGTCTAAATTTCTTCCTAGTTGTTGGTACAGCAGAATGATCATCATGAAACTCCTCCAATCTGTCAACCCCATCGGCACAATTATGACCAACATCAACCTCATTAGATACACCATTATATAATCCTTCAATACCAACAGTAGCGATATCCACATTCTCAACCCGTGTAACATCGTCCTCCTCCCGTTGCTCACTAACTGGATCATCCTGTTGCATACCATCCTTAACCGGTTCCATCTCTGATGACATGTAATCATCGTCCTCGTCCGCTACACCATCAGGAATCCACTCACCGCAATCTTCATCGATCCACACCTTGTAAGTTAAACCCCTCCAACTAATGTCCACCCGATCCGTAATACGTTTACACTCTTTAGACAACACACCAATAAGAGCGTATGCCAAATTATTATCATCACCGAATAAAGAAGCCGATTGTACCACCTTACCAAATCTACTCCCAATCGATTCATAAACGTGATCAAACGCTAACTGAGCTGGTACCCCATGGACTTGGAGCCACACAATTCGCCCCTCCTCCACAGTAGTTGTGCCAACCCAAGCCTCTAAATACTCAAACCACACGGACCAGGACGCTTTATCATTGATAAACCCATCCGCATCCTGGTTATCGTAAAATACCAGTACAACAGTTAGACCTCCCAGATACTTGATATCCAACGCCTTCCATCCTTTTTGCCGAACCAACTGTTTCAAGGACGTTAACGTGTGAAAATCCACTACCCTTCCCACAAGAGCACATCCATTCCAATGCGAGAATCGTTCCACTGAATCATCCACTCTAATCACATCGACTTTGTTTCGGTTTAACAAAGAGTCTACGAAAGAACGACCACTGCCAAGTATTGCATTAGCAGACCCGTTCCCAACAGATTCTGGGAAACTAATATTTGCATGGGGTATTTCGGTTGGCTTAGACTTCTTCAACCCATGATCACTAACCGGCCTAGACACCTTCTCACCATCAACGAACCGAGCAATCGTAATAAATAACTTATATGAACCAATCCACACATCCGATAACTCTTCCTCCAACCGTTTAACATCTTTAACCTCAGAAAACGAAACGAAAGAAAACCTCTTACCCCATTTATCTAGCTTCCTAGCGATGTAAGATCCTTCGTATCGTCCATACCGACCCAGCATCTCCTTTAAATCCTGTGAAGAGCACTTTGGAGGGAGATTCGACACGAAAAACTTCGAGAAAACCTTGCTGGTATCTTTCTCCTGCTGCTCATTCCGTTTACCTTTCCGATGACGAGGTTGTTCCCAATCCTCTGAATCCATCCTTCGTTATTTTCCGATCCGCCGTTAGTCGCCCGAGAAAACCGGAGCGATTAGGGTTTTGGATGTAATACGTTTTTTTTGTCTCCTATACTTGTATTGTATCAAACTATACTCAGTTACATGTTTTAATAAAAGGATCAATAGAATGTGATTAATTACATTTGAGACCGATCTTTGGTAGTTCATCAGCTTGAGGAGCCTTACGGTAAGCGGTGATTGGGATTTTTGACTACAAATTATACTAAAAATATTTTTTTAAGGGGGACATGGGGTATAGCACTGCTTATTAAGAGAAAAAATGGAATCCCCCAATGCATTCTTATAGATTCTTATAGGTTGGTGTGTGGTATAGCAACCCAAGCGCCCCCCCCCCCCCCCCCCCCCCCCCCCCTAGTTCAAAGTGGTAAAATCGTAATTTGTTGTGTACATGGGCTACCTCCACTGAAAATCTGTTAGTTTTAATTTTTGAAGAAAACAAGTGGGCCCTTCAATGTCTTTTAATAGTCCATTAATAGGCCCATTCATATATTTCGACAACCCATCAAAAGGCCCCTTACAAGTTACACATCCAAACTAAAACCTACTCCAAATCTATCGGCAAGTTTTAATAACTGAAATTGTTAGTTCCACCAGCAAAAAAAGTTTTGTACCTTTTAATTTATTTAACTGTTTATTTGTGAAGGTTAAATAAAGCTTGAGTTTGGGATGATTGTTTTTTTGTTTGGGCCAGCGTCCATAGAAGAGGAACATTTGTCACTAAAATATATAATAAGTGAGATGGAGAATAACATATATTGCATTCTTGTTTCATTCATTTAGGCCTGTAGCGTTTATTTCACGGGAATAGAATGGAATTCGGAAGAAACTGAAATGTGTATTCGACTTCTTATGTTGTTCGTTACAACAAAAGAAGAAATTTTAATTGAACAACATATGAAAGGGAATCCACGTTTCAATTCCATCGAGACTTCGTTCTATTTTATGAAATGAACACATCAAAATTCCAAAACAAATTATGGTTCTCGCGCGAATACCAATTCCAATTCCTTTACAATCCATGAAAACGAACGCTACCTAAGTTCATCAGATTGCCTTCCCTTACTACTGTTTTAATGGGTGAAGTATAGTTGACCCGACCCACTCTGTGATTTTGCTCAGTATTATAAATTTACGTGTTTTCGTCCGATTTTTTTTTTACGAATTAAGTTTGGCTCTTCCATTTTAAGGGTGCCGTGACTTTCGCCCCCCAATTTTTTTTCTAGCTCCGCCATTCTTTTAAAGAAACAACATGACTGATCCAGGGATATCAAGACTAGCAATATGTGCTACATTTTCCCCCTTAGCTATTATTATGTTCCACTAAGTTTTTTCTAGCAATGTTTTATACGAGACAACATCTGTGAGACTATATGTGTATTAACTGATAACCAAGGTGTAGTGATACATAGAGTATGGGTTGTAAGTGTCCTTGTAACAAGTGTATACATAGACTTCAATATATTATACAAACTAGTGGGAATGCCCGCGCGTTGCAGCGGGTGTCCCAACCGATATCAAATTCAATTATACTGTCTATTACGAATGATAACCCACTACATGTTTCTAACATTTTATTCCATTCAACGAAAAATAGCCGTGTAACCTATATGGTCACAAACATGCAAAGAAAGTTTAGAATTCCCATATGATGATCCAGGTTTAGTAAACCATAATAAATTTTCATCATAAACTTCGAAAGTAGGTTTCTCTACAACCTTATAACAATAATGACATCAATGCTAAATGTATTGCTATTGGGGTCCTTGCATACAAACCCTCGTCTTTTGACTGAACAAAAAAAAAATATGTTTATGTTTGTATAGTGAAATTAACTTGTATCCATGAAGCATTACCTAGCTCGCCCCATCTCAAAGTTTTGAGTTCATAGGTGGCACAATCCAACCCCTTCCAATTCACGTTCTTTTGTAGAGATGTTTATAAATTTATAAAAAAGTCACAAAAATTATATAACTTCGCCTCACCAAAATAATAATAAAAACAAAAAAAATAGTAAAAGTTTTGTTAAGAAAGCTTACCTGTGTCGCTTTGCTGCAAGGAATTTGCTCATGTCCTTGCCATCACTATCCATTGTCAATGAAATTTTTCAGTAACTCGAATTGCAAGCATGTATCAACACTAAATCCAAGTAAAGAAAATACCGGAATCAAAAGAAAATTTGTATGTTATATAATGAAATGAACTTGTATCCATGAAGCGAAGAAGTTAAAACAATTTCATATAATAATGAAACAAACTTTAACGCTCCAATGACCACATGCACGATCAAATAACAGTGGCAGTAATTCTGAAGCACGCAATTTGATGATTAATGAACAAAGTAGAAGGCATGTTGGTCATTCATCATTGTTTATAAGACTGTGGACAAAGATAGCAGCAACATCGTCAAAGGCATAAAAATAGAAACCTAGCAACACATCATCATTGCCCATATGTACAACTCAACTCACAAAGCACACGTGAACATGAGCAATAAGCCAACATAAACAACGCCTTACACAAAATGATCTGACAATGGCTATTGTCCATCGGTAGAAAACATCATTGCACCACTATAACATCCATCATCCAGATTTACCGAAGACCATCAAAGGCAACAGAAACTGAACATGCGTCAACTTAATCCACAAAGTGGAGAGCTCAGAAAGACATCACAGCCCATATATCGTAGTAACTAAAAACAATAAATTGAACCGGAAAACAGGACAAAAATTAAAAAAAAAATCAACTCCAACTATATCCAATGGTGAAACGAAACCAAGAAAACCAACATAAACCGTTCGGCGTCAGGCAAACATCATAGGCCAAAAGAAAAATCAAAGAGAAGAAATAAAATAAAATAAATAAATAAACACCGAACCGAAAAAAACCCCAAATTACACATGACAATCAAAGTACCTGATTCATTCAAATTAGAACTGAGAAGAAGCGATGCGATGGTGTGTTTGGGTTAAACTTTCAACTACTTAGTGGTGTTGGCGTCGACAGAAGCGGCAACACAGTGTGATGGTGGTAGAGATATGAAGCACACGGGTTCCAGTGGGTTAATTGAAGTCACTGGTTGATGGCTTAACTGGAATCACCATTTGTTAGAGAAAGAGATCGGTGATTGTTGTTGCTGATGATAGGAAACCAGCTAATAGGTAAGACACACGTTATTGAATTGAAACAAGGAAGTTAATATAAGTTAGTACTTGAATTAATACTTAGTGTTATTTGTTGACAGAAATGTTAGAATTTCTCACCATAGTATGTGGTATTTGTTAACTACTCTCCCACGTTTTGTTTAATCTGTCTTGTAACAGAAATATAGTTCACCACTTCCTCCACTTTAACACTAAAATTGATAAAACAAACAATAGTTAATAATAGTATTCTACATATGAAAACAAAACGTAAATGAGCATACCTTCTATATCCATTTAACATTTGCGCCTACACTTTGAATTCCCATTTTGCTTTCACCTGATGTAGCTTCTTAAATGAAATGAATTTTGTTAAAGGTGCAGCACCTGATGTGCATGACAGATGATATATATGTAGTTTTGGTCGTAAAGAAAGTTGGACTTCTATATGTATTTGACTATCTGGTTTAATAGAGTTTTATGTTGTTTCACTCTAGGCAGCCCGGGATATATTTCCACATATTATTATGAAGGGACCTCACGGGTCAGGGAAGAAAGCTTTGACAGTGGCCCTATTATGTGAGATATAGAAACCATATTACCAAAGCATACAATATACATCATTTAAAAATCTTCATCTTCAATGTTCATCAATGGCTGCATACAGCAAGCCATAGGCAATGCACAGTTAGGTAACAAAATAAGCAACCTTAACTTATAAGCAAATTATCAAATAAAATGCTTAGTATACTGAACAAAATCATTATTATTCCAACTGAAAAGCACGAGTCCATAAAATCATTGCACAAACAAACCAAGTTCGATAAATCAGTATTATACCAAAATTAATTGACAAACAAATTAAACCATATTACCAAACCATAAGAAGCAACAAAAATCATTGCACAAACAAACAAACTTTGATAAATCAGTTCTTCTGAAATTGAAAAAAAAAACAAAAAAAAACACATTCATTTTTAGAGTTCAACAATACCTGATTTAACCTCTCAATTGTTGGTGAAATACCCCCCTTCACGGTAAAAGACGGTTGAACTGGAGGTTCAGACGGCTATTGAAGAGGAAACGGTTTTGATTCTTCAATCATCAGGTTTGCACTTTTTGAGGCCGTGTGTTAAAGGTAGGCGGTGGGTTAGAGATAAAGATTATGATTGAAAAGGTTCATATTATTGTTGAGGGAAATCTGTAACTGACTGGTTAAAGTGGGATATTATGATAGGTTTAATGGTGGAGTTAATTTTGAATGATTGTAACAGCTGAAGAAGGCACCCGATGGAACAAGGCAAAGGATCATTGTCTTGCTGCGTAAGAAGGCAGGGATGGAAGAAGGGCATGATTGTAAAAGTGTGCTGAAATTGTAAAGGAAGAGGTGGGTAAAATGTCTATATTACCCTTGTAAGTGTCTTAATTGTCATCAAAATTCCTATAATGCCCTTAAATTTCTTGCTTAAATGTGTTGTACATGTTGCTTCTTAAGTTGTACAGAAATACAAATTACTATCTTGGTCATCACTCCTCCTTTATAATGTATTATAGATTTTATTTATTATTGAAAAATTCAAAAACTGCAACCGAAATTGTAACCACTTGGGAAACAGAGGAAATAGATGAGATTTTGTGAATTCTAAATGAACCTGCACAAGGTGGCAAACTGTTAGGCTTACCATAGAGGAGGATATATGGAGGGCTTTTCCGTGACCACCATCCGGCGTGAGGATAAGTATTTATTTAGAGAGAAAAAGTGAAGTTCAAAGTGTGTGAGCTCGTGTGTTACCTGTACTTGAAATGTGGGTATTTATACTTGTTAGAGAAGTTGTACTTCACATTGGTTTGGACTGGTTGTACTATGCTTCGGTGTGTTTAACCACTGAAGTAGTACACTTATACAATGGCTTCGGTAGGTGGCTTGATCACCTTTTGTGCTTCGGCACTTTGGTCACGCCAGAGCTCAAGGAGGTTCAATATAAGTCTTTATACCTCTTCAATTATATATAAATAAAGAGGGATGCTGTTGTACAAAGGTTCCTTAAAATACAAAGTGTAAGAAACAATCCTGACCATCGATCTGCGTTTTAATCAAAATCATCCTAAATTAATTACCCACGCGTGTTTTTAGTTTCAGTTAACAAGCGAACGACAAATTAGACAAATTGCGAGTATAATAATTTGAACTTTTTCTTAATAATCGCGCCCAAATCATAGCAATCGTTCTCAAAAATTTTAATTAAACCGCCCAAATCTCATTAATTCTTGAAAACGATTACATTTACAGACAATCGATAGATTTGCAATTCTCATTTCATAACAAGGGATCAGTTGATTTGCTTTGAAACATGCTCTGTTTTTTTTTTTAAAAAAAAATAAATAAACAGAGGATGATACTGATGTTGAAAAAACACTCCAAAATAAAAGAATCACCATCTAAATGTAAATGAATAAGATGAAATGTATAAACGTGCGTTATCGTTGTAAAAAACTTTTATGAACGCAGGTTGTGTTTTCAAACGAAAAACAGAGCATGGTTAATAAAAACATAGCTACAACAAAACTAAAAAATGCACCCATAAAACGCACTAATAAAAACAAAAACACACCCATAAAATCATAAACGCACCCATAAAATCATAAAACGTACCCATAAAAATCATAAAACGCACCCATAAAAATCATAAAACGCACCTTCATCTCTTAAAGGCAGAACAACAAAATAAGCACTCAAAGACCTGTACCTATAAACCGCACTCATAAAAACATAAAACACACTCATAAAATCATAAAACCCACCCATAAAAAAAATCAAAAAACACATGCTACCTTGATCGTCGTTTTTATGTAATCACCCATAAAATCATAAAACGCACATTCATCTTCATATTCTTATTGATCATCAAAAATCTTCTTCTTCATTCTGTTCACTACCTCAATGATCGTTGTTTTTCATTAAACAGATATAATCAACATATAAAACTAAATCACTCATGGGATCAACACTCATTATCAATCGTGAACAAACGTTATAAAATGAATGAAAAAACAGAGTGTCAGATGAACTGTGATTTGATTTTTGAATAAGGTAAGAAATAATGATCAAATATTGTGAAATCAGTTATAAAAAATTTGAATTCATATTTTAACGATAAAACAGAGATTGTATTATTACGTGATTAAATGAGGGATGAAAAAGTTTATAATACTCTTGAAGTGGCTTCAGATGTTATAACCGTCAAGTTACACGTGACCAATTTTAGTGGCTTCATACACTTTATAGGTTAAGGTACTTTGTACCAAATACTTTCTCTATAAATATATTTTACTAATAGTTTATCATGATGTTAGAGTTACAAATTGATTAGTTTTCATCCTCTTGATATTTGTCATTGTATTTCGTTTATGACACACACTTTTTTTAGAACGGTCAACACAACATTTTATGTCCGACTTTCAACGGGAGTTTTTTTTCTACAAATCTTACTCTCATTGGGAGCTAGATCTCGCACATGGTTTCCGAACCGGGGAAAATCCAATCCCTCATCCGGATGACACGCGCTTATTAATGACACGCAAAAGCGTGTGTCATAAAAAAAGTGTCATGGTTTAAAAAATATAGTTAAATAATGACATCCTTTTTAGCGTGTCAAGAATGTATTGTCAAGAATTAAAAATCATGACGAAATAAAAAGACGCGTGTCATGGGTTAGTGTCATTATTTCACAACTTCAATTTCCCTCCCACATACAAAGTCCCGCCCTCTCGATCCTCTCAAAATAGTGTGTCATTGTATATAATATATAACAAAAGAAAAAAAAAACACAATCTAAACTCTTCAACTTCAGATCGATCAAACCCTAATCAGCCATCATCCTCACTTCAACTTCAAAGCTGTTGAAAGTTAACATTATTTTTATTACTTCAACTTCATCGTCCTCACTTCAACTTTAGAAACCCTAATCAACCATCATCCTCCTCATCGTGGCTTATAACATTTTATTTTATTTTATTATAGAATGGTTGGATCCTGATCGATGTGGTTTTGATAATCTATTCTAAGGTTAGGGTTTATCATTTCAATCCCCAATTGAGGAAGAAGATAAAACAAAATATAGCATATCTTTATAGCAGATCTATATTTTGATGAATCTTTTAATTTCTGTCTCTTTTTTTTTTTTTACAATAAAAGATGCCTTTGAAGAAACACCAATCTAACAATCCAATATAACAATGCTAATGTATGAATATAAGAAAGGACGTAGTTCTCATTAATTGACAAGACAAATACAAGACACTGTTATAAGATTATTACAGAGTTTCGACTATAATCTATTTCTCACAGCTTATGATATGAATTCTCTCTTGATTAATCGGTACCCTCTTCTGATGATGAAGGAGGGTATTTATAGGCTCCTCAGGTGGCCTGTGATTGGCTGTAAGAGGAATGGCAGCTGTCTTGTACTATTGTGACCGTTGTCATTTCTTGTGTTGTCCCTCTGCGATTGGTCCACGTGTCCTGTCATTGTCCTTTTCGTCTTTTCTCGTACCTCGTACTGGCAGGCAATCATGGAGCAGGGAATTCATGCCTCTGATTGGCTATGTGTCCTGCTCTTATCGGATGACACCTGTCCTTTTTGTGGCTGCGTGTGCCGTCTTCTAGAATTCCACGTCACGTTCTTGCGCTGACGTGCATGTGAGCTTCCTTTCTGCGCACGCGCGGGTACATATCTCTTCAAGTCCCCCTAGTCCAGTGTGTTAGAAGTGTTGGTGCGCGTTTTTTTGGCGCATTGGTTCGGCGTCTGGAGTTTATGCGCGGTGTTATGCAAGTGGAGAAGCTGCGGACGTCTCGTAATTAATGTGCACATCAATATTGTCAGTCCGCGTGTGTGACACGACAGGTTGGTAGCCGAAAAGTCTCCGACGGTTGTACAGTGTTAGGGACGTGGTGGGCCCATGTGGCCTGTTCGAGTCGCTTGTTTCTCTTTCTTCTTGTGACGTGTCAGTCACTGATTTGTAGCCTTTTCAAATTCCAAATCGTCAAGCCACGTGTCTTCCATGTGTGGTTCCCCTATTTAATCCCTTTTTCTCATCCATTCGGTTTACTTTTTCATCAGTTCCTTCTAATTTCTCTGTGCTCTTCATCTTTGCAACTGCAACCGATTTACTTTTTCTTAAAAACCTGCTGTAGTTTTAAGACAATGGAGCATATTACAAATATTCCCAAGAAGAAACGTGGGGGATCCAAGAGCGGGGATGACGGATCGAAGAAGAGGCCTCCCCATGCCAGAGAGGTGACGGCCGTTTAGGGAAAGGATGAGTTCCGGAAGTTTAGGAAAGGGGTTGGGTTCCCTTCCTCATATGGCGTGGAGATGCCTGCCCCGGACAAGACCATATTGCAGCCCCCCATTGGGAAGATTGGATTGTATGCTTGTTACTTTCGGGACTGCAATTTTAGGGTTCCGGTCACCCAATTTTTGGGCACTTTTATCTGGGCGGTTGGTGTTCATATCAACCAGATCCACCCCGGCCTGATGTCAAGACTCATGTTTTTTGAGTTTTGTTGCCGTGCTCACAAGATCGAACCCTTGGTGGACATGTTCTTCGTGTTTTACAGTTTGAGTTTTGTGGAGAGTTGGCTATCTTGTAGGCCGCGTGCTGGGGTCTCCGCCTGCGCTGGGGCTGGAGTGAAGAGTTTCCGGGAATGGAAGCCCAAATTCTTTTGGATCAACCAAGGAGTTGTCTTCATAGAGATGGGTCGATTGGACCCGGCTGAGGGGGTAGGTAAGATTGTGCTTATAGAGTACAAGGAGCAGGAATGGTTTAAGACCCTGACCAGCCATCCCATTGACCTATGTGAGATCCCTGAGACTGGCCTGGTGATGGCGGGGATGAGTATAAAGTATGATGTGAAGGGTCGCAATCCGCACCTTACCGAATATGGCAAAGGTTGGTTGCTGCTTGTTTTTTCCTTCGCGCTCCGCGCAAGGTTTATTTTGTTATTGCTAATTCACCTTTATTATGTTTGTTGGTCGCAGATGTCAAATGCCTGTATGACATGCTGTTGGGCGGAGACAATATGGGCTTCGCCTTTAGGGAGCTGGCGGACAACGAACTGTATATCCTGGAGAAGGCGTGGGACACACTCATCCGTCCAAAATTGGATGATGTGTCGCGAGAGTCCGCTCCCTCACAGCTGCTGATTACTGAAGAAGGTGAGTCCTCACCGCTTTATGAGAATCCTTCGCCCGTCAACATGTTCATGCGGACGGGCTTTCCTTTAATTGTGATATCTAGTGATGAGTCTTCTGACTCATCTGTGCTTTCGCCACTTCCGTCCTCTGCAGGCGTTCAAGACCCGCAGCTGTCTCCTGCGCGTGTTGAAGATGACTCTGCCGAAGAGACTGAAGAAGATGACTCCTTTGTGCATCGCATCATAAAGCCGCAATCAGACGCGACCGGAGGTGAAGACTATTTCTTTATTCTAAACCACAAAGTGGTTAATAGGTATTTTGAAAATTATCAACCTTTTGAACGAAGCTACGTTGAACTTTCAGATGCGTTCGTGCAAGGGGAGTCTGTGGAGAAATTGACCGAAGAGGCCCAAGGCGCGGTAGTGACTAAACCTGTTTCTGCGGGGATATCCGAGGCTGGGCCCGTTGCCGCTGATGCGCCCCGCCTTAAGAAGCGGTCTAGGCGATCGGGTGTTAAAGGGAAGAAGGTCGCTGGGGAGCTGACGCCTCCCGTTGAAAAAAGGATTAAGTTGGACGACCTTGTCCATTCCGCAGAGGAGGGCTTATTGGGTAAGTGTTTGGATCCGCCCTCCTTTGCAGTTTAACTTTTTCCTTGTTGCTGACCCTTGGCATTATATTTTTGCAGCGGATTTGTTGAACATTAGCGCATCGGAAGATGTGTTAATTGCCCCAATTGCTGAGGAGTTCAATGTTGAACCTGCGAAGCCAGCGTCTCCCGATGTGCAAACTGAAGAGCCTGTGCATACTGAGATGCAAGGCAATGTTCTGGCCACGTCCCCTCCGGTGCATCAGTCACCGCCCTTTCATCAACCTACACCCGTGCGGGAGCCGACGCCTGCGCGTTTGCCCACGCCTCCGCGGTCGCCGACACCCGCGCGGCTTCCCACTCCGGCTCAAGATGTTCCAGAGGGTGGTGAAGGACGGGTGTCGCCGACGGACATCAGCGAGGGGTACGGGCAAGGCGTGGACATGACCGTCGATGATGATGAGGAAAATGAGAAGCGGGTGACAACGGAGCCCGGGCCTAGTTTTTCGAGTGCCCTTCCTGTTGGGGGCGGTGAACCGTCCGCTGGCATATTTGTGCCCAGCTGGACTCTGACACCGGCCACCCGGTTTTTAAATGTCGAAGAATGTCGTCAGTTTCTGGCGAACGTCATCCCTCCTGGGGAGCGCGAGCATCAAGCTACGCGTCCGCACGGGGAGCTCATGGATGACCACATCTTAAGTGTGGCCAACATGTTGTCGACTTCTGCAGAGATTGTGCGTGAGTGGGGGTTGATGGCGCATGACCGCCACAAGTTTCATCAGGATTTGCAGCGGGTGACTGAGGAGCGCGATCGTATGCACTCAGAGCTAAAGTGTGCCAAGTGGGACGCTGCTACATTCCGCGAAGAGCGTGACAAGCTGCAGGAGCACATCTCTGAAAGGGAGGAGCAATGGAAAGTTGCTTGCGCGAAGACAAATGCCAAGATGGAGGCGTCTAAGAAGCGCATCAGTGAGGTTGAGGTGCAGAAGGAAGATTTGACATCCGTCACTTTTCTCTTTTTAAATAATAATAATAATAATAATAATAATTTTCAGGTTTCTATTTTAAATATATATATATATAAGTATAAGTATAAGAGTTATCTAGTTAGCCAAACCCAACACAACCCAAATCCATATCCCTTATCCACATACCTGAGCCCACGTTCAGCCCAACAGCAGGCCCATCAGACAAGGCCCGGCCCAGCTCCACTCTCCTTCCCATTCTGTTTAAAAGAAAAAAAAATAATACTTTGCTCCTGCCGGGACTCGAACCCGGGCAGCGAGCGGCTCAACCAAACACACACACGCGTGCAACCACTGAGCTACCAGCTCGTTTCTGAAATAAACCCAAGCCTAATTGTATTTAACCCTTTATTAAAACGCCATCCATCTTTTCCTTCTTTCTCTGCTGTGCGACGTGGCTGTGTAAAAAAAGGAAAGGAGGAAAACGGTCAACAACAGCAGAAATTAAGGCATATAATCACCACTCATTGCCTTATAATTGAGCGACTTTGACCATACGCATTTACACACTTGAATTGACTCCATTTATGGCCTTAAACGTAGCCTATTGACTCGGTTTTGACCGAGCTTGAACCCACATCCAATCCGTATATATATATATGTTGTTAACTCAATCAAATCTACACACAACCGCATATAGGTGCGACTAACACAAACCATTCCCCAATTATTCCTAAAACTCTCTGCATTTCACGATTTGAAGCATTTTTATTTGTGTTGACTTTTCGCGTTGACCGATCGTTTATAATCAAGAACGCGTTTGTAAGTTTGTTTTTCATATGGGTTTTGATGTCCGTCATACACACAACAATAACCCTAAGTTTAATTGGGTTATTGTTGTGTGATTTGTTTGATTGGATTATCTAGGGCTCGCTTGGTATGAAATTGGGGAAGAACACAAACAGTTTTTGTATATAATTATTTTAGAACAGAAAATAAACAAAACGAACGCATAGATCAGCTGGTTGGCCCCTTCTCACAAAAGCTCTGAACCGGATCAGGTCTGGGGTTCGATCCCTACAACCTACAAACTTTCTTTTTCCCTTTTTATATACATATATTTTACATATTAAACTTTTAAAAATAGTTTTTAAATACTAAACGTGGTTTATAAATTCTATAAAAAATTATTATGTGATCTCCAGATAATAAAGTTCATCATCCAATTTTTAGTTTTACAAAAATAATTTATTTAATATATATTATTAATAATACAAGTTTATTCATTTATATTTATTAAATTCTATAAAAATATCTAAACGATTTTATTAAATCTCACAAAAATTATCCTAAACTTGTATATTCTTAAACATTCCAGAAAATATTTTTATTTCAGAAAAACCGTTTATTTTATATTTTTAATTAATTTTTGTTAGTTTTAATCATAAATAATTCATAATAAATTCATTTTTCAATATTTTTGCACCAAAATTTTATATAAATTATTTCTAACTATTTAGAACTGAAATACAATTTTTTATTCAGAAATTCTTTGATTTTAATATTTTTAGATATTAAAGTCATATGTTGACAATTTGAAATAATTAGATTAAATATTCTATTTTCAAGAAAATAACTTTATAAAAATTATTTTCATACTCAAAACCTTATGTTATGATTATATTCAACTTAAGATTTTACAAAGAGACTTTTATTATTTATTTATTAAATTTCATATATTTAATAAAAAATTCATTAATTAATCAAATGAACGTTTATCCCCAATTCGAAACCCTAGAAATACATGTATCCTAGAGTTATTTTCCTTACACATTATCAAATACTTTAGGTTGATCATTTGGGAGTAACCTCAATTCATATTTCGTTGTCCAGTTAAATCTCAAACTACTACGTGAACTGTGAGTATTTCTACCCCTTTTTGCTTTTATACATTTTTGGGGTGTTACATGTACACTATTACAATTTCAAATACAAGTTTACATTTTTTTACAATACAATTCTAGTACTATGTGCATTGCTTACAACGTGCTTTATGCTTAGACAATACATGTGGATTACATTTGTACTTAGTGAAATCATTAACATGGTACAAGCCGACCTTAACATTGGATAGCGCTATTTGGATTGACAACCCGCCTAGATTGATTCTCCCCCTTTTTCATCGGAGAATCCGTGGCCATTGTTAAGTTTTCACCCATTTATTGGATGAGTACACTACAGTTCATACAGTACATTATACAGTCACAGGGTTGATTTCGCTCATTTGTATGATACATAGTTTTACATAATTGCACTGTAGCTTGCACTTGAATTGTATAACTTTTTAACCTACTATATATATCAAAACTAGGAATGCTCACCAACATTTCTTATGTTGACCAAATCTATTTTGTACATGTTTCAGGTGCAGTTTGATATAGTGCTTTAGCAAGGGATACTTAGTGCATTATTTTAATCAGTTATTTCATTATTTACATTTCATTTAAGACTTTGTATTTCCACTTCAATGTAAGACAGTTTCTGGTTTATTCAATAATATTTACATTTTAGTACCATGTGCTTTTGGACAATCGTCACTACGTGGCACCTCGATGATTCCGCCATCGGTTGGGGTGTTACAGATTGGTATCAGAGCCATGGTTATAGGGAACTAGGTTACTAGATGAAATAGGCCTAGACTATAGCCGAACTTCAACTTTCATGCATTATATTTCCTAAACTACCCTACCCCTCATTTCCCTCTACTTTCCTTCTTCTATCTTTCCCTTCTTCTCTTTCTCCATTCTTCTCATCTTTCATCATGGTGCATAGAGATGGTGTCCTACAGGGAGTGGAAAGTTTACATCATCATAGAATGGGAGCAGTACCTTTTATGAAGACACTCTTAGACATAATACCTACTCTTATTTTACTCCTTCGAAGTTGTTGAACTTTAATGAGTGTGATAAGGACACGTGCAATCTGGAAAGGTGGACGCCTGTACACTAGGTTTTCTGGCATAGGCAAGCATAGCGCATAAATCCATTTACGGACCTGTTATGCTTACCTGGGGATTCCTGGAGTGAGTGTCCACTTATAGGCTAAAGCATGTCTTCTTTGATCACCATTGGGTTCAATTCCTTTGAAAAGTCAACGTTCTTGGTGAGCTTTACAGCTAGACAAGGGCACTCCAAGCATTTTGTACAAGTTTTTCCAATAATACCCTCTCGTTTCATATACAATACTTTGCATATCATGATTGCTTACAAGATCATATCTCCATAATAATCTGTACGGTTATACACTTACATTTTCTAATCTCATGATTATTAATTAACTACCTCATAGATGTCTGCTCGCCGCATGCTCCGTGATGCCAGCCAACGCCCTTCTGGACGACGTTCTGATCGTCGCCTCGCATCTTTAGTCGCCGAGCAAATTGCTGCGGTGATCCCAAACCTTGTCAGTGAGATAACCCAGAATAGTAACAGTGCCAACACAGGGAGTACGACTCAATTTCGGTGCACTTTCAAACACTTTAACTCCTGCAACCCCACAAAATTCACTGGTGAGGAGGGTGCTACTGGCCTCCTCCAATGGTTTGAAAGCATGGAGAGTACTTTTGTGAACAGTGAATGTCCTGATGAACTCCGCGTACGCTATGCTACTAGTGTCCTTCAAAAGGGGGCGCTAACCTGGTGGAATGGTAAAAAGCGCAATCGAGGAGCTGATGTTGCTTTATCATTATCTTGGGCAGATGTTAAGGAACTCATGATCGCCAAATTCTGCCCTAGGAACGAAATCAGGAAACTGGAGGAAGAGTTCCATGGACTGAAACAAGACAGTGGTGAGAATCTTGCGTATAATACTCGATATCACGAACTTAGCATACTGGTTCCACACATGGTCACCCCAGTTTCTCGAGCAATCGAAAAATACATCGAGGGATTACCTGACCTGATTCAAGACGTTGTCACTAGAGGCAAAGCCACTACGGTAGAAGAAGCCATCCAACTTGCAGCCACATTAACAGACAAACACGTAAGGAAAGGAAATTTGGTTAGAAAGGGCACCAAGACATCTATTGAGAAAACCACCAATGTTGTTGAACAATCTAAGACTATTTTAGCAAAGGCCGCCACTACTGCTTCGAACTCTAAGAAACGAATGGGCGATAATCAGAACCATGCTGTTGTTAATCCGGTGGCTCAGCCTCCTATCAAGAAAGCCTACACGGGAATCCATCCTCAATGCAACACCTGCAAATATCATCACCCTGCAAATCTTCCATGCCGTCAATGCACTAGATGTGGAAGGTTTGGACACTTTGTTTCCACTTGTCGAGTAATGGTTGGGACACAGAGTAATCATCAAACAGCTGCCCAGGGACCACTACAGATTACTAACGGTCGGGCATGTTATCATTGTAGAGACCCTAACCACATGCTACCTCAATGTCCCAAATTGAACAATGTAAACCTGGTGGCACATGGACAAGCTTTCAATATCGATATCAACGAAGCAGACGATCAGGATGACGTTAATCCCACTGGTTAAGCCATGGATGAAATCTTCCCAAGACTCGAAAATCCAATACTTGTGTTTCCATTTTCATAATTCTATTATCATTTTGTACCCAATTTTGTCGCACTCATTAGCATACAACATCTAGAAATTTCCTTGCATACTATTGTGTACGAACACAGATTGGAGATTTATCAAATTCGGTTACGTTTATTTTACATCGTATAAGTTTCGGACTCTACCTTACATTTTATTGAAACATTTGGTCTTGACTTCCATGAAAGTCAAAATACTTGTTTAATCCTACAGAGCTTTTCTAAAAACATCATTGTTTGTCATATGAAACTTGATTTTTTTTTCCTTATCCGTTGAACATTTAATTATTCATGATATTCGTAAACTATTCCTATAGGCCACTAAGATAACACTTACACTTAATGGTTGTAGTGCTTACAAACTTGCTTGTGTGTATTATCCACGCAACTCAGATAAACATTTCACTTAAAGGGCTCCTCGGACGAGTTGTAGCCCATACTTAAATACTGTTATGCTTACAAGTCATTGCAATTGACCTCATTATTACATGGCCTCATTACATTGATAACATCTCATTGTAACTCAACGTGTTGTTGTGTCATCTTCTTGAGAAATTTATTTGCCTTGATGTTTGTTAGATTCGGATCATAGAAGGACATAAAACCCTAATGTAAGGTAAATTGATGATTCCGGTCCGGAACGTAATCATGAATTTACAGGTACGTTAGGGTAGTGTGAAATTCTATTAGAGTTTTTGGTAGACGTCCAGTACGTTTTCAAGGTATCAAAGGTGTGGTGGGTTAGCTGCGGTACACCCTGTATACAAACACTAATGATGCATTGAAAGTGAGACTAGAAGTCGGACCAGGAACAAACTCTGTTACTTGGTAGTTCATTAGTTTTTCTATAATCAATCAATTCATACATTTATGAATGCTTAGCGTTTTACTAGATTCTTATCCTCCTTGTTATTCGAGACGAACCTAATCCAAATCCTTAACTCACACCTATCAAACCTCATATCCAAATCATTCGAATTTTCCAAACCACGGTTACCTTAGTTTTTTTTTTTTTACCCAAACATCCATAACCCTATGTTTTTAAATAACTTCGGGACGAAGTTTCTAAAAGTAGGGGATGCTGTGACATCCGTCACTTTTCTCTTTTTAAATAATAATAATAATAATAATAATAATTTTCAGGTTTCTATTTTAAATATATATATATATATATATATATATATATATATAAGTATAAGTATAAGAGTTATCTAGTTAGCCAAACCCAACACAACCCAAATCCATATCCCTTATCCACATACCTGAGCCCACGTTCAGCCCAACAGCAGGCCCATCAGCCAAGGCCCGGCCCAACTCCACTCTCCTTCCCATTCTGTTTAAAAGAAAAAAAAATAATACTTTGCTCCTGTCGGGACTCGAACCCGGGCAGCGAGCGGCTCAACCAAACACACACACGCGTGCAACCACTGAGCTACCAGCTCGTTTCTGAAATAAACCCAAGCCTAATTGTATTTAACCCTTTATGAAAATGCCATCCATCTTTTCCTTCTTTCTCTGCTGTGCGACGTGGCTGTGTAAAAAAAGGAAAGGAGGAAAACGGTCAACAACAGCAGAAATTAAGGCATATAATCACCACTCATTGCCTTATAATTGAGCGACTTTGACCATACGCATTTACACACTTGAATTGACTCCATTTATGGCCTTAAACGTAGCCTATTGACTCGGTTTTGACCGAGCTTGAACCCACATCCAATCCGTATATATATATATGTTGTTAACTCAATCAAATCTACACACAACCGCATATAGGTGCGACTAACACAAACCATTCCCCAATTATTCCTAAAACTCTCTGCATTTCACGATTTGAAGCATTTTTATTTGTGTTGACTTTTCGCGTTGACCGATCGTTTATAATCAAGAACGCGTTTGTAAGTTTGTTTTTCATATGGGTTTTGATGTCCGTCATACACACAACAATAACCCTAAGTTTAATTGGGTTATTGTTGTGTGATTTGTTTGATTGGATTATCTAGGGCTCGCTTGGTATGAAATTGGGGAAGAACACAAACAGTTTTTGTATATAATTATTTTAGAACAGAAAATAAACAAAACGAACGCATAGATCAGCTGGTTGGCCCCTTCTCACAAAAGCTCTGAACCGGATCAGGTCTGGGGTTCGATCCCTACAACCTACAAACTTTCTTTTTCCCTTTTTATATACATATATTTTACATATTAAACTTTTAAAAATAGTTTTTAAATACTAAACCTGGTTTATAAATTCTATAAAAAATTATTATGTGATCTCCAGATAATAAAGTTCATCATCCAATTTTTAGTTTTACAAAAATAATTTATTTAATATATATTATTAATAATACAAGTTTATTCATTTATATTTATTAAATTCTATAAAAATATCTAAACGATTTTATTAAATCTCACAAAAATTATCCTAAACTTGTATATTCTTAAACATTCCAGAAAATATTTTTATTTCAGAAAAACCGTTTATTTTATATTTTTAATTAATTTTTGTTAGTTTTAATCATAAATAATTCATAATAAATTCATTTTTCAATATTTTTGCACCAAAATTTTATATAAATTATTTCTAACTATTTAGAACTGAAATACAATTTTTTATTCAGAAATTCTTTGATTTTAATATTTTTAGATATTAAAGTCATATGTTGACAATTTGAAATAATTAGATTAAATATTCTATTTTCAAGAAAATAACTTTATAAAAATTATTTTCATACTCAAAACCTTATGTTATGATTATATTCAACTTAAGATTTTACAAAGAGACTTTTATTATTTATTTATTAAATTTCATATATTTAATAAAAAATTCATTAATTAATCAAATGAACGTTTATCCCCAATTCGAAACCCTAGAAATACATGTATCCTAGAGTTATTTTCCTTACACATTATCAAATACTTTAGGTTGATCATTTGGGAGTAACCTCAATTCATATTTCGTTGTCCAGTTAAATCTCAAACTACTACGTGAACTGTGAGTATTTCTACCCCTTTTTGCTTTTATACATTTTTGGGGTGTTACATGTACACTATTACAATTTCAAATACAAGTTTACATTTTTTTACAATACAATTCTAGTACTATGTGCATTGCTTACAACGTGCTTTATGCTTAGACAATACATGTGGATTACATTTGTACTTAGTGAAATCATTAACATGGTACAAGCCGACCTTAACATTGGATAGCGCTATTTGGATTGACAACCCGCCTAGATTGATTCTCCCCCTTTTTCATCGGAGAATCCGTGGCCATTGTTAAGTTTTCACCCATTTATTGGATGAGTACACTACAGTTCATACAGTACATTATACAGTCACAGGGTTGATTTCGCTCATTTGTATGATACATAGTTTTACATAATTGCACTGTAGCTTGCACTTGAATTGTATAACTTTTTAACCTACTATATATATCAAAACTAGGAATGCTCACCAACATTTCTTATGTTGACCAAATCTATTTTGTACATGTTTCAGGTGCAGTTTGATATAGTGCTTTAGCAAGGGATACTTAGTGCATTATTTTAATCAGTTATTTCATTATTTACATTTCATTTAAGACTTCGTATTTCCACTTCAATGTAAGACAGTTTCTGGTTTATTCAATAATATTTACATTTTAGTACCATGTGCTTTTGGACAATCGTCACTACGTGGCACCTCGATGATTCCGCCATCGGTTGGGGTGTTACAGAAGAGCTCTACAAGGAGTTGGATGTGAAGGGAAGGCTTGTGAAGCAGCACTATGACAAGTTGCTTGAGGCCCGCGACTTGTTGCGGGAAAAGGATAAAGACATTGATCAGTGGCGTGAGGCGCACGAGGGGTTGGACAAGGAGAACCTATCCTTGCAGCAGAAGATCCTTAAGTTAGAAGGGCAGCTGTTGGATGCTCAAAATGAGAAGGAAATTGCGGAGGAGGATCGTGCATGGGTGCTTGGTCGCTGCGTCCCTGAGGTTCATGTTTATTTTGTTTTTGTGCCTTCCCATCATTTTATGCATATATGCTTACTAAACATGCTTTTTGAATGTTTGCGCAGGTTGCTCATCATGTGAAAAATTGTGCCCAGACGCGCCAAGCTGTGGCCGTGGTGAACGCTGCCGCGAAGCTGGTGGGGCGCAAGGCTGGTTTCCTTGAAGGTTATCAGCACGCTCAGGATGGCAAGCCTTTGGAGCAGTTCGCATTGTACAGGCAGGATTTGGATGCTGTATTCGCCAAGAAGGTCGCTGAGTTCGATGAGCTGAAGTATGAATTGGTTGATTTCGTCGTCGGTCATCGCAACCGGCCAAGCTGTTACGAGCTTAAAGAGTCATTTGACAAACAAGGCCTGACGCACACACGGCGCGAATATGCCATGAAGAAGATGAAGGCGGCTGACTTAGCGCCTGGCGATCAGCCGGAAGGTAGCGAGATGCTGAATCTATCTGGATCAGATGAAGACGATGACTTCAGCGATGCGTCTTCTGAGTTCAAGGAATGAAGCTAGCTGTTTATTGTTCATTTCCTTTTTCCATGCTTGTTTGTCAATGGTTCTCTTAGTTGTAATCCTGACCTGTTTTGGAATATATGTGTTTGTTTTTAAAATTTTGTTGCGCAAGGAATTTATTTTATGCTAATGTGAAGCATATGTTTAAGTGTAGATTTGAATTATATACACATGACTTGCTTGTGTTTTGCGCTTCGCATTCTAATGGTGCGACGCTTTTGGTCAGGGAAGTGCAGATTAGTCAATTCCCATTTTGAGTTTAGGACATTGTATCTTAACCATACAATCTTTGAGGTGCGCGTTGCATCTTAATTATGCAACGCGCAGTTTAAGGAGTTTGCAGATTTCTAGACGCAATTTTTAGTTTTAAAACATTGTACCTTAACCATACAATGTTTAGGGTGCGCGTTGCATCTTAACCATGCAACGCGCAGATTAGGAAATTGCAGATTTCTCGATGCAATTTTTAGTTTTAGGACATTGTATCTTAGCCATACAATGTTTAGGGTGCGCGTTGCATCTTAACCATGCAACGCGCAGTTTAGGAAATTGCAGATTTCTCGATGCAATTTTTAGTTTTAGGACATTGTATCTTAACCATACAATGTTTAGGGTGGGCGTTGCATCTTAACCATGCAACGCGCAGTTTAAGGAAATTGCAGATTTCTCGATGCAATTTTTAGTTTTAGGACATTGTATCTTAACCATACAATGTTTAGGGTGCGCGTTGCATCTTAACCATGCAATTTTTAGTTTTAGGACATTGTATCTTAACCATACAATGTTTAGGGTGCGCGTTGCATCTTAACCATGCAACGCGCAGTTTAAGGAAATTGCAGATTTCTCGATGCAATTTTTAGTTTTAGGACATTGTATCTTAACCATACAATGTTTAGGGTGTGCGTTGCATCTTAACCATGCAACGCGCAGTTTAGGAAATTGCAGATTTCTCGATGCAATTTTTAGTTTTAGGACATTGTATCTTAACCATACAATGTTTAGGGTGCGCGTTGCATCTTAGCCATGCAACGCGCAGTTTAAGGAAATTGCAGATTTCTCGATGCAATTTTTAGTTTTAGGACATTGTATCTTAGCCATACAATGTTTAGGGTGCGCGTTGCATCTTAACCATGCAACGCGCAGTTTAGGAAATTGCAGATTTCTCGATGCAATTTTTAGTTTTAGGACATTGTATCTTAACCATACAATGTTTAGGGTGCACGTTGCATCTTAACCATGCAACGCGCAGTTTAAGAAAATTGCAGATTTCTCGATGCAATTTTTAGTTTTAGGACATTGTATCTTAACCATACAATGTTTCGGGTGCGCGTTGCATCTTAACCATGCAACGCGCAGTTTAGGAAATTGCAGATTTCTCGATGCAATTTTTAGTTTTAGGACATTGTATCTTAACCATACAATGTTTAGGGTGCGCGTTGCATCTTAGCCATGCAACGCGCAGTTTAAGGAAATTGCAGATTTCTCGATGCAATTTTTAGTTTTAGGACATTGTATCTTAACCATACAATGTTTAGGTTGCGCGTTGCATCTTAACCATGCAACGCGCAGTTTAGGAAATTGCAGATTTCTCGATGCAATTTTTAGTTTTAGGACATTGTATCTTAACCATACAATGTTTAGGGTGGGCGTTGCATCTTAACCATGCAACGCGTAGTTTAAGGAAATTGCAGATTTCTCGATGCAATTTCTAGTTTTATGACATTGTATCTTAACCATACAATGTTTATGATACGAAGTGCGTGTAAAGTAAAGAAACTGCCACATTTCATTTCATTAATTGGCGCGTCGGCCTTCGTTACATCATGGAATAGTATTACATATAGCATTTTCGTAACTGGGCCGCGTTCCATGTACGGGGAACTGGCTTTTCTTCTAAGGTTGAGAGCTTGTAGGCTCCCTTGCCGAGGACCTCTTGTATACGTTATGGCCCTTCCCAAGTTGGGGCCAACTTCCCTTTGGGGAAAGCGCCGCTGGCCTCATTGTTTCGCAAGACGAAATCCCCTATGTGGAACGTGCGAGGTTTGACTTTCGCGTTGTAGTACCTTTCTAGCTGTTGCTTGTAGTTTGCTTCTCTTATTGTTGCTCTTTCGCGGCGTATTTCTGCCAGGTCTAAGTTTGTGCGCAGCTCTCGATCATTGTCTGTGGTGGTTGCTGAAAGGACTCTTGTAGATAGGCATCCAATCTCCGCGGGTATCATGGCTTCAGAGCCGTATGTGAGGCTGAACGGGGTTTCACCGGTGCTCGTTTTTGTTAGTGTGCGGTTGGCCCATAGCACGCTCGGTAATTCCTCTGCCCAAGCCTTTCCTTTGGTTCCCAGTCTGGATTTTATGCCTTCTACAATGCTTCGGTTTGCACGTTCAACCTGGCCGTTGCCCTGAGGGTGTGCGACCGAGGTGAATGTGGGCTGGATGTGCAAGTCCGCATACCATTTTACCAACCCCTTGTCCGCAAATTGGGTCCCATTGTCTGTGACAATTGACATGGGTAACCCAAAGCGGCAAATGATGAATTCCCAAATAAACTTCTTTACATGATTGGCCGTAATCTCAGCAAGTGGTTTGGCTTCGACCCATTTGGTAAAGTAGTCAATGGCGACTATCAGAAATTTTCTTTTGCCTGTCGTCATTGGAAATGGTCCCACAAGGTCGATGGCCCACTTCTGAAATGGCCATGCTGAGGTCACTGGGATGAGATCGTTTTTAGGACGCAGGGTGTTGGGGGCATGGCGCTGGCAAGAGTCGCATTTGCGGATGATTTTTAAGGCGTCTAGGTGCATGCCTGGCCAGTAATACCCCGCATTCATAATCTTGGCGACCACCATGCGTGGCCCGGCGTGTATCCCGCATATCCCTTCATGTATCTCGCGTACCAGATGTAACATCGCAAAATTTTCCCCAAATTCTATTACGTACATCATTTTTTTTATCATTCATAATGTGCCTAAGTCCTTATTTTTACTACCACACAACTTATAAATATATATATATATATATATATATATATATATACTAGCAGGAAACCCGCGCGATGCGGCGGCGGTGATAATTTACAACACGGTACTTGTTTTCTATTAAATTATCAATCATCTCATGGTATATTGTATCGTACACTTGTTAATTTCCTTATTCATAACATTAGTGTGTCAATCTATGCCATAAGCCATACAAATCTCAGCTATATAACAACAAACACACGAATGAGAAAAGTATCAGTAATAAACAAACCGATTTAAAAATAAAAATCCAGACACACAAATAAGAAAATATCAGTTATAAGCATAGTAATTTAAAAATAAAAATCTGCGTATCAACTACTTAATTGTGATGAGAATGGAATGCAATGGGATAAATGGTAGAGGCCTCCCTGCACCCAAAAAATATCCAAATTATATAAAGAATGTGTATGAACTTTTTTAAATACACATGGGAATTGGCAAACATTAATTAACTAATTTTTAACATAAGCGAGTCGAATTAGGTGGGATTTAAACTAAAAAGGCTCAAATCCACTCTTTGTACTTTATATATAGACAATGCCCACTCTTTGTACTTTATATATAGACAACGAATTGCAAATGCTTAAAGAGTTATCATTGCTTGGTGTCAAACTAAATGTCCATAAATAATGGGTTGTAGTCTTACAACTCCCTTTAATGCCCCTTAAAAGGTTTTCGTTCTTTCCTACAGCACCATGGAAAAACCATTATTATATGTTTGACTTCTCAAGTGGAAATTTTAACTTTTGAGATTCAATTGTTTATACGACATAATAGATGGATTAAGTTATAGGTCAACACCATGCAACAGGGGTGGACCTACATAGATTGGGTCGGGATCCCCAAACTCTAATATAATTTTAGTAGAACCGACACAACAAATTTTTCAAGGGCTTTATATAACCAGTTTTTTTTCGACAAACACATCACAGTTGAGGTTGCTGGGCTTAGACTTCCCTAAAGTAATACCATCATCACACCATATAATTGTGTACCCATTTGGCCATTTCCTAATAATGAAAAAAAGGCTAAACCAACATAACTTCAGAATAAACAAACTCCACAATAACTATTGACTCCTTGATTTGTATCTGGTCAATTTTTAATGGTTCAATAAAAATGTTCTACTTTAAATTGTGTGATTACCAAGGGACCAAAAAATTACTTATTTACCCAAACTTTTAGTCCAATTTGCCTTGTTTTTACTTCCATTTAAATGATCAAGCAAAAAGACAAGGCATGAAGCCGGTTACATATATAACTTAACTAAATTTTTTTATCCGAGTGTATGGGATTTCATCCATTGGAAAAAATTACCAAGGAAAGAAATTGACATATTTTATCCAGGCCTCTGTTACATTTATAAGGAAAATTTTGGTACTCTTTATCCAGGCCTCTCTGTGGACATATTGCACTGCTACAAGTTTGTCACATTTTGGAGCTGTAGTTCCATTCATGGGATCATCTCAAATCTCCCAACTTTGCCTTAATTATTATCCTTAAGTTTAGACTTCACATGTTTGCCCTTTCATAATATATCCCATAAAACAGAGACAAAAAATAAAGATTATAAGCGAACCCATTACTTTAAAATCTAAAGCTTGCAACACTTCTCAAAAGAACTCTTATCATCCCCCCCCCCCCCCCCCAAAAATAATAATAATAATACCAAAGTAAAAAAAAAATCTTTTTAAATGGATATGGGATATCTTCAGTTAAGTAATACTTATTTTTTTTTGTACCATTATCAATTAATAGTCAAAAAAGGTTGTAAATCCTCCAAACTTATACACTTTAAACTTAAATGAATATATCAATGTTGAATTATAGTCCTAACAGTACCAAACACCAAAGCAGTAACCCCAATAGCAGCTATTGTTCCTTTCACACCTGCAGATATGGCAAAAAGATGAAAAAATGAGCCATAAAAGACATATGTTACAAACAAAAAATGTACAGATTCTGTTAAGTACCGCCCAATGCATTTTGACACAAAAATAACAAAGAAGAAATCACTAACCGCATGTGGATAAAAATCAGCATGGGTGCCTTTCCTTTCCATATTCTACGAATAAGCTTAGTTTCTTCTTTAGTAAGTTTTACTTCCTCATCTTCAATGTCCTTGATAATTTTGAGCCTGAAAATTAAAAAAAAAAAATCTGCCACTAAGAAGTAAGAACCAACAATGCAAATAATCATTAATAAACATCAAATATCTTTGCAAGCGCAGTATATCTTATGCAAGAACCTTAGAAACACAAATAGTTGCAATGTAGTTCTAATAAAATGGCAATTGTAGAGATATAAACTAAAAGGGAAGCAGGACAAACGGGTCGATATTCGCCCAAGCGTAAATCTAATGCGTGAAACCGCATAAAGTTTTTTCCTTGGTAACCTTTTTCTTTGAGACATTTGTTTCATTTTTCTCTTTTTTTTTACTATAGTTTGGTAACAGCTGTGTTGCCAAAGTAACAATAATGTATACCATTCTGAACCAAACAAATAATATAGTCCAGTTAGAGGTCTATAAATTAGACTATAATGTGTAAAAGCAATGGCAAATAGGCAAAAGCTAGACGGAGGTCAAAAGACTAAGACCTCTGTCACTTCATCAAGCACCTCCTGGCGCAAGTTCTATGGTACAAAACCTGCTCCAGTCCCTTGAATTTGTGAGGGCCTACACTTTTTACATAGCAAAAGCTAAGAAAAAAAGACCCTTTAAATCACAAACCATGTAATTATCTTTAGGAACCTTACCAAGCTTTTCACCAGATATGATATTCGAGAATGAGGTAGCACTTCATCTAGTAATAGGAGAAAGAAAACCAAAGGCTTACAAAAAAAAATGAAATCAAGAAAGTCATATCGTTACGTGTGTATGCCAAGACCTATGAAGTTACCTTAATTTTAATATTTCAATTCTTGATAAATCGACCAACCACATAAATAATTTCCCTGGTTCCAATTCCCATAAATAATTTTCCAAGTTAGTAGATGGTTTTCATCTAACTTATTCCTCACATTGATAAGAACGTTGTAGTCAAAGTAAAACATTCAAATCCATAGCAATGTTGATTAAAACACAGAAGTCAAAGTAAAATTCATACCTCTAGATCTGAAGTTATAATCTCCATATCCTGGAAATTCGAAAAAAATTAACCATCAATCAGTAGCAAAATATTATGAAAACCATAAGAAAAAAAAAACGAAAAAACACCATCAATCAGTAGAATTTGTCGTCGTCATTGTCTGCTACCACCAATTATAACAAGGTTGAAGCTTGAATCGACATCACTAAATAGATTAATAGATTAATTTCTTCTTCTTTGATTTAAGGGTGAAACGCTAAAGAGGAAGAGAGAGAGAGAGAGAGAGAGAGAGGGATATCAAATCCACAAATCTGATTCACATGGAATTTGAGAGAGAGAGAGAATGAAGGAAAAGAAGTGAGTTCAAAATTTGAAATTGATTAGTTTGCCGCCTTGTCCCATCTGAGCGCGTGAGAGTGTTTGAGAATGATTTTAAGAAGCTTTGAACATTGGATGCAATAAATGGTTGTACAATAAGCTTTAAAAGTTTGTACATTTTAAAAAGGTGGCAAATGACCATTCTTGCCCCTCCTATATGCATATTAATATAGTATAGATAGGTTTATAATAATAAAAATAATAATTATAATAAATAATAGCTTAGAAAAATAAAACTGATTTTATGATTGGTCTTAACCCAATCCTTCTGCAGCCCACCAGACAAGCCCACATAACCCCAGGCCCAAACAAAACCCGGCCCAACACCCTTGGATCCGGCCCACTAGCCTTTCCCACCTTTCACTGTTTTAAAAAAAAAGGGATTGCTTCTGACGGGATTCGAACCGGAGACAACAAAACACAACACAACACACACAACCAACTGGTCTAGCATACATATCTGTTTCAAACACGGTTCACTTTAATTATATCATTGATTCAAAACCCTCACAGTTGATTTGGAAAGTCAACTGTGATACAACGACTTGCCAAAAACATCACATTAACTCGTGATTGAATTGTAATTGGCATCATGACGCGATTTCCAGCCAATTATGACTCGTACACACAGCAATCAACACTCAATTGTTTGCCAAATTGATCCAAACGCGTCGCATATTCAATTCGAGGTCAAGAGTTTCCAATTCAACGAAACAAACCCGTTCACTATAAATTGAACAATGCTGGACCTTTACAACTCGCCATTACATCTCTCTCAATCTCCAATTCTTCTTAATTATCCTCTGATCTTGATATCCGATCGCGTTTTGACTTTCAAGTTGACTGTCCAAATCGTGCTTGTTTCTGCATTGTAAGTACAATATTGTTGGTAGGTTTTGATCATCGGCATCAACACATCAATAGCCCTAAGGTTAATTGGGCTATTGATGTGTGAATCAAACGATTTGAAAATTAGGGCTCGTGGGTTTGATTTTGGGGATAAACACGATTTGGCATATAATATTTATTTTAAATTAAACTAAAATCAACACAACCACTGGTCTGGACCAAGTGGTTGTGTCTGTTGCTGTCTTCCTGAGCCACCCGGGTTCGAGTCCCGGCTATGGCATACTTTTTCTATTTTTTTTCGTTTTTAAACAAACAAACCTAAATAATTATATATATATATATATATATATTTTATAATACATATAAATTTTATAAATTCATTTTTAATTATTAAAACTCTGTTATAAATCCTAAAAAAATTATTTTAAGCTAATCTGATGTAAAAGTTTCACTCACAATTTTTAGTTTTCAAAAATTAATTTATTTAATATATATAATAATTAAATCAATTTTATTCTATTATATTTATAAAATTCCATTAAAATATCAAAACAATTTTATAAATATCCACAAAAATTATTCTGAGTTTATATAATGATAAACTTTTCTGAAATGATTTTTAATTCTGAAAAATCATTTATTAATATTTTTAATCAATTTATGTTAGTTTTAATCATAATTAAATCATAATAAATTCAATTTTTAATATTTTTGCACCAAAATTTTATACAAATTATTTCTGAATATTTAGAACAGAAATATAAATTTTAAACTAATAATTCTTTAGTTTTAATATTTTTAAATATTAAAGTTAAATTTTGACAATTTGTTATAAATAGAATTAATATTCTATTTTAAAGAAAATAATTTTGTAAAAATTATTTTTATACTTTAAACATATTTTTGTGATCATCTTAAATTTAAATTTTATAAAAAGATTATTGTCTATTTGATTTCTAAATTTCTCTCAAATTATCAAACATTTTTCATATTAATTCAACAAACATTTATCCCCAATACGAAGCCCTAGAACATATACATTTGTAGACTAGATAGACTTAGACATATTTATTACCTTATTATAGGGTGATATTTGGCATTGTTTGGGCAACACCACTATTCAATCTTTTCAAGAAGTATAACATTTGCTAAGGTGAGTTTTACATAGCCCCTTTTCTATTTATCACCATTTTTGGGGTGAAACATGTTACAACATTTATGCAATTCAATTATCAATGTGTCTATGTGTTTTTCTATGTTGCATTATGTCTTGAACATGACTAGGGTAAGCACAATTCTAGCATAACATTGATCAACCGACGGTATACATTGATAGATCTATTGGACTGACAATCCCACCCGGATACGTACCTCCTACAAAGGTAGTGTGGGTGTTTGTTACTGCAATATAAACGAGTGAACCATGAGCGTATGGGATGTACCACAATACAACAGTCACAATGGTTGATTATGCACTCGATTTACTTCTAGTATGTTTTCACATATGGACTAGATTGCCATGACACATGAATTGCACAACAATTTTATTCGATTATCAAAACCTATGTAATTCTCACCAACTTTTGTTGACCCAAAATATTTTCAACTTAACATGTTTCAGGTTCTACTTGCTTGAGGATTTGAACTAATGCTTGAAGATGTGTGCATAGTTTTATTCAATTTGATGTATGAATTCTTGTAGAACAATGTATGTAATTTATCTAAATCATATAATGAGAATTATTATTTACCATGTGCTACTGAACAATCATCAATATGTGACATCCCGATGTTTCCGCCATCGGTTGGGGTGTTACACCAGATAATCCGCATCAACCGCATCCACGCACCGCAGTAATGGCCCCAGGTATGACTTCCGATAGAGCACGCCATCTTGCATTTGATACTGTAGGGCTTTTTGTTGTATCTTCCTGGCTTCAACGCGTTGTTCGGGCAGTGCGCCGGTGGTCAGGTAAGAAGCTATCGGAGTCATCCAGCTGCCAACACCCGTTTGGATGACATTGACTTCCTTGGGTGGAACAGACGGTTCGCTTAGAGTTTCAATTCAGACCTCTTTTGCTAAATGGCTGAAACTTGTGGAGGCCATTTTGCTTAGAGCGTCCGCCGGCTTGTTTTGACTGCGTTTAATGTGGTCGATGGTGCAGCTAGGAAAGGTGGCCATGAGCTCTTTGGCCCGCTGGAGATACATGATCATGGAAGGTTCTTTTGCTTCATACTTCCCGGTGATGTGACCTGCAACCAGCATTGAATCGACGTGTGCGAAGATGTGTTTTGCGCCCAGCTTTTGCGCAATGCGTAGTCCGGCGAGGAATGCCTCGTATTCAGCCTCGTTATTGGTGGCTTTGAATTCGAGTCTGATCGCGTAAGTGAACTCTGCGCCCTCCGGACTAACTAAGCGTATTCCCGCACCGACACCATCTTCGTTTGAGGCCCCATCTGTATAGAGATTCCAAATGGCCTTTTCATCGCACGTTGGCTGCGGGTCTTGTTCGGCTTTGCACTCTTCAACTTTTTCTTGGGGTACCTCCGCTATGAAGTCAGCTAATACTTGCCCTTTGATTGCTGGGCGCGTATCGTAGTAGATGGTGTGCTCACCCAGCTCAATAGCCCATTTTGCCAATCTCCCGAAGACTTCCGGCTTTGATAGGACATTGTTTAGCTTGTAGTCACTCAGCACATTGATGGGGTGGCCCTGGAAGTAGCGGCGCAACCTTCGCGATGCGTGAACGAGGGCTAATACTAGCTTCTCCATGGTGGTATACCTGGACTCTGCGTCCGTTAATACCTTGCTGACATAATAGATGGGTGTCTGGACCAACTTTCTGTCTACCATCAATACCGCGCTCACCGCCTGCTCTGTGGCGCATAGATACATCGTTAAGGGCTCCCTAGGGAGTGGAGCGGTGAGTGTCGGTAAGTCCATCAAACATTCCTTCATCTCTTGAAAGGCCTTCTCCGCCTCTGCAGTCCATTTAAAATGGTTCTTTTTAAGCAATTTTTTAGCGTTTCAATGAATGGGATGGATTTGCTTGCGTGGTGTGACAGAAAGCGGTTGATTGCTACTAGGTGCCCGTTCAATGTTTGAACTTCTTTCAGGGTGGATGGGGAGGGCATTTGCGCGATGGCTTGTATTTTTTCAGGGTTTGGCCTGAAACCATCTTTTGTGACCACCACGCCCAGGAATTTTCCCTCTTCCATCCCAAAGGCGCACTTGCTTGGATTCAGCTTCATGCAGATTTCTTTCAAATGCTTGAAGGTTTCTTCGATATCTTTCAGCATTTGATCCTCTTCCTTGCTCTTGACGACCAGGTCATCCACATAGACTTCTAGGTTTCTCCCTATCTTTTTGGCAAATGCGCGGTCCATTAACCGTTGGTATGTGGCTCCCGCATTTTTTAGGCCGAACGGCATCTTTGTGTAACAGAAAACCCCCTTATCCGTGCGGAAGGCCGTTTTGTCTTCATCCTCTAGCGCCATCTGGATTTGATGGTATCCTTTGTAAGCATCCAGAAAGCATTTGAAACGAAAGGGCGCTAGGGAGTCTATCTTCAGATCAATCTCTGGCAAAGGGTAGTAGTCTTTCGGGCACGCCTTGTTGAGGTCGGTGTAGTCCACGCACATCCTCCATCCACCGTTGCTTTTCTTTACCATCACTGGGTTGGCAACCCAGGTTTGATACCGTGTTTCCCTTAGGATTCCGGCCTTTAACAGCTCTCCTACTTGCTCATTCATTACTTGCGTTTTCTCGGCGCCCATGCTTCGGCGCTTTTGCGCGATGGGTTCTACGGAGCGGTATGTGTTGAGCTTGTGTTGAACGAGTTCGCGCGGAACGCCGGTCATGTCCGATGGTTGCCACGCGAACACGTCCATATTTTTTCGGAGGAGCTGCTTCAGGTGATCTCTGATGTTTTCTGAGATTACTGGTCCCAGTGTGATGGGTTGATCAGGGAACTTTGGATTCAAGATCCACTTTTCTGGCTCTGTGCGCGGGCATGGCTTTAGCATCTTGGCTGGATGGGACTCTGTTGTCATGGCGCATTCTCTGTTAGCCCACACGATTGCCACACCACTTGGGGTGGGGAAACCGATTGCGCCATGGACTGTAGAGGTGACCATGTTGTACGAGGCCATAGAGTCTCGTCCCAGGATGATATCATACTTGGACTTCGTCGGGATGACAAGGAAGGTGACTTCTTCAGTTCGTGAACGCCCATGTGCTCCCAAGGTGAGGGGGAAAGAAATATCCCCGAGCGGGGTCACGACTTCATTTGAAAATCCCATGATTGGGGAGTTGATAGGACGCAGTCTTTGCTTGTCTTTCTCGTCCAATAAGTCGAAGCATTGTCCGTACATGATATCCGAGTTGCTGCCGGTATCCATGAAAGCTCTGGTAGTTCTGTAGTGGTCAAAGATGGTCGTGACAATGATCGCCCGCGTAGCGGACGGGCCGCCTTTGACCACCGGGAAGCACACTTGTTGCTCTTTCCATTCTGCTGTGGTTTCTGGCTTTCGCTTTTGCAGTCGGTACCCACTGCTATGTATCATTATACTCACATTTTTTATCTTTTTGGGCGGTGGGCCCGCTGTTTGTTTGCGCTCCACATTTTGCAGCAGATGTCCCAGTTTACCGGTTTTCAACGCATCCTCGATTGCTTGCCTCAGCTGATAGCATTTGTCAGTATCATGGCCAATGTCTTGATGGTAGGCGCAGAACTTGTTATGGTCGAGCCCTTCCCTGCGCTTGATGACTTTTGGTTCCGGGAAGTCAACATTTTCTGTGGCTAAGACTTGCGCTGGTGTTTTTGTTAAAGGAGTCCAGTTGTTGTGACTCCGCCTACCGGATTTATGCACAAGTGACATGTTGTGCTGATATTCTTGGGGTGCGGTGGGCTTTGTCACTGTCTGGTTGGCTCCTTGGAGCCTCGTCCAGACATTCCCTTTTCCCCTTCGCTCGTTCCTGTTATTTCTGCTGCGCACTGCTTGTGCTTGTGTGTCCGTGTATTGCGGCGCTTGAATTCTGCTCCAAACAGAAAGTTCTCTCTCAGTTTTAGCGTAGTTCTTTGCGCCGCGCATGATCTCTTCCCAAGTGTTGGGCATGCCTGTACATCCGGCTAAAGTGCGGATCAGTGAGTCACACCTCACTCCTTGGTTTAATGCTGCTTTCATAAGTTCGAACCCGATCGGTCCGATCTGCAAGGCCTCTTGATTAAACCTGGTGATGTAGTCCTCGATGGATTCATTCTCCCGCCTCTTGACTTGTAAGATGTCTGTGGAATCACGCTCAATCCTCTTGTTTTGGCTAAAGTGGTCTGAGAATTTGTCAGTCAATTCTTTCAGATTGTCAATCTTGCCGTTTGGTAGGCTGTCGAACCATACTCGCGCTGCGCCCGTAAGCGTCTGCGCGAACATGTGACACCATGCTGGTAGGCTCCACCGTGCGCATTTTCCTGCGATTTCGAAGCTTCTTAGGTGGTCGTCAGGGTCGCCGGTGCCGTCGAACTTTCCCAGAGTACTTGGGATTTTTGTTCGTGCGGGCAGCGTGGCAAGCGCGATGCGCGGTGTGAACTTTGATTTTTCACTGAATGAGGGGGGATAGTAGGGTTGTGTGAGATCGTCCTCGCCGGACAACAAGTGTGCTCGATCAACGGTGTTGGTCAAGTACTGGCTTGTGTCACGTTGAAAACGACTCTGTGACTCGTCAGAGTCTTCCCTCCAAGTTGGGTCAGTGATATGATTGCTTCCGCCGATGTGTCCTGCAGCTCTGGATGGCCCTTCCGATATGGTGACAGGCCTTCCTTCGCTGAAGGACAGAGCACGGGATGCTTCTCTCAGCTGTTGTTCTTTAATTTTGTTTATGAATGCTTGTTTCAGACCTTCTTTTTACTGCGCATACCACACCTCCGGACTAACCATCGGTGCGGTCTGACCAGCGGGTGAAGCTTGAACATTATCAGTTGCAAAATGAAACGATGGGGTTTGCCTCGTCCCGGAGGACGGGGTGCGGCCCACATCTGTGCCGTGAAACTGCTCCTCCGTGTGGCTGTCGGGCTGGCTGGTGTTTGCCTGAGCAACACCAGTGCCAGACATGCCCACCGGGGAGTTTATCGTTGCTGGTAAAGAATTCATAGCTGGTTTTTCTGAGAAATAGAAGTTTTTTAGTTGCTGTTCTTGAGAACTCAAAAGACGGATGGCGCCAATGTAGAAACACCAATCTAACAATCCAATATAACAATGCTAATGTATGAATATAAGAAAGGACGTAGTTCTCATTAATTGACAAGACAAATACAAGACACTGTTATAAGATTATTACAGAGTTTCGACTATAATCTATTTCTCACAGCTTATGATATGAATTCTCTCTTGATTAAGCGGTCCCCTCTTCTGATGACGAAGGAGGGTATTTATAGGCTCCTCAGGTGGCCTGTGATTGGCTGTAAGAGGAATGGCAGCTGTCTTGTACTATTGTGACCGTTGTCATTTCTTGTGTTGTCCCTCTGCGATTGGTCCACGTGTCCTGTCATTGTCCTTTTCGTCCTTTCTCGTACCTCGTACTGGCAGGCAATCATGGAGCAGGGAATTCATGCCTATGATTGGCTATGTGTCCTGCTCTTGTCGGATGACACCTGTCCTTTTTGTGGCTGCGTGCGCCGTCTTCTAGAATTCCACGTCACGTTCTTGCGGTGACGTGCATGTGAGCTTCCTTTCTGCGCACGCGCGGGTACATATCTCTTCGCCTTAAAACTTTTTGTCAAACAGTTCAATATATAGATACTAACTTGAATTATGTTAGGTTTTCAATTATTATGTTCAAAATTTCAGCTTTTGTTACTACTGTTCTATTGTTGTAATTTCTATAGTTGCATAATCAATACTGAGGACTAAAGGAAATCTCACTAAGCCGGGATCGCAGACCGCCACTACCGCTTCTCCGTACTTTCGAGTGAGGTAATTGTTGTCATATTCTTGAACATACATATGATGAAAAGGGAAAAAAATAAAACAAAAACCAGCCTATAAAGGGGGCTTAGAAATAATCGAACCTGCATGGTACGAGTCAGTTTAGGCGTTTTAAGTATCTTTACACTATTGTTATCTTATTATTTTTGCTATTATTCTTACTTTTATGGATCATTGTGATTATTACTATTGCTATCATATTTATTCTTATTATTAGTATTATTGTTTCTTAGGATGTATGTTTTGATTGTCAGTAATTATTTGTTTTATATGTGTGCAGTCTGACATTGCCGAGCACAGTGGTGAGGTATCAGGATTTATATCCAGACCAGCTTTTACCATGTAGTCACATTATCTAAGCCGGGATCGCAGACCGTCACTAACGCTTCTCCGTCCTTCCGAGTGAGGTAATCTTTGATTACATTATTGGCGTCCTATCTCTATTAAATGGGTGCGTGTGTATGAATGTGTATGTTTGATTTACAGACTGCGTTCATTACTTCATTAGGTGTGATGTGAGTGTGCGCGCGTATACATGGGGACTCTGTGTGTTTGTTTATGAGTGTGTCTGTGTCCGCCCGTAAGTGTGTGTCTGTGTGTATGAATGTGTGTGTGTTTGTGCTTGTGGATTTGGGTTGCGTGTGTTTGCTCGTGGATGTGTGTTGCGTGTGTGCATGTATGTGTGGGTTGAATTGAATAGTCTGTGTGCAGAGGGTGCTGGGTGTGTGTGCTTGTTTATATGTATAATATATTGGCTTTTTTAGGGGTTCTGAACTAACTGTATGTTATTATTCAATTTGTGACAAACATCCTTAAGTAATAATAATTTCCAAAGCACAACGTGAAACAACTTGTATTATTAGTGGAGAATTGAAATGGTGGAATTATGATCTTTTAGGTGGGCTCTAAATTGTTGTTTTTATAGATTTATAATTTGTAAGATATGACTATTGAATGGTGATGTTAAATTTTAAGGCTGAACAATTTTGGTTGTTGAGATTTAGTGCATATTTACACTATTTCTAAAGAGAGTCATGATGCCCATTTTTCTATAGTCTATAGAGTGAATGAAATGTTTTTCATGTCTCACATTGCCTTTGATTATCATTTATTCACCTCAAATTTTGTCAATGCGCTCTAATGCAAAGTGCAAGTCATGATGCTGTGTTGTACAACATTATCTTCTGTTGTACTGACTCTTGTTTACTTCTGCCTAACTACTATTCTCTTTTGAAAAGGAAACTCAACTAAAAGTTTAAAAAAAATCTCTTTAGGTTATGTACAAACTATCACTTCGCGCGTAAGTAGCGACTTAGATAAATTGATACATGGTATGTCCAATATATTCTCTTTTGCGTATGCACGTAGCTCCCGCCGCAACGCGCGGGCTACCATTAGTCTTAATAATAATAATAATAATAATAATAATAATAATAATAATAATAATAATAATAATAATAATAATAATAATAATAATTTTTAGTTATCAAATGCGCTACATTTCAGCGATTTTCAAATAAACGCTCTGCCTTTTTATTTTAATATTCCTAATATAGTTTGCTACCATAGAGATACAAGTAATCGGAGACTCTTAACGTTTGTTTACGTTGTTCTTAGTGCTTTCATATGTTACATGGTTGTAATATCTGCTGGTTTATTTTATTTTTCAATTGTGCATCGGTAGGGGACAATTTAGGGATTGTTTGTTATATGATTTGATCAGTTGACTTAAAAGTTAGATCAGACAAATATTATTGTGCTCTCTTTATGAATCTAGGCTTCAGTTAGAGATCTACTATATTTTGTTTTAACTTCTTTCTCAATTATTATGGTTTATTGTTGTTTCAAGTTGGGGGAGAAGTAGAAGTTACACGGATGTGGATATGGATGCCATTCGTAAAGAATGGTCAGGATATGTAGCAACCTTCATTTTCAAGTGATCCGTATTTTTAAGTATAGACAACGTAATTTATAACACAATATTTTTGTAACCATTTAATACTTATCGTAGAAATCGACAAATGCTTATATTGTAATGGGTTTTTGGTATATATAATATATGCATATTATTATGGGAAAATTTATTGATTTTGTAGCTTATTAGTGTACTAATTCAGGTTATTATAGGAAATCAGCAGGTTATTAATAATATATGTAGTAATTTTTTTTGTAGGTAAAAAAAAGCATGACACGCAAAATGAATGTCATAAGCGCGTGTCATTAATGCGTGTCAAAAACGAGTGTCATGAATGCATGTCATTAATGCGTGTCATTAAAAGATGACACGCGCCTGCATGTCATATTAATTTTATGACTATGCCTGTAATGACATTCTTTGGCGTGTCATAAACACCCTTCCATGACGCGCAATGCGCGTCATGAAAGACCTTTTTTCTAGTAATGTCCGCCTTGAGGCACGACAGTGAGAAATTAGTAAAACTCGAGTGAGATTAAGAATCGAACCTCAAACCTCTCCCAAGCCATACACAATTGATAAACAAAATTCTCATATTTCTCCGCCAATACATTATCTAACAACACTATTTTTAAACTAAATAAATAATAAATATAAATAATAAATAAATAAATATATATGAAATACAAAACATTCTAACCCAATTTCACATTAAATTAGATCCTACATTAATATTAATCCAATATTCCATCAAGATCTATAAACAAAAGAGTACATACACCCATGCACTTTTTACTACCAACAATGCCAAGATCTCCCACTTTGAGTATCCATCACTCACTTAACATACCATACCATACCATTTCAACACTCACACTTCTCACTCTCCTCTCCTCTCATTTCGTGCATGTAAATCACTCTCCTTACATATCCATACTAATAAAACCTACTCCAAATCTCCCTATTCCTTTTAGCCAACAATGGATCGATCGTCTTCCCGAAGAGAGGCCCCATCATTTCGCACTTACGAAGACGTGCAAAACATCGAGAGCGACGACAAAGGCAACAAGGCGGATGCCGCAGAAGTAGAAACCATCGAGCGGATCTTCGAGTGTAAGGAGGTTCCTACATGGCAAAACCAGCTCACGCTTCGAGCATTCGTCGTTAGTTTCGTCCTTGGAATCCTGTTCACGTTCATTGTTATGAAGCTTAATTTAACCACTGGGATTATTCCTTCGTTGAATGTTTCCGCTGGATTGTTAGGGTTTTTTTTCGTTAAGACGTGGACCAAGTTTTTGAATAAATCTGGTATTCTTTGATATTTTCTTTACGTTACATACCCTATACTACACAAACTGCGTTTATATATAATTTATCGTAGATTTATAAATTATAACTATTATGTTATAGGTATGTTGAAGCAGCCGTTTACGCGGCAGGAGAATACGGTTATTCAGACGTGCGTCGTTGCAACATCTGGGATTGCATTTTCCGGTATGTTTTTTTTTTTTAACGGCAAACTAACGTACTCTTAATATTATTATTTTTTTTTTTGGTATGTTTAGTATACTAAAAGATTTTCTCTGTCACATAGTTCGCATATTTCTGTTTTGACACGTTAGCTGTTTTCAGCTTAGTTTTCGCAAAGGAGATCACGAGAAAATATGAAATTAAGTTGGTGGAACGAACTAATTACGTATACGGTGTATCTTTTTTTTTTTTGAAAGGCACGTATACGGTGTATCTAATGATATATTTATTACTTGATTAATTATGGTCCTAATTTAAGTAAATTATATGAAAAAAAAAAGAAAGGAAGTGATAGTGTAATTTTAAATACACTGCGATGTATATTTAGTAATATATTACGCAAATATGTTTACGACTAGCTGATTACTTCGGGAGTGTCCCGGAATTGAAAAATCTAATATGACTTAATAAAAAAGTATAAAAGAAGTAAACAGTTTCAACCACTTTTAATGCTAAAAAAGCTGTTCTAATGTTTATACTACGAAAATGAGCTCTCATGTTGCATTCCCAGCAAATTAAAAAAATCTCAACCTCTTTGAATGTTAAGAATATCGTTATAGCACATGAACATGGGCAATTGATACATGTAATAGTAGGTTTTAGTACTTGCCTATATATGATTAATAAATCACCTAAATACATGTGTTTTTTTTTTCTACATGAACAAAAACTCACTAAAAATCATTTTTTTCGTTTTTTTGTATAGCACTATGGTGCTCGTTGGAAAGATAATAAAGCGATCGTTAATTTGGTGTAAATTTTAAGATAATATAGATATAGATTTTATTTAAAAAAAGAAATAAAATTAAAAAAAAAATATCTTTTATTTAAAATAATAAATTCAATACTATCACCTCAAAGTAGGGCTGTAAACGAACCAAACGAACATGAACAAGGCTTTGTTCGTGTTTGTTTGTTAAGGTTTCTTGGACAAACGAACCGTTCACGAACACACTAACGAACATAATTATATGTTTGTGTTTGTTTTTAAGATATTCAGTTGTTTGCGAACTGTTCGTGAACTCGGGTCTTGAACACAATCAAACAAAAACAAACATTTAATATGCAACTAATTAAAAAAAGCATTGTTAATATTAAGCGTTAAACAAAGTACATCCACTAAACGATAAGTCAGATTGTACTAACTTAAACATAATTAACTAGGCATGAGTACATGATCTTCCTAATTCAAAAGTTCATAATTATCCTAAGTTTTAACCAGTGATTGAACATAAACAAACATACACGAACGGATATAAACAAACGAACGTAAACAAACACATTGCCGAACGTTCACGAACGCAATCGAACGAACGAGACATTTGTTCGTGTTTGTTTGTTTAGTTAATCAAACGGAGTTTTTTGTTCATGTTCGTTCATTTATTAAACAAACGGACACAAACGAACTTCCCGCCGAACGGTTTACGAAGTGTTCGCCGAACGGTTTACGAAGTGTTCACCGAACGTTTGGTTTATTTACAACCCTATCTCAAAATGCCACATGACACATTCAATGAGGGGTTGAGGCCTCCATTGGATGCCACCTTATAAAAATTCAATTCTTTTATTATAAGTTATAGATATATTATAGATTATAGATATTTATGACTGATATAATGGTAGGGGTGTAAAAAAGTTATTTTTCGTTGATTAGCTGGTTAAAATGATAAGAGCTTGATTAATGTTTTCATGGGTTAACATGGATAACACCCATTTAAATTGAATTCGTTTGCGTGTTTTATTTTAATGTTATAAGTTTACACCTAAAATACTATACTAATGTATTTAAAGGGTACCAAAAAAAAAAAAAAAAAATACATGTTGACAAAACATGGACGGGTGTTTGGTTTTCAAAATTGTTCTCATATGAATATATGATTCGATTTCCATGTAACTCAAAAACTATAAGAAAACAGGTAACTAACATACCCAAATAAAGGTCGAACAAATTTACACGAAAGTTATTTACAAACTTTCAGAACTTCTGTCAATTTACTTCTATATAATGCAACTTAATCTTTACAATTACATCAAAATTGCAGAAAGTTGCAAATCAAAATATATTTGTAGTGCATAATTACATTATTTTGTATGACATAGAACATATTTTAAAGATATGCATTAGAGTATGTTTTAATCTATGCGCCACAGTGTGACTGTTCTTTTTATGTATGTTTACACATCGTTTTTGTTTAAATCAAGGTTTTTTATTTGTAAAATTAGAAATCGATAAATTTATGTCAACATTATTTTAAAAAATATAAATTTTAATAACTTATCAATAAGTGATAAAGAACCTCAAAAAAATATTCGATTCACTAATATACTAATTTCAAAGGTCTTCACTCATTTCTGAAATCGTTTTCACTTTTTCCTAACTGTTAATCAACAATGAAGTCATTCCATACCATATAATACTATATAGAATAAAGGTTAAGTTATCCTATATAGTGTAACAAAAATAAAAAGGGTGAGAAAGATACAAAAAAAACACATTAGATCACGAAATATAACACAATGCTAATAAATATAATACAATGCTAAGGAAAAATGATATAATAAATCGTAGAAATGACACAATGACGAAAAAAAAAACAATGCAACATAAAAAACACAATGATATAACACAAATTCAAAAGACTACAAAGTCCAAAAAATCAAAAACCCAAAACCTAAGATTTTAGGGTTTGATGAGACGATTTCAATTCCGTTAGAATGAGTTCAATCGAAGTCTATTTAATACCCTTCCTACGATTTTCTAATTCCTATTTTTCTTTCACTGTATATTTGATTCTAAGCCTGCAGAATAAATAGTTTTACAATTTGATATACAATATTTATATTATTAGAGATGCAATTAAGAAATAAATAAAATAAGATTTTCTAAAATATTCCATACCGACGGTTGCCAGTCGCTTTCTGATCGAGTTGGTCTCCCACAATCTGTACGAGGTTAATTTCTTGTCTTCTTTTGCCTTATGTATGTCGTTTCCTCGATACAAGACTACAAGTAGTATAAAGTAAATAAAAATGTGGATTCACTATATAGTTGCATAAAACATATATTAGCTTGCACAATAAACAACATATAGATAAATATCATTAACTAGATTATACTCCGGGAGCGTTCCAGAGTTGTGAAATCTAATATGACATATCAATTTTACATATGAAATACACTGAAACGCTTTACAGTTACATGCATGAAATCTTCGGGTAACACCTAATCTAAAACAATTAACAATGTATCTCCAATGTTAACGCCTAATCTTAAACAATGTATAACTCTAATATTAAAACCTAACTTAAAACAATGTACAACTCCAATGCTAACACCTGTTGAAAATAGAATTCATATTTACTGGTTTGAACATAATTAATGACTTGCCTATACATGATTAATGAATAACCTGAACACTTTGTGTTTTTTTCCTGTATGAACAAAACCCAAAAAAATAGTCGTTTTTTTCTCCGTTATTTTATATAGCACTATGGTACTAGTTATAAAGATAATAAAACGCTCGTTAACTTGGTGTAATTTTTTTTAAAAGTCTCGTATATAAAAGATATTAACGTTTAAAAATTATGAGAGGAAACATGAGATAGAAAAATCCAATTTTGTTTTTAAATTTTTTTTTCTCCCTAGAATCACTCAATGCCACATAGCATCATACTTGGCACTCTCAAAGGGGAGAATGGCTATATGAGTGTCATGTAGGATTTAGCTTTTGAAATATATATATAGGTCAAGTATATATATAGATATAGATTTTTATATATCTAGCATACCAACTAAGGAGCTTGTAGCTTAGCGGTATCAAAGAGTGTAATAAAAAGCTGTTTAGTAGCCTTTTAATGATTTCATAAGCCAGCAAGTATGTTTGATTCACCAGAATGACATATTTGAATCATGTAGCAAACCTCTTAACCATTGAGCGTCAAAACGATGTTGAATGAAAATTTTACCACTTTGTCCATAAGTTAGCAAGTGTGTTTGATTCACCAGAATGACAGAACTCTCACCTGGCTACAGGGGCGGATCTAGGGGCTTTTAGGGGGTTCCCAGGAACGCCCTCGATTTGGAAAAAAATGAAAAATTTAGTGGAAACTTGAAAAATTAGTGAAAATCTAGGAAAGGAACCATCTGGAAATCCGTCTTGAATACGCCACTGCCTGACTACTCACGCTGTCACGCACCACCTCCTTAACCCACCTATCATTCCTCCACCACCACATTGGGGTATATGCTTACTAGTTTAGAATAAATAACTAAATGAATAACTAAATAAATTATACCCTCACCGTCAAATGACGAATCATCTGTAGACTAATGCAACTTAAAAAACAATCAGATTATGTTTCATGAACCTTTTCTTTAAGTGTTATTGAAGCTTTTCATCTATTTATGATATTGTAACAACTGCATAACTTGCAGGAGGGTTTGGTAGTTACCTCTTTGGCATGAGTGAAGTCATAGCCAAACAATCGAACGAAGAGAACGCGTCCGAGAATATAAAGAACCCTTCTCTGGGTTGGATGATTGGTTTTCTGTTTGTTGTTAGCTTCCTTGGGCTGTGTTCAGTTGTACCTCTTCGAAAGGTAAGATACGAGAAAACTACATTGATCACACGCGCAAACAAATTTAAAACAAATCGGTCTGTCTTGACTAATTATACGTTTTGCAGATCATGATCATTGACTTCAAACTGATTTATCCTAGTGGTACCGCGACTGCTCACCTTATCAACAGTTTCCATACTCCTCAAGGAGCCAAATTAGCTAAGTAAGGCTTTATCACCAACTCACTTCGCCCATCATTTGAACATATAAATGTTAATTTTCTTAAGAAATTTATAAGTCATGTGAACAACTTCTAAAAAAGTTTATGCATTCCTCCTAGTTGTATTGAAAGGAGTGTGTAAATACATATGTTAAAATTGTTTTTTTTTTTTTTTTTTTAGAAATGGGTCATTTTTTGTTGAGTTTGAAAATTGGGCTAGTTTATAGTATCTTGAATTTTGTAATATGTGACACTAGTGTTCCAAGTGTTTTGTCATTTATTTTAGCTTTTGATGTTGCTTGTCATGATGGTGAGATCATTAGAAGTCACTAGTTAAAGATAGCGACTTCAACAGCAAAATGACAAAAAAAAAAAAAAAAAAAAAATAGCAGAAGCGCTTGTATGATTGTTGTAGATTGTGAAATTCAAGAGTAAGTCGTCATCTAAAATAACGACTAACCTTGATTCACACTCCCAAAAATAGCCACATTTTTATCATCGGTTTTAAAAATAAAGCACTCCTAAAAAAACATCCATACATGCTACAATGATATATGTTTGTTCCATAATCTCACAATTGTTGCTATCTCAATTGTAGGAGACAAGTGAGAACTCTAGGGAAGTTCTTCAGCTTCAGCTTCCTATGGGGCTTGTTTCAGTGGTTCTTTACCGCAGGAGACGGCTGCGGTTTCTCAAGCTTCCCATCACTTGGTCTCAAAGCATATGAACACAAGTGAGATCATCTAATGTCTCACTTAATTAACTTCTAAACAATCTTTAACTTAATTATTTATTGATATGAATATGTCAAAAACAGGTTTTACTTTGACTTCTCAGCAACTTATGTGGGAGTTGGCATGATCTGCCCCTATCTGATCAACATATCTTTGTTAGTTGGAGCAATCATCTCATGGGGTTTGATGTGGCCCCTCATTGACCTCAAAAAGGGTGACTGGTACCCTGCAGACCTCGACTCGGGCAGCCTCCATGGCATTCAAGGTTACAGGGTAATGTCCTATTACATATATAGATATCAACAAAATGGCCGTCTTGACCGCTCAATTTGAAAAAAATAATCTTTGTTATTCATAAATTTTCGATCAACTAGTGCTTGACACACTGACGAATCCAGAAATGATTTTCAGAAGGTTCCTTTTGTATATTTTCACTGATTTTCACTAAGTTTTTAAACTTTTTCCACTAAAATTATTTCATGGAAACCCTCTCTGGATCCGCCAGTGGCTTGACATATGTCCATTGACGTAATAGATTTTAATCTTGTCACAATAGATTTTAATAGTTTTGTTTGACAAGCTTATTTTTAGACTGAAGCTCATTTTAACATGTTTCACAATCGCAGGTGTTCATCGGCATAGCTATGATCCTTGGCGACGGCCTCTACAACTTCTTCAAAGTCCTCGGTCACACATTCCACGGTTTATACCGCCAAGTCAAGGCAAAAAAATCCGAATCCGAAATCCCAGTCAGCCAAAACTCCTCACCCGACCTCACATCCCTCTCTTTCGACGACCAACGTCGCACCCAACTCTTCCTAAAAGACCAAATCCCTATGTGGATCGCGGTCGCTGGCTACCTCATCATCGCCGCAATCTCCATCATCACCCTCCCACACATTTTCCACCAACTCAAACGCTACCACATTGCGGTTATCTACTTATTAGCCCCCACACTCGCCTTTTGTAATGCGTACGGTTGCGGTTTAACCGACTGGTCTCTCGCCTCGACCTATGGCAAGCTCGCGATCTTCATAGTTGGCGCGTGGGCTGGTGGCGAACATGGGGGTGTTCTAGCCGGTCTAGCCGCGTGTGGAGTCATGATGAACATTGTATCAACTGCTTCAGACCTTATGCAAGATTTTAAAACTGGTTACATGACCTTAGCTAGCCCGCGGTCCATGTTTATTAGCCAAATGATCGGTACCGGTATGGGTTGTATCATCTCGCCTTGTGTGTTTTGGCTATTCTACAACGCGTTTAACAACTTTGGTGTCCCGGGTTCGACTTACCCGGCTCCCTACGCGCTTATTTATCGCAACATGGCGATCTTGGGAGTCGAGGGTTTCGCGGCTTTTCCTAAGCATTGTCTCGCGTTATGCTATGGATTTTTCGCGCTCGCGATTGTTATAAATGGGGTTCGGGATTTGGTGGGGAAGGAGAAGGCGAAGTTTATACCGATACCGATGGCGATGGCGATCCCGTTTTATATTGGAGGGTACTTTGCGATTGATATGTGTGTTGGGAGTTTGATATTGTTTGTTTGGTCGAAGGTGAATAAACCCAAGGCGGCCGCGTTTGGGCCCGCGGTCGCCTCGGGTTTGATTTGTGGTGATGGGATATGGACGTTGCCGAGCTCGATACTTGCTTTGGTGGGAGTGAGGCCTCCGATTTGCATGAAGTTTCTTTCTAGGGCAGCTAACATGAAGGTTGATGAGTTTTTAGGTTCTTGAGTTTGATGTTTATGTTTTTGGTTTGGTAAGTTTAATGCTTATGTTTTTGGTCTTATGCTTGCAGTTAAGAACTAGGTAAACAATTGTCGATGCTACATTAGTTGGTATTTTAGCTTTAAATAAGTATTTGTCTTTCCTATACATTTATTTGATTATAGTTATTTTTTTTACTAACATGGTTGTTTAAAAAGAGATTAATAAAACCTCACTATAAATCAGTCTGTTTTTAAATGAGTTGAGCTCTAGTCAAGGTAATGTTCTCAATTGACTCGTTTAAGTTAAGCACAAATGTTAATTTTTATAAACTGTAACGCAAATAGCATGGCTGGCTCAATGAAATGTGCGACCACACATAGCCCATTATCTCAGCAATATTTTTTTTAAATATATTTTGTATATAAAATTATATTAAAACAAAAATGTATAACGTTCAATTAAAACCGATTAACATATATAAACCCATTTTTTTTTAAAAACTAACCCAACTAAGAAACCTAATAACCTTTTCTGGTTTTAACTCATCTAACACCATTTGCCATTTAACCAATGTTAGTGGTCCCTAACAACACGGATTAACATGCTAATGATTACACCACAAAGAAATCAAGGATGAACACACACATATCTTCAATAAAACTCTTAAATTAGTTTGAAAAAGATAATTATAATCAAAGCCCCTAATCTCCCTAATGTGTTATTACCTAAAACCCTCATTCTCTTTTTATATATAGTTTAATCACTATATTATACTTACTAAAATTAAGTCCCTTAAGTTTGACTAAAACAAGAAAACTATTATGTCTAAAACTTAATACATATAGTTAGTCTAAACAAAATATATTTTATCAATCCTGACATACCCGTGTGTTAACTTTGATTTTGTTCATAACATTAGACTACACAATTAAACCCAACAATCTCCCCATTAGACTAATGTTATCAACCTCTTGTATTATCTTTAGAATTATCACTTCATGCATGCATGTTGTGATCTTCAATATAGCAAGTTTCAATCTCAATTTCAATACTCAATAATCCCCTCATACTTATGATTTCCATGTTACTTTGCTAAAGATCATTCATGTCACTTTGGTCTTTTAAAACCTTTGACTTACAATCTCCCCCATTTGTATTTGTATGCATCATCTTTGTCAAACAGGAACATATTTTTCCAACGCTTTTTTTCTTGAGTGAAACAGAAGACGTAGAAGGACGATTCTTAGTTCGTATTTTCTACAAACATGAGGAAACAAGTGCTTTGGTATGGTGTATTGCCTAATTCATGATCGACCATAATTACACCAAATATTCGAAGTAACTATACACAATCACAAACATAACTCCAAATTTTATTCAAACAATTTCAAATAACAGACAAAACCGTATTCTTTGTAGTGAGTAATTGAATGAATATCTCAAACAATTTGAGACACATTCAATATAACATGGAAGACTTCAAAACAACTAGAAAAAATAAACTATTATTATAATTTTAACACCTTTCAATCTTTGAGATATAGAATGGATCAAATACGAGATCATACCAACTTGAAAATATGTGTTTTACCATTTGATCCATAAAAGCATTTATTGTTGCCTTTACCATCTGGGATGTGTTCTTTCAGGCATTTCTTGAGCATGTGACCTTCGTTATCACACTTGAAACAATACTAGAATAGCTTTTGATACTTTATTGTCCCGTGTGATGCATATGGGAATGGAGATTACCTTAAACTTGTTTTAGCTTATTGACATACATAAGGTTTTACCACTTTAAATTACACTTTAAATTTGAAATATTCACAACTATCTAATATGAAATATGTCCACCAAAAATTAATAAGTACGTTAAAGACTATCCGAATATAGTTGACATAATTACCATTAACATAATTAACACAAAATTTAAGAAGTTTGTCAAGCTTTAACATCAACTGAAATTGAAATGTTCAAATGAGAGATGTTGGCAGATGCGTAGTATAACTATGGATTCAAATTTTATAAACTAAAACCAATAAAACAAAGATATAACAAACACAGACATAAATGAACACATTATGGAACATTCACGACCGAACGCAACATTTGTTCATGTTTGTTCATTTGACTTCTCGAAAGAAAACTTTGTTCATGTTTGTTCATTTGTTCATTTATTCAATGAACGAACATAAACTAACTTTGCGCCAAATGAAAAGTAAAAGTATTATTCTAAAAAAAATTGTTTGCTAAATGTTTGGTTTGTTTACGACCCTAATTGTAGATTTTCAAGAACGGGTTAGTTTTGCTTTAAATTAAGATATACTGACCAATTGACAATCAAAGTTATAAACTTTTATCTTCGGCCTAACCCTCGTTATTCATCACCGTGTTATAATTTAGGCCCAACTAGGAGTTAATTTTGTAGATTTTGGCCAAACGGTCAAAACAAATATGGTATATGATGTAACACAGTGGAAAACGGGAAATCTAAATATGTGTCGGCGTCATAATGCTACTTACATAAGTTTTATTAGTATCGTAAGTGTTTTTTTACTAGTGGTTTATAATACCTTTTGCGATTTGTAGCACCTTTAATCCCTAAAATCAGATGATCTTTGGGGACTAAAGATGATACAAATGACAAAAGTTTAGACTAAATGTGTAATAAATTGCAAAAGCTTGGACTATTTGTGTAATTGTTCATACTCATAGACTATTTTCAAAATTTTGTAAAACCACGTGACCTTTTTTTCATACTCTTTGGGGACTAAAGATGTACCTTTGGGGACTAAAGATGTACACATTGGAGTATCTGTTTAATTGTCCATACTCTTTGGGGACTAAAGATGTGTAGGATCGACTAACGGGTCACCCGACAATCACGAGCTTGATATTCAGAGTGCGGAATCCTCTGAATATGTTCCAATAACAGAAACAACTAAGAAACTATGATGAGCGAGTAATCAACACACACTAAACGGGTCAGAGGTTGTATGATTTATCATTAAAATAGAGCACGGGTGTTTACGAAGATAATCTCAGACCTTCAGACCTTGGGAAGGGTGTTTGGGGAATGTGTGAGGTGACAACTGATGATTAGGGTAATGATTGAATGTATTTATACCTCTTGTACTCGTACAGACCCAAACTAGCGAGTAGGATCCTATCCCATATGTAAAACTAGTGAGTGGGTCCTATACCACATGTAAAACTAGTGAGTAGAACCCTATGCTAAATATAAAATAGGCGATTACAACATAAGGATCCTTGTAATCGCATGTAGCATCCAATCACTTCTAAAACGCTTACAAACACTCCCAAACACCATGGAAACCGTCCAAACATCTAATATACTAGCCTAGGGACATCATGCACTAGCAGACTCCCCCTTGGACCAGGCTAGTATGATTACGAGCCATAAACCACTCGATTAACCTAGCCAACGACCCATAATGACCTATCACTAGCTAGGGACACCCAAATAATGCACTTACAAACTCCTCCTTAGACCTAGCTGGTGATATATGGTCTTCGAGTCCTCAAGTCTTCATGTTCAGCATTCTTCAACTTAGGGTGACACCGCAGTGTATGACTATAACACCCCGCCCCTCTTATCACCAATATTGTCCGGTTTGCCCATCCAGAGCTCACGGATTTGTTTTTGGTTGCCCAAGTGGAGACTTCCCAGGAGGTCACCCATCCTGAAATTTCTCCCACCTGAGCACGCTTAACTGTGGAGTTCTCCTCTCATCCACTAACATTAAGCCCCAAAACGCGTTGGTGATTTAAGAGGCAAGACATTACTTATGAACCAAGGATCTCTCCTGGCCACGGCCGATGTGGGATTTTCCTGGGGTGTCACATTCACCCCCTGTTAGAGTCTCATCGTCCCTGATGAGGTGTGCACCCACCATCCCGAACGGCACAGGAGTGGCTCTGATACCAACTGTAACACCCCGCCCCTCTTATCACCAATATTGTCCGCTTTGCCCATCCAGAGCTCACGGATTTGTTTTTGGTTGCCCAAGTGGAGACTTCCCAGGAGGTCACCCATCCTGAAATTTCTCCCACCTGAGCACGCTTAACTGTGGAGTTCTCCTCTCATCCACTAACATTAAGCCCCAAAACGCGTTGGTGATTTAAGAGGCAAGACATTACTTATGAACCAAGGATCTCTCCTGGCCACGGCCGATGTGGGATTTTCCTGGGGTGTCACAATGACCTCTAAAGACTTGAATATATCAACTGATTTGAACTTTAGTCGTGGCTTCATAAGATCTCGTTTTGGTCGTCGATTTTCTTCGATAACTTGGGAGGAAACAAGAAATCTCCACTTTTATGATTGACGATTCCGTGACTTAGACGAAGATCAATATCATCTTCACTTTCATTTCTTGACTCTCGTCTTCTTCAGCTTCGATTGTCGGAGCTCTACCACTATCTGGATTCTCTGAAGATGAAATATCGGGTTCTTGCTGGTCAGGATGATTTTGTTGTTCAGGTTCGGGCCTTGTTCAGCTTCAAGCCTAGTCGTTTGAATCATGGTATGCACAGTCGTTGTATTTGATCCTGCATAAAAAATTAATAAAAACTACACACAAACTACAACTTGTATTAAATACGACAAATAATCTGGACTCAATCAAATTCTTGAATTTATCATTTGATGAACTTTCAAGATTTGTCCATTGTGACCACCAATTTGAGAAACGAATCATTCTCCCCCTAAACATTAAGATCTTTTCAAATTTCACACTAAACTCTCACGATTGACAATTTGTGACCCTGAAAGTGATATTTGACCCTTGAATTTTGTAAAATTTATATTTTATTTGTGTTTCGGCTTCGGATCTGAGATTCCAATTGAAGAATACTTGTATTCAAACATCGGTCAATAAAAAATAAAGACAAAAGAAAAATCCTTTTGAGTTTTTCAAGATAATCAAACATAAATTAAAAAATGCAGGAAATGTAAAAACTACTCACACGCATATTTTTGTGAGTTTCATCTGTTAGGGAAACATATCAGTGTACGGACTAATCTAGAACCCTTATTTTTTCAGTTTTAATTCAAATTACCAATAAGCAACCTACAACAACTGCCAGTATTATTGTCCACCAAAACTCAAAATCAAGTTTTATCGCTAGGCACTTTAGATATGTTAAGGTAATATTAAGACTGATGTACAAGGTGTTCCCCGCCACGCGACACATTCCCGTATCAAGACATGCACAAAGCTTCCTCGTAACCGGTGAATAAGATATTGTCATCCGTATTTACAAGGAATGGACTCATTGGTGATCAGGTCTGCAAGAACGCTGCAGCAGAGAGACCACTGAGATCCAGACCAGGGTTCAAGTCAAATACCGTATATTGATTTGTCGGTACGATGCTTTAGGTATATGATTTGGTACCTTTGAGCGAATTTTCTTTGAGAATAGGGTTTTGGCATTTATGAATCTTTTGGCTCTTTTAGGATTCCCTCACGTCTCTTGATCAGAATTTATTCTTTTTTTTTTTGTTTTTCTTTTCTTTTTTTAGGAAACGACATAGAGGTGTCTCAGTTGTAGGCTCCGAACCCAACGTACGACACATGTGCCACTCCTTTTATTCTGAGAGACGTCCAGTTCACCCCGGGATGTACCAACCTCTTAAAGACCATGAAACCTCGGATTTTGGCATTCTATCAAACGAGATTTCGGTACCAAGACCATATGCCAACGCACATTGATCCACACCTGTTTCAGTTGATTTAGGTTTATATCACCGTGCCGAACTTTGAAATGATTTTGAGCCTACTGACACATCATTGTAGAGGCTACTTATCGTTTCCAATTCTTTTAAAATGATAAAGATTCAGATAGTCCAATGATTGCTTAATATCATTTTCCTTTTTTCACTTAATGAAAACTCATTTATGCTTTTCTCATTTTTTTAATAAAAACTGCACACAAACTACAATTTGTATTAGATACGACAAATAATCCAGACTCAATCAAATTCTTGAAGATCATCATTTGATGAACTTTCAAGATTTGTCCATTATGACCACCAATTTGAGAAACGAATTATTCTCCCCCTGAACGTTAAGATCTTTTCAAATTTCTCCCTGAACTCTCACGATTGACAATTTGTGACCCTGAAAGTGATATTTGACCCTTGAATTTTGTAAAATTTAGATTTTATTTGTGTTTCGGCTTCGGATATGAGATTCTAATTGAAGAATTCTTGTATTCCAACATCGGTCAATCAAAAATAAAGACAAAAGAAAAATCCTTTTGGGTTTTTCAAGATAATCAAACAGAAATTAAAAAATGCAGGAAATCTAAAAACTACTCACCAGCATATTTTTGTGAGTTTCATCTGTTAGGGAAACATATCAGTGTTCGGACTAATCTAGTACCCTTATTTTTTTAGTTTTATTTCAAATTAATAATAAGCATCCTACAACAACTGGCAGTATTGTTGTCCACCTAAACTCAAAATCAAGTTTTATCGCTAGGCACTTTAGATATGTTAAGGTAATATTAAGACTGATGTACAAGGTGTTCCCCGCCACGCAACACATTTCCGTATCAAGGCATGCACAAAGCTTCCTTGTAACCGGTGAATAAGCTGTTGTCATCTGTATTTACAAGGAATGAACTCAGTGGTGATCAGGTCTGCAAGAACGCTGCAACAGAGAGACCAGTGAGATTCAGACCAGGGTTCAAGTCAAATACCGTATATTGATTTGTCGGTACGATGCTTTAGGTATATGATTTGATACCTTTGAGTGAATTCTCTTTGAGAATAGGGTTTTGGCATTTATGAATCTTTTGGCTCTTTTAGGATTCCCAGACGTCTCCTGATCATAATTTATTCTATATTTTTTTGTTTTTCTTTTCTTTTTCCCATAAATGACATAGAGGTGTCTCAGTTGTAGACTCCGAACCCAATGTACGACACATGTGCCACTCTTTTTATTATGAGAGACGTCTAGTTCACCCCGGATGTACCAACCTCTTAAAGACCATGAAACCTTGGATTTTGGCATTCTATCAAACGAGATTTCGGTACTAAGACCATATGCCAACGCACGTTGTTCCACACCTGTTTCAGTTGATTTAGGTTTATATCACCGTGCCGAACATGGAAATGATTTTGAGCTTACTGAGACATCATTGTAGAGGCTACTTATCGTTTCCAACTCTTTTAAAATGATAAAGATTCAGATAGTCCAACTGATGGGTTAATATCATTTTCCCTTTTTCACTTAATGAAAACTCATTTTTGCTTTTCTCATTTTTTTCATTTTTTTCATTTTTTTTTATTTTTGATTTTCTCATTTTTTTTCAAATGTTTTTGTATTTTTCTGAATTTTCTCCCCTTAAAAATCTAAAAATTTGCAAAAAGACAATATTTTTGGATTTTTCTGATTTTTAAAGAAAAATATTTACAAAATGATTTTCCGATGTGGTTTACTCTGATTTTCCCAAAATGCCTTTTACTTTTCAAAGATAGTCAAATTTAAAATTTTCAAATGGTTTGGTAAAAAAATTTTAATTCGGTAGTCATTGTGGACATAAATAATCACTGGATCCTTAGTGATTGTTATGGAATTTACACTATTAATAAGAAGATGGAGGTGATAAGAAAATGCAAACCGTAGTCAAGCATGTGTGTTGTAGTATCCAAAGACAAACCTGGAAACGACAGCTCAATGCAGCTACCTGATTCGGCTTCGCAGGTTGCAGGAAACACATGTGACGACCTCCCAAGAACTGATATCCACCCGTTGTGGATCCAGCTTCAATATTGTAATCACCATTAAAAATACACTAAAGTCAACGAGATCCAGCTTATCGCCATTAGGGTACCATAGACCTTTGGTCGGTAACTCTTTAGATAATGAAGGAACCGTTCTGCAACAATCACCCAGTCCACTCTTATTCATTACTGACATCCGTTGTTAAGTCGAAACATCAGGTCTTGAATCATTCTCATTGAACATTTTCTCTTCTTTCTTCTTCTTCGATAGCAAATCCCCTCCTTGATTGTCTAAGGTTACATATCCTCTAAAGATATTCTGATCAATTAACTGGAGAGATATGATACTTATTTTATGCTAAGATGCCCCACTGTCAACAATCAAATGACTGCTGATAGTTCCTCCTGGAAGGCCCTGCACACTCGTTCAAAGATTAGTTCTGGAGGGGGACCCAGGCCTTGACCATCTCTGGTCGGCCTAGGTCATCAATCATAGGCAGCTCCATCTATCTGCCATGAGGGGTAGGTGTTTTCTCATCAACAACAATTGATGTAGATGGTGCTAATGAAGCAAATAAACACACATATGGTGCTTTAGCTGCTTTTGGCTTCCAAATCTGGTCATGCTTAGCCTTTACAGGTCTTTGCATGGCAGATTTGGGTGGTACCTGAGACTTCCCCTTTGGGTTAGCTGGAGGCTTTGCCCTTTGGTTAGTCTTTGGACCTGCTTTTGGGCCTCCCTTGGGTTGGACCTTTGAGCTTGATGCCTGATCAGCTTTAGGCTTTGCACCATGAACAACAACCTTTTGTTTCTTTATCACATTCTTTGGTGTCACCTGAAGTTGTTGTTCAGGTGACTTATATCTTTGGTTGTTGTATTTAGGGGGCTTAAGTGATTTGCCTTTTAATTTTCTCAGATAGTGACAATTAGCAATCAAATGTCCAACCTCGTTACATTCATAGTATGACCTCCACTCCTCATAGTACTGAGGTTCATACCGTGACTGTCTCGAGCTAACCTGGGAAAATCTAGGGCTACAGCTCCCTTGTGAGCTTCTAAATCGAGAAGTGCTCGGATGTGAATCATAATCAGATGATCTTGGTGAAAAATTTCTTTGATGATTTTGAAGAGAATGTCTCATCTGATCAGTACCTTTTGATTTGATGGGCTTAAGTTCATTGATCTTGGGACCCTTTTGATTTTTCCAAACCGATTCTTTTGATTCACATGTTTGGTGGGTTTGTGTTCAACATGTTTCTTCTGACCAACGAGTTTTCTGATCTGAGCTTCAGTAACTGGTATTTCCTCAAAAATATGTTTAATTAAGGATTGATCAACATTTTTAATTGGAAACTTTTTATCAGAAAATAATTTGTCAGATCCCACCAACATGTACAGCCCTTCCGTGCCTTCAGGAAACTGAAAATGCTTCTTTTCCGGCTCAGGTTCACACAAAATGTGATTTTTAATAGAGCTATGTGAACATGATTGAGCCTTCTCAGTTTCCTGGGATTCTTTATTAAAATCCTCAAGGTCTGCCCCGGTAAGGCCTTTGGTTTCAGCTCACTTCCTGTCTATTTACAGAACGTTTATTGTAACCAAATCCTTGATTTTCTTTTTGCCGAGACTGTTTTTTAAGATCAACATCATTTTTACTTAGCACAAACTTTGCAAACTGAAAACCATCTAGCTTATGTTGGGCTCTTTCATAATCAGATTTTGTTTGCGCTAATTCTTTCTTTATTTCCTCAAGAGTTTCGTTCAGCGTCTTGTTCACTTGCTTATACTTCACTATCTGCATTTGTACTCTCTTATAAGGTTTGAGCACTCTCTAACACTTCTCCGGATTCCACAGTCTCTACTCATTGAGCAAACCACGCAATTTCCCCATTATCACCTCCCATGAGTTGTGTCTTCTGGTCAAAACCTTTCTCAAAACCTTTCTCAGCATGCATAGTAAGTATACTCGCAGCATCCGTGTTTGCTGGGACAGAATGAATTGCAGGAGTAACCGAAACCACAACTGTTTCTTGATTGTTTTGAACATTGTTAAGTTTTCTGGTTTGATTCGGTTCACTTTGACTAGCATCTGACGTTGATTTCCTCTCCAGATGGGCCCACGGATTACATCCGGAACTCCCCTATTGTTGTCGTTGTTGAACTGGTTAGGTGGTCATTGAAGATGCGAAAGCCCATGGTTTGGTTGCATTTGCCATTATGAAAGCCTTGTGAAAAGGTCAACTCTGGGTCAACAAAAGTCAAACTTCGATCAAAGACGGTTAACACGAACGTTTTTTTTTAAAGTCAAACTTGGTCAACGAAAGTCAACTTTGGTCAACGCAAGTCAAACTTAGGTCAATTTTAGGTTCAGCAGACTAACACGTGATTAGGATTTGTAATTGCTAGTTTATTGGTGAGTAGAAGCCTAATCGCATGTAAAATAGGCGAGTACACGTAAATGCTAGTGAACAGTAGAGCGATTACAAGTTTTCAGGTGATTAGGGTTGGCCACGTGATTAGAAGCTATGCCACATACATTAACTGGCGAGTAGCTTCTAATCGCTAGTTGAAACACGTGATTACAGCCTAATTGCTAGTTGTAACTAGCGAGTAGAGTCGAATTGCTAGTTGCACACACGAGTTCAGCACCTACTCACTAGTTATGATTTTGTAATCGCCTGATATGATCTGAGACTCACTTTTGCACAAAAACTACCATTTTTGCTTCAAAATCTTATCAAAAACGATGTGTTTAATCCCCAAATGATTAGAAAAGATACCAAAACACTTTTAGATCAAAACCTAATAAAAAAACACACGTTTTCATCCATAAAACACTCTTAGATTTTGAAAATAAGGGTTTTTTTTATGAAAAACTCAAAGTTTCAAAGTTCAAACAGGTTTTTGATTAAAAATCACAACTTTAACATAAAAACACCTGTTTTAACTCGTTTTTGTTATCAAAACACTCGTGATAAGAGCCTAGGCTCTGATACCACTTGTAGGATCGACTAACGGGTCACCCGGCAATCACGAGCTTGATATTCAGAGTGCGAAATCCTCTGAATATGTTCCAATAACAGAAACAAATAAGAAACTATGATGAACGAGTAATCAACACACACAAAACGGGTCAAAGGTTGTATGATTTATCATTAAAACAAAGAACAGGTGTTTACAAAGATAATCTCAGACCTTCAGACCTTGGGAAGGGTGTTTGGGGAATGTGTGAGGTGACAACTGATGATTAGGGTAATGATTGGATGTATTTATACCTCTTGTACTCGTACAAACCCAAACTAGCGAGTAGGATCCTATCCCACATGTAAAACTAGTGAGTAGGGCCTATACCACATGTAAAACTAGTGAGTAGGGCCTATACCACATATTAAACTAGTGAGTAGAACCCTATGCTACATATAAAACAGGCGATTATAAGGATCCTTGTACTCACATGTAGCATCCAATCACTCCTAAAACGCTTATAAACACTCCCAAACACCCTAGAAACCGTCCAAACATCTAATATACTAGCCTAGGGACATCATGCACTAACAAGATGTACTTTTTTTTTCACTTTGAGCTTAGAAGCTGATAATTTACAAAACGAGAAGAGAAGTCGATAAAACTTGAAGCCGCTTAGGACAAAGTTAAATGTATAAATAAAACAATTGAGGTAAACCATAAATCAGAGAAACTATTGTACAAAGCATTCTTAACATACAAAGTGTGAGAAGGATTTCCAGTAATTGATTAGGGTTAAAAAATAACCGTATCGACCCTTATGTACACTACTGATATTCTCCTATTTAAAATTTTGATAATTAAAATGTAATTAACGCATAAATATAAGATTATGTATAAAAACAATATTTATATAAAGATAGCCGTAGTTTTATTTTTTAATAATATTTTTTAAAAGTTAAAACCTAATTATATTGATAGAATGGGAGACTTTATAAGGAAATTAAAACTTTTACAACACGGTGGGATCCTTAATTAGAACTTTATTATTATCCGCTAAAATCTAAATTATGTATAGAAAAATATTGGATAGAGTACTTGAAAGCAATATAAATAAGCAGTTTACAATTAATATCGTCAAATACTCACGCTACGTTTAACAACCTCTTCTTCAAGATATCAACCTCGAGAGAGCTATACGGAACAACTAGGTAATGGCTAAATCTGTATATTCATACGAGATTATAATCCCAGATTCTAGACAGATTGTCATGGTGAACGCACAACCAGGTGATCATGTGGATAACCTATTGATCATCAATCCCTCTCCGACTCAAGAAGCAATGATTCACTGCAACGAAGATGTCCAATCCGTGTTGTTCGATGATGGTGAGCCTTCTTATAGAACTCATTTGATGAAACTTGAAACGAATAATGTATTAGTATCCGGACTTATATCATTGGATGGCTCTCAAGTGGTGGATCATGAAACTTGTGTAATGATTACAAGTTATATAGTGAAGTATCATGAGTCTCTTTGTGCTGAGGAAACGATTGATCAGGAACATTCCGACGACATTGGTGAAAACAATGAGGAGGAGGAAGAAGAAGTGGGCGTTTGTGCGATTTGCTTTCAAGAGTTTGAGATGGATGAGAGATGTGTGGAACTTGAATGCAAACATGTGTATCATCGACGATGTATTGAGAAGTGGTTGCTGCGGAAGCATGATTGTCCGGTTTGTAGGGATAAAGTTTATCCTTTTTTGAGTAAGTTTTGTTTGTTTAGGGTGGGTTCTTGATTATAAAACTACAACAATAGTATTCTTCCTGCGAATTTTATTGCTTGGTTAATGTTACATGTTTATTAACTGCATAGTATTCAATACGATCTCTTGTTGTATTATTTTGGTTAATCTAAATGAAATTGGATTACTATGAAACAAAGATTACTGTTTGTTTATTGATATGGTATTATTAAGTTTAGGGAAAATAAATGAAGTTTTAAATTAAATGGAACAAAACTGCCTAATCAACATCAAAGAAGTGTTTTTCTACATATTTTGAAGCTTTTGGAAATAGGTTGAGAGCTTTGACTCAAGGGAAACCTCTACTCTTCAAGTTTTAGGTTTTGTATATGAGTTTTAACTTTTACACCTAAACCTACTTTGATGGTTACAGGTCGGAATTGATGTCTCTAATTAGGGGTGCTAATCATAAGATTATCTCCCAAATGAATTTGAAAAACAAATGTGCTTAAAATAAAGTTAAATTTAGTTTGATGATATCAAATTGGGTGTTTTATAAAGAAAACCCAAGTGGTTGATTGAAGCGGGTGAATCTCAAATATGAGATCATGCTAAAATGGATTAAATGGAAAATACTTGGATTGGTATGAGTAACTCAAAGAAGACAAAGTTCTCACACAAACATACTGGGTCGACCAGTGTTATAGAACTCGATAGGCGTTAGCCGGACGGTGGGGTACTGACTAGGGATTAATCAGATTGGATTTATATATATATATATATATATATATATATATATATATATATATATATATATATATATATATATTTTTCCAAATTTATACATACATACATAATGCTAATTTTATACCTTATATGTATAAATTTAGGAGTTTAGACGCGAAATATAAACTAGTGAATATGGAGAGGAGTTAAATATTAAAATACCTAAACTTAAATAACTTTAATCATCTCCATCGTTCACAATATCCCGTTTATTCTTCCCCATTCCTTCTTTCATCGTACGGAACCATTAGACGTAACTAGGGTTCATGGAGTTTCATCGATTTTGCTTCTAAATCATGGATTATCATCAAATTTTGAGGTAAGAACTTGTTTTATTTGATTGATTTGCTCCGGTTTGGACTCGTTCAGATTCATTTTTTTTACCTAATTTTAAGTTTTTAGGTCTGACTAATCGGTGATTAATCGGGACACCCATTAATTGAGTGATTAGCTCAAAATTAATCAGTAAAGTGAGGACTATCGATTAATCACTGATTGATAGGGATTTTTATAACATTTCTCATAACCTTTTGGTATCGATATTGTCAAGAGAGTTTATTACTCTCTCAGTTTATTAGGCTTTTCTTTATTAATTTCAGTAGGGTCATCAAAATAATTATATTAGCAAAATCAGTAATAATGACACCATCTCCGTCAAATTAATACTCCCCGAAACTTGAGCCTATAGGGCGTTAAACCCTGTGAATAGGGATGCAAATGAACCAAACTTTTAGCGAACAGTTCATGAACTGTTTGGCGGGAAAAGTTCATTTTTGTTGGTTCGATTAATAAATGAACGAACACAAAAAAAAAAAAAATCTTGTTCGCTTAGTTAAACGAACGAATATGAACATACGCCGCGTTTATTCGTTTATGTTCGTTTGTGTTTGATAGTTTAAAAGATGAAGGGATAAGATACCTGATCCCGGCGCGGATAGCGTCCCTATCCCAAAAAATACGTATTTCATAAACACTCCACAGTAATCTACCCCGTAGAAAGAAACCTCTAAATGACCAGTCAGACTGCCACGGAACCAATCAGGCGCGTGGTAACCAGCTCATGCATGGATGACTTCCGCTCTATGACGTCACCAATGAAAGGGAATCTCCGCGCGTGTATATACGTGCGGAATATTCGTCTAACCTCAGCTTTTGGTACGAGGTACGGACGATCAAGAATTAAGAAGATTTGGTCAGAGTTGAACATATCCTGCGCCAATCAGATAGCAACACGTGTTAGGAATTGTCCAACAACCACTGATAGGGAATAGCGACATGACTGCTCCTATGCTTCCACCATACTGCTGTGAACAGTACCGATCAGAGCACTATACAAGCATGTCTGCATGTTGCCAGACGTCACATCAGACGCCAGTAGGTGGTCAACCATGCTGTATCAGAAGGAAGCGCCGCGTGCGCCCAATCAGATGGCGCCAAATGGATTTTTGCAGACCAAGTCATACCTTCTCTCACATCAGCATTAATTGCCACTTGTTTCCCGCCATTTTCTGGACCGAAGACATATGGGCCTGAACCAAGGCCCGGACCCGTTACTCCCTTCTTGGGCCAATTCGTTTGGCCCATGCTTTTCCTTATAAAAAGGAGACTTCTTCTCCTTTACTAGGGATCGATCACTTCATACAAGAACTAAGTTATGAAGAAAACACTTGTAATTGTCTTGTATTATTTCCGAGTAATAATATATCCCTCTTTACAGGGTACGTACGTCGATCTAGACCGAACCACGTATATTATTATGTACTCATTCTCACCACACACGTTACTATTTCCCTTCATCTAGGGTTCCGGTTTTGTCATTAGTGTGAGCGAAGGATTGTATCTTGAGCGAACACGAGTATCAAACCAAACCTATCTACTTTTCGAATAGGTTATACACATTGTTTCTTCATTGGCGCCATCCGTACCGGCTAAAAATTTGTCTTCTCTCATCTTTTAGCCCACCCACATGGTTGAACCCAACCCTAACACCTCTACTGTTAACCCTACCGAGAAGGATCATCAGATCCAACTCGGAGGGAACTCTAGTACACCGGGCACTGTCACCAAGCAAACCACCACACGTCCTCAGAAACCAGTTTTCGAGGTACGTGATGTGGACAGCGACGGTGACAGTGACGACAGCGTGGACATAGACCCCAATGAGCGGTTATTCCGCCAAAACGCTAAGAATACGGCCAAATATCAGCACATGCTGATGAAACAAACGAAAAGGAAGGGAAAAACTCTAACTTATGATTCACCACCTCGAAGGAGTCTTAACAGCAAGGAAACCGACGGTCGTAGCGTGGAGTATGGTGGGACACCAACGCTCGGGGCTACGCAAGATCGCCCGACACGTCAGACGGTTATGAATCTTCAAGTGACGGAGATCATAAGGTACGGAGCCACACGAAAAATTCGCGCTCCGTCTCAGCAACGGTCGGGACACACTCGAATCTTGACGATGACTTGGTCAAACCGTACAGACCAAAGTCTTTTGCTGAAAAGTCAAACTTCGTGCCCCGCATAGCGACGACAAGTATACCAAAGAAGGCAAAACTCCCCAGCAGCGTCGGCAAGTACAACGACCTGCGTGACCCTAATGACCACATTCATGACTTTGAATGTGTGGGGAGTTCGGTAAATTGGCCAGTTCAAGTTTGGTGCCACATGTTTGCTCATACACTGACCGGCGCCGCCAGAGTCTGGTTCGATAATCTCCCCGCGGGGAGCATTACGGACTTTGACGACCTTACCAACAAATTTGGTAATCAATTCTCCCATATGTGCAAACACAAGAAAGACAGGGCGCACATTCTCCTGTGTCAGCGCACCGATAACGAGTCCATTGAGGACTTCATCGTGTGCAACAAAAGAGTGGCCCTACAAATACGGTGTGGAGAAGAACTCACTCGCGCAGCCTTCATCCAGGGTGTGCGCAATGAGGAATTAATGAAATGCATTACAGGCAAAGATGGCATCCCAGAATCCTGGGATAAACTCATTCGCGCGGCTAAGATTTTTGCGTCTTCTGAAAAAATTTTCCGCCAAATGCGTGGCTCATAACATCACCATAATAATAATAATAATAATAATAATAATAATAATAATAATAATAATAATAATAATAATAATAATAATAATAATAATAACAATAAAAATAAAGGGAAGTCCATATGGACGCACATTTCGGGGTCTACAAAAGAAGGAAAATACTCCTCCTCTAACGACGCCCGCCAGCTTATCTCTAATAAGTAAACACGGGATCAACGTGGTCATTCCAAGAAAAGCTACAACTGGACCCCGCTAGTAAAAACTCCGTCCCAGGTCCTCAAGACGGAGCATATCACTCTCAGGGAGCCCAAGCCCCTTGGGAAGCGGAAGAACGTGGATACGAGCAAATTCTGTGAGTACCACAATGATTCTAGTTAGCTCAGACACTTTGTCAACGACGTAAATAGAGCCACACGGGGAAATAACAGCGATGACAACCATGCTGAAAGGTCACAAAAGAAAATACGCGAGCTCAACACTCACATGGTTACATATGCCCCGCGCCACCAATGTAACATGACCAAGGCCTGGAAAAAGAGCACCTAGCAGGGAAAACGATCTCGGGTGCAGTAAAACAATGATTCTTGCAAGGAGGCTGACGTTATCCTCCCAAAGGTCTGTGGCGCGGCATCCTCCACTGCCCCATTAGTCATCATCGCCGTTTTCGGACATTATCGCACGCGATACATGTTCCTAGACGGCGGGAGGAGCACCGACATCATGTATGATAAGTGTTTTCAACAACTGGATGATGAAGACAAAGCCAAGCTCGTACCGGTCAACGAGCCAATCTCCGGCTTCATCCACGAAACCATAATGCCTTGCGACATGATCTCCATGCCAGTCACGATGTCAGATGACAAACATGAGCGCACGGAAGTCTGCGACTTCATGGTTTTGCTAACTACATCCCATCATGACATCTTGCTCAGTCGTGAGGGCATTGTGCGCTTCAACGCGAACGCATCTACACTACAGGGAATGGTTGGTTTCCTAACCAGGACAGGCGTTGCAATCACCAGGGGGAACAAAGATTGTCACATGGCGGACAGCGCCAAACCCCCGGAAATAGTGAAAACTGACGCCCACACCAAGTTGGAAAAATGGGTTATCAACCCTAAATTTCCGGAGCAATCGGTGGTCATTAGCCAAGTGATCTCGGACACCATCTGCAATCATCTGAAGCAATTATTGATCAAGAATATGGACGTCTTTGCCTCGCAACCGTCGGTCATGGTTTGTGTTCCGCGCGAAATCGCGGAACACAGACTCAACGTGTATTGATCGGTAGAGCCAGTCGTCCAAAAGAAGCGGAGCATGGGTCTCGAGAAAACAAAGGCAATGAACAAGCAGGTTACCGAGCTGCTCAATGCGGGCATCCTGCGCCCCATTCGGTACCAAACATGGGTTGCCAATCCCGTCATGGTCCGGAAAGCCATCGGAGGATGGCACATGTGCGTGGATTACAAGGATGTGAATAAGGCGTGTTCCAAAGATTGCTATCCTTTGCCGGAAATAGATCTGAAAGTGGACTCACTGGCCCCTTACCGCTTCAAATGCTTTTTGGACGCGCATAAGGGGTACCGCCAAATTCAAATGGCAAAGGAAGATGAGGATAAGACGGCTTTCCGCACAGACATTGGCTCTTTCTGTTACACAAAGATGCCCTTCGGCCAGAAAAACGCGAGCGCCATGTATCAGCGCCTCATGGACACAGCCTTTGTCAACGAAATTGGCGTACAACTAGAAGTATACGTCGACGATCTTGTAATCAAGAGTAGGGAAGAGGGGCACATGCTACGGGACATTCAGAAAACATTTGATCCTGTGCGCATGAAACATATCAACCACTGTGTACACTACTGATATACTTGTCGTACTTAAAATTAAATTTTGAAAAATGTAATTAACTCATAAATATAAATATAAGATTATATATTAAAATAATCTTTAAAACAGATATCCGTTTTTTATTATCTAAAATAAAAACCTAATTAATATTTTGATAAAATGAGAGGCTTTAGTAAATTAACATGTAGGGATCATCCATAACTCAATATTCGTCAAGCTATAAAATCGGGTGTTCAAATCAGAATCCTTAATTAGGACTTCATTATTATCCGCTAAAATCTAGGTTAATGTATAGGAAAATATTAGATTGAGTACTTAGAAAGCAAGTCTTATATATATACATCTATAAGTAAGCAGTTTATAATTAATATCATCAAATACTCACGCTACTTTTATCAACCTCTTCTTCAAGATATCAACCTCGAGAGAGCTATACGGAACAACCAGGTAATGGCTAAATCAATATCTTCATACGAGATTATAATCCCAGATTCTAGACAGATTGTCATGGTGAACGCACAACCAGGTGATCATGTGGATAACCTATTTATCATCAATCCCTCTCCGACTCAAGAAGCAATGATTCACTGCTACGAAGATCTCCAATCCGTGTTGTTCGATGATGGTGAGCCTGCTTATACAACTCATTTGATGGAACTCCAAATGAATAATGGATTAGTATCCGGACTTATATCTTTGGACGGATCTCAAGTGGTGGATCATGAAACGTGTGTAATGATAACAAGTTATATAGTGAAGTATCATGAGTCTCTTCGTGAAGAGGAAACGATTGATCAGGAACATTCGGTCAAGATTGGTGAAAACAATGATGAGGAGGAAGAAGTGGGCGTTTGTGCAATTTGTTTTCAAGAGTTTGAGATGGATGAGATATGTGTGGAACTTGAATGCGAACATGTGTATCATCGACGATGCATTGAGAAGTGGTTGCTGCGGAAGCATGATTGTCCGGTTTGTAGGGTTAAAGTTTATCCTTTTTTGAGTAAGTTTTGTTTGTTTAGGGTGGGTTCTTGATTCTAAAACTACAATAGTACTCTCCGTGACAATTTGTAGGGCTATAGTTTCTGATTACAGATTTATTGCTTGGTTAATGTTTCTTGTTTATTAACTGTATCGCATTCAATACTATTTTTTTGTTTGTATTATTTTGTTAAGCTAAATGCAATTGGATTATCATGAAAGAAAGTTTACTTTTTATTGATAGTTTACTTTTTATTGATATGGTATTATTAAGGAAAATATATGGAGTTTTAAATTAAATGAAAAAAAAAAACTGCCTAATCAACATCAAATAAGTGTTTTTCTACACACTCTGAAGCTTTTGGAAATAGGTTGAGAGCTTTGACTCAAGGGAAACCTCTACTCTTCAAGTTATAATTTTAGGTTTTGTAAATGGGTTTTAACTTTTACACCTAAACCTACTTTGATGGTTACAGGTTGGAATTGATGTCTCTAATTAGGGGTGTTAATCACGAACAGTAATCAGGTTTTGATTACAAACACACCTCTATTTCCTGTGGAAGCTTGATACTTGGATTGGTTTGAGTAAGTCAAACAAGACAAAGTTATGATACCAACATGCTAGGATGGTTTAAAATTTTAAAAATGTAAGGTTTTAGTTCATTTTCATAACGTTTTGGCTAATGGTAGACACATGAATCATTTTTGGCTGGGTCATAACTTTTTGGTAATGGTAATGATATTGTCAAGAGAGTTTATTACTCGATTAGTATATTAGGGTTTTCTTTAGGGTTCGGTTATTTAGACAACTAGGGTTTTATCTACACAACCCCCATATGGTCCATTAGGGCCTCCATGGCCCGTCGAGCCCCCACCAGATAGAACGACGGCCTATTAGGGCCTCGACGACCCGTCATTTTACCCTAAATGATTACCAATCATTGTTAATCATTGGCAATGATTGAATAATGATTGTTTGGTTTTTTTATAAGTGTAGTGTGGGTGTTTAAGATGGGTTAGAGATGTGAATATAAATATTTGGTTTTTTATAAATGTTATTTTTTTTATTTGTATAATATGATTTTTTTATATGGATGGGAATATGAATGTTAGGTTTTTATTAACGTTTATATTGCTGAACTAAACAAAACCAAAAATACGAACAATAAAATAAAATAAAATAAAGCATAACATTCAAACATTTACATACAAAATAAAACATGTTGTTCAAATAAAGAAACGATAATATTCAAAATACAAGATCCAAAATATACAAACTAAGGACCCGACCCGTCCGGCTGAACCGACCCATCCGGCTGACCCGACCCGTCCGGCTGATCCGACCCACCCGGCTGACTGGTGGACGCCCCACTCTGCACCAACCACCGTATATCCGCAAGCATCCCCGCCATATCAGCCTGCATCCCCGCCATATCAGCCCGCATCGACCGCATGTCAGCCCGAATCGACCCCATCTCAGCCCGCATCGACCCCATGTCAGCCAGCATCGACCCCATGTCAGCCTGAATCGACCTAATCTGATCCAGAACCTGCTGTTCGGGCCTTTTATGTATCTCTTAATCAAAGCATGCTGACTCTCGGCCCTGTTGGTCGTACTCTGACCGAATGTAAGGTTTGCATCTGACCATGCTTCCACAAACATTTCTGTGAGCGTTGGATTTTATCTAAAAAAACAGGATTATATGATCATACAAGTCACAAATCTAGGTGCGGAAACCCTAGATCTGAACAAATTGATAAGATACAAATCACGACACAATCAAGATCATTTTCAATATCATTTTCATAGATTAACTTTCAATCAATAAGCATTTACACTGTTTATGTTAATCTAGAAACACAAAGATAAACTCTCAAAAACACTCCTGAACCTGAACAGAACCTGGACACAAATGATAACTCTCTTACATAATCAAAAACTCAAAAAGTATATATAGACCCTGCACATTCGCCCCTTGCAGATGGTCGAATGTGAGGATTTTCCACATTCGCCCACTGCAAGTGGTCGAATGTGGTCTTCTGTCCATGTCCATTCTTCATTCGTCCAGTCAACATCTACCTTCGCCCGTTTATCTTCACCTTCGCCCACATTATACTACATTCGCCCAGTAAGAACTACCTTCGGCTATCTACTAACATGTGTTAATCAAGTATATCCAATCCTTAGTCGCAAAATGCATCAACAAACTCCCCCTCGACTATTGATTGGATAGTCTTCTTTGATAGTCCATCGTCTTGTTCATCAGTTTGATTCTGAGCTGCTTCTTCTGCTCATCAGTCATTGGCGGCTCGAATGTTTTCTTCACAGGCTTTGATACATTCGTGATCTTCACAGTTTTGCCAAGTTTACCCTCCAAGTTGCTTCCTGCATTTATGTCATATGCAAAACAAACTCCCACAACTTGAGTGTACTTCCTCGCCTGAGCAAAATCATTGGGTTCATAATAGATCGGATTATAAAACAGCATGATGATGTCTTCGAAAGTGCAATTGATCAGCCACATAGGATCAAATACATGAACATGCTTGTATTTGTCCTTTCCATCCCTCAACACAATCACCGCTTCTGCCTTCCTCCAATCATAATACCAGAATATGAAATCAGCACTGAAATGCTGTGGCATTGGCATCAATGGTATCTTTCTCATCACATTTGGTGCTTTATATATCAACGTCACACGCTTCATATTGGTTTGAGGATCAATATCCCTATGAACTTTTCTGCGAGGATATTGAGGCTGAAATCTCTTCCATCGTGTACGACTTTCCCAAACCAATTTGTCCGCGCACCAACCGACATGCGATCCATTTACCTCGGCGCCTGACATTGGGAATCTGCATAAGTCTCTCACCGCCCAGTACGGTAGAGTAAGCAAATCACAGAATCTGTTGAAGTACAGAATTCCGGTTTCCCATTTCGCAGCAATACACTTCAGTCTGCCAAGATAAGTCCACCCAAGAGCTCTGCCTTTGAACTTGGCATTATGAAAACGATAGAAGTTACCTTGAGCTTCAGGTTTAGGTCGGTTCTCATCCATCTCCTTTAACTTCTTCAGATAATTCTTCAACTCATCAGACTGGTTGGAAGAATCTTTCTTTTCATCACCAAACACCTTCTCAACAAACTCTTCGCTTCTTTTCTTCGCTTTCTGTTTCGCTGACTTGTTTGGTATCTCTGTGAAGTCAGGAAATACTTCATTTTCATCTTCTTTTCTGAAATACTGGGGAAATTCTTCATGAGTAATATCTTCAATCTCAACCTCATTGTTCTCTGGAGTATGCACATCATCAGAATGACTTCCCATATCCTTTTCAGGAATATCAGGAATCGATTCATCCATCATAAACTCCTCAAACGTCTTACCCACCCTCTGTGCGAGACCATCTAGTATTTCTTTCGCCACAGATGCAGGTAGTTCCCCTTCTTCAAGATCTGGATCTTCATATTCCAGCTCGTATCTCAAATCATCAGTCTGGAATATTTCAGCGAAGCATCCAGTGAACTCAATGGTCCACTCCCTCTTCTCCAACATGTTCTTGTATATCAGTTTAGCATCATCAGAAAGAGATCTCACCTTTTCGTTCCAAAAGATACTTTCATCCGAATCTACATTCCCTCCTTTCTTCTTGGAACTCGATTCTCCAGTATCTTTCTTCTTCTGCGATGTTCTCTTCTCATAACTAAACTTAGAAGTATCATCTCCTCCTTCATGATCACTTCCACTGCTAAACTCATCACCCTGCTTCTTCCCTGTACCTTCAGCACCATCATCATCATCATCATCATCATTGTTGTCATCATCATCATCATTGTCATCATCACTTTTATCCGATCCATCATCATCCTCATCATCATCATCTTCTTTCTCTGATTCAGAATACTCATAATCAACTTTCTGCTCGTCTTCTTCTTCATCTTCTTCACCCTCTTTCAACTGGGGTGCTCTGCTATACAATTCTTCAATCAAACCACACAAGCGTCTGTTTTCCTTCTTTAACTCTTTGTTATCAGCCTTGATCAGTTTGATCTTGTTCTTGTTTCTATCACATCTCCTCTCAAGCTTCTCATTCTTAGCTTCCAACATCTGAATCTTTTCATTAATATCATCCTGATTCGATTTCGAAGCAACTACAATCTGGAGCATCTTCTCCTCATTCTGCTTGAATTTAGTGATTTCAGCTTGTTGAGCAATCAGCATTTTCATCATGTCCTCCATCTTCTTATTGACTTGTTTCATAACATCATCATCAACAGTCACTTTCTTTGACTTTGATCTGGAGGGCTCAACTTCAACAGCTTTCTCCTTTTGAGGCTTCCTAAACATATCGAGCACTTTATCCATATCGATATTAAACTGATCGATTGGTAAAGTCTCTGCCTCTTTTCCTTTCTTCTGCTTCTTAGCAACTGGTGAAGATAACTTGGAAGGTGTTCCAGCATCAGGCAATCTCTTACCCTTCAACAACTGAGCCAACTCCTTCTCTCTCAGTTCTTTCACACTAGACTTCTTTGCCATAGTCTTTTGTTTCTTTGTCTTCTTTGGCAAATTAACAACTACAGTTTCACCAACACTCAATTCAGCTAAATCAACTCCCAACCCTTCATCTTCAACTGATTTCCTTCTCCTCTCAGACTCTTCTATCGACTGGTTCAATAATTCAGACTCACCAACCATAGTGGCCTTACGTTTGGTGGTCCTCACATTCTCGTCATCAGAGTCCCACTGTTCATCAACCTCAGTTTCTTCCGAATCCACAGACTCTTCATCCACCAAACTCGATCCTTTCTTCGCCGTCGATTTCTTTCTAGCAGCCTGTTGCTTTGTGCTTCCCTGATCAATAGCCTTTCCTTTGCCCTTCCCTTTGGCTCCAGGATTGACTACTTGACGCTTCCGCTTAGTGCTTGAATCAGCATACACTAAGGGATCATCATTGTCTGAGTCACTATCATCATGTCTAGCTTTGTTCTTGCCTGGATCAGTGTAATCCGGACGAGCCAAAGCTCCAAACAATCTCCTATTGGGTGGTTTCTCATTATCAGCTACACCCTTATAACCTTTCATCCTCATCAAGGTTCTAATATTCATGTGATCTTGGCCTAGAATCATTGTAGGATCCTTCTTCAGCATTCGATACTTGTAATCAAAGATCATCATTAGAAACCTCGGATACAACATAAACTTCTTAAACTTTATACCCTTCAGCATCTCCAACATGTGGTCAAGGATCATCCCAGAAACATTAAATGGTTTGTTGAGTGTCAACGCAACCATTAATGAACTCAAACTCTTTCTCATCACGTCATAACCACCACTAACACATCCAAAGACATGAATCAGTACGTGTGCAAAGTACTTATACTGCACTCCCAGCTTCCCTTTATACATCGATCCGTCAGTGATAGGACCTTTGTATTTCATCCTTAAGAAGCACGCCTTCTGTTCTGTCCAAGATAACTCCCTGGGATCCTCACTGTCTTCAAACTTAATCTGTAACGCCTCCCGAATGTCAGCTTCAGTCAAGAACATCTCCATCTCCTGAATCTTGCTCTTGATGATAGTCTGATTCTCCCAGTAGTCATACTTAGCGTTCTGGTAGAAATCTTCTATTATGTCTTTGTAAATGATGGTTGGTGTGGCTAGAGCATGTACAATCCTGCTCCTCTTCAGAAATTCAATAATGCCAGTAAACTCCGTATTCTTCTCCACGTCTCCTAGATACGCGCAACAGTTGTGCGATCGTTCGAAAGGCCAACTGCTCGGTGTAGATGTTTCAGCTACGGGGACTGGATCTTGAACAGTGATCTCTGCTGGAGTCTCAACATTCACTGCTGGAGTTTCAATATTCTCTGGTTGTTCAGCCATCTGCACACGAAAATCAATAAAACGCGTCAAAACACAAAAACGACAAAAACATAAAAATTTTTGGTTAAAGACATTTGCACATTCGTCCATTTTGAAACTGGCCGAATGTGGAAATAATTGGTCGAATATGAACATATATGGACGAAAGTGAATATAATCTTGATAAAAGTCACATTCGTCCGAAATGAAAGTACATTCGTCCAATTCATTCACTTTCGTCCGTTTAGAAACAACCGAAGGTGAAATGTTTACCCCCAAATTTTAAAATTTTGCCATTATTAGTTTTAACTTGCAATTTTGATTCTAAAATGTTCTAACAATGCCGACTAATACTCGTTTACAATCAATTTTGTTAAAACATCAGTTTACATAGGTTTTCAATTGGAATTAGGGTTCATCGTGTTCAATCGATCAAAATTATCATGTAAACACGTTTTTATCCTAATTCCTTCCATCATCTCCCCCTAAAACCTATGTGAAATGATCGGCAATCAAAATCAAACATTAAACATCATCAAAAATTTCTAGAATAGAAACCCTAGGTCCGGTTCTTTAAACAATCAATTTGGATCTGTTATTGCGTCCATTACCTGCAATATTATGCTTAAAAAGATGAGCAAAGTTCAGGGAACAAATCAAAGTAATATAAAATGCAAGAGCAACAAGGTCTGGTTATGGCAGAAAGTTTGAAAAAAAATTCAGAATGAAGAACTCGAAGGTGACAGACGTATATAAAGGGTGCCACGTTCGACCGGTTATGATGGACGAATGTGGGTAATAATCACATTCGCCCCAATGTAATGGCACGAAAGTGATAAATGTCCACCTTCGCCCCTAATTAAAGACCCGAAGGTGAATCTGAATACCCGGAAGTGGAAATGTCACCCGGAAGTGAAAATAACCACCTTCGCCCAAAACAAAAACGGTCGAACTTGAAGATTTTTCCACATTCGACCCATTTAAGGGGCGAATGTGAAATGGAAAAATCTGAAAATTTCGCCAAATCACGAATTCGAATCCCGTTCAACATTTTTCAATCCGTTAAGCTTCCAAAACTCAAATTTTCACATTTTGAATGTCACAAAGTCCAGATGGTGTTATCAAATCTCAGAAATTGACCATCAAGCATCCCCGGATATCAAAAATAAAGCAGAAATGCAAATCTTTAGGATTTTCTGAAATTTATATCAAAACACACCTAAAATCTTTTTGGATTTTGTAACTTTTTGACAATAAAAGTAAAATGCAACAAAGTAAAATGCATTAAAGTAAATGAAAACAGTAAACATTTTGTGATTTCCGGTAAGAGGATCATATCAGTTTTCTGAGAAATCTGAACACAGCGTTGATCTTGTTCAATATTATCATTAGAAAACAATATGTGACACGGCAATTTCTGATATTGTTGTCCACATAAGCTCACATGCAGACAATTACGCAATGCTTTAAAATGATACGAATTAGATGTATTAGACTAACACATTGTGGTTCCCACACACACGACATACTCCCGTATCAAGAAGTAATCTGCACAAAGACTCATTGTAAAGCGTGATTATGCTTTCATCGTCTGTAATTGTACAAGATATAATGCATAGAGGTATATAGGTCAGCAAATTAATGCAGCAAAGTAACATATGCATCATACCAGGTTGAGGACTGATATTAATCATGACTTGCATCAATGATCAATACGATATTATAGATAATCTTTGATCATCATATAACATGGAAAGTTCCTCAATTCGGTAACTTTAGGTTTTGGCATACAGCTCTTTTATAAAGACACCCTGTCTGATCTAGGTCCGTAATGACTTACAGCAAAAGATCAGATAGGCTATCCCCAGACAACTAATAACATAACGACCCTAAACCTCCGAGTTTTGTACAAACACCCTATCAAACGAAATTACGGTACTAAGACCATATGCCCATGAGGTGTTCATCCACAAACGCGTAGTTTGTTATGTTTGTATCACTAATGCACGCAATATAAAGTCTACGAAGCCTATCAGCATATCACACGTAATCATCATACGTCTCATTAAAACTATACAATTCTTTAGCCTGTGTCAGATCCCCACTGATGTACTATCATTTCCTCTTTTTATCCAGGAAATCATTTTGGGTTTTTCTTATTTTTAGAGTTTTTGAAAATTTTTCAATGTTTTTGGTTTTTCTGATAAAATGACTCCCCCTAAAATAAAGAACATATTTTTGGGTTTTTTTAATTTTTCTGAAAAAAAAACAAAACAAAAATTTGAAAGAAACAATCCACTTGAAAGCATCAACTTCTTTGAGGATTAACCAACCCCCTCGAAAGCATCAACTTCTTTGAAGATTATGATAGTAAAGAGAAATTCCCAATTAGCAAAGAGAAATTCCCACTTAGCAAAGGTTTAAAACTAAAACTAAAAACGAAAAATGATAAACCGAGGAGCCGATTAGTCCTGTTTTTCCTTTATATTGTTTACTTTCAAAAGATATTCAAAGCGGGATCTGTCAAAAGCTTTTGTAAACAAATCTGCACGTTGGTAGTCAGTATGGATTTTGACCATGTCAATCAATTCCTTAGCATAACAGTCACGGATAAAATGATATTTAATCCGGATATGTTTAGCTTTAGAATGATTTTCAGTATTTTTAGTTAATGCAATTGCGGCTTCGTTATCACAGTGTATAGGGGTTTTAAGAAACTGCAAACCGTAATCGACCATCTGTTGTTGAATCCAGAGCACTTGCGAACAGCAACTCGAGGCTGAAATGTACTCGGCTTCACATGTAGACAGTGCGACGGAAGTCTGTTTCTTGCATTGCCAGGTAATTAACCTGCTCCCTAAAAACTGGCAACCGGCTGTTGTTGATTTGCTGTCTTTGTCACAGCCGCCCCAATCTGCATCACTAAAAGCAATAAAATCAAAATCATCATCATTAGGGTACCAAAGTCCTTTCGATGGACAACCCTTCAGATATCGAAGGATACGCTTGACCGCCGTCAGATGACTTTGTTTCGGCTTCGATTGATAACGCGCACAGAGACACGTTGCATACATAATATCTGGTCGAGACGCTGTCAAATACATCAGAGATCCGATGATTGCTCTGTATGTAAATGGGTCTGTCAGCTCCCCCTTAGCGTCGACTCCAATCCCGTGATTGGGTTGAATCGGGGTATCCATCGGCTTAGAGTCCTCCATCTGGAATCGGCTCAAGATGTCGGCAACATATTTCGTCTGGTGAATGAAGATCCCGTCGGGTCTTTGATCCACCTGTAAGCCGAGGAAAAACTGCATTTCTCCCATAGCGCTCATTTCGAACTTCTCCTGCATAACAGTTTCAAATTCCCTGCACAAGAGTTCGTTAGTTGAACCAAAAATAATATCATCAACGTAAATCTGTACTAGAAGCAAGTCATCTCCCGTCTTCTTCGTAAAGAGGGTACAATCGACGAGGCCGCGCTTGAATCCTTTGGAGATAAGGTATGTACTTAGCTCTTCGTACCACTGTCTTGGAGCCTGGTGCAAACCATATAAAGCTTTGTTTAGCACGTAGACCTTGTCCCGGTGGATTGGGTCCTCAAAGCCCGGTGGTTGCCCGACATAAACCTCCTCCTTGACTTTACCATACAGAAATGCGCTCTTGACGTCCATTTGATAGACTTTGAATTTCTTATACGAAGCAAACGCAAGGAACATCCGAATAGCTTCCATTCGTGCTACTGGTGCATAGATTTCATTGTAATCAATTCCCTCAATTTGATGGAAACCCTGCACAACCAATCTGGCTTTGTTCCTTACAATAACCCCACGGTCATCCTTTTTGCACTTAAACACCCACTTAGTGCCAATTTTCTTTCGTCCCGGCGGCAAATCTGTGAGCGTCCAGACTCCCAATTTCTGGAATTGCAATAACTCTTCCTGCATTGCCTCAACCCATGCATCTTCTTGCAAAGCGTCTTTGTATGTCCTTGGCTCTACCTGTGACACATAACATGCAAACGACCAATCATTTTGGTCACCAGATTTCTGAATTTTGGCATACAATGCTAAAGCACCAAAACTCTCTGGCGTATTAACGCTTTTAAGCTGCCCTCTGGTCATCACTCCACTACCAGGATCACCGATCACTTGCTCCAGCGGGTGAATACGATGAATCCGAGATTCCGGATTAACAGGTACAATCACTCCCGTCTGAGCAGTCAAGTTCTCTGTAGCATCCTGATCATGACCCGTGTTAGATGATGAAGCAACATCTGGATTTGGAGTTGGGTTCACAGTTTGCTCTTCTAAGTCTTCTGCATTTTCAAGAACAGCTTCTTCAAATTGTTCATCTTCAGATTCTGAAGTGTCTAATGAAGTTGAAGCTTCTTGAAACAACTCTTCTTCTTGTGTAGGAACACTGGTATCACTAGAAGTTGGTGGGGGGTTTACAGTGATTGGACGCATCAACGGTGAAGTTGCCGCGTTTTCACACTCGTAAAGTAATCTGATCACAGCTTCTTCAACCAGGCTATCTAGGTTGAATGATTCAAAGAAATCTTTGTAATCAAACATCCAATCAGGGCCCGTGCCTTGCAAATTTTGTGTGTATCGTTGAACTTCCACGTTAGCCCAATCCTCCACTTGACGAGTTCGTTTGTTGAATACCCGTTTGAGCGGGGTTGCATATCCAACAAAATATCCCTCTTCAGCTTTAGGACTAAATTTCTCGCTTGGATTCAACATTGTACATGGCGCCCCAAATGGTTCTAGATACTCTAAATTGGGCTTTCGTCGGTGTAACAGCTCATAAGATGTTTTTGCAAACTTCTTCACTGTCAAAACCCGATTTAATGTGTAGTTTGCTGCATAAATCGCCTCATTCCAGAACATTACTGGAAGATTTGAGTCAGCGAGCATCGTTCTAGCAGCCTCAATCAGAGTCCTATTCTTTCTTTCAGCAACACCGTTCTGTTACGGGGTATACGGAGCTGAATATTCATGATGTATCCCTTTGCTTTCACAAAGTTCATCCATCTTTGCATTTTTAAACTCCGTCCCGTTGTCACTCCTGATCCTTTTGATCTTCAAGTTGTAGATATTCTCCAGTCGAGTGAACAGAACTTGTAAGTTGGTAAAGGTGTCGCTTTTGTTCTTCAGACACATCACCCATGAGAATCGTGAATAGTCATCAGTAACGACTAAACAATAAAGCTCTCCAAGATGACTTTTGCGCTTGACCGGTCCAAAAAGGTCCATGTGCAATCGCTCAAGCGGCATCTCAACAGAGTTAACCTTCTTCACTTTATGGGATTGTCTGTGTTGTTTTCCTTTCATGCAGCTCACACACTTGTCGTTCAGATGGAAATGTTTCACGTTTACTCCATCGACAAGTTCATTTCTCACTAACTGATTCATTTTCCTCAAATGAATGTGCCCCATCCTTCGGTGCCACATTATCGATTCTTTTTCGGTCGCCTTGGATAGAAAGCATGTTATCTGTCCCTGTGGTGTCATTGCCTTGGACATATCAAGAATGTAAAGATTGTTGACTCGAGGTGCCATCAACATAACCCACTCCTTTGGAATCTTGAAGCCCGGTTTGAGGATGTAGCAGGATTTGTCATCAAAATGCACAGAAAATTGTTTGTCGCATATTTGACTGACGCTCAACAGATTATAGTCTATCTGTTTGACATAAGATATCCGCTCGAAAGTCACAATCCCGTTACTCACGCTCCCTTCCATCGTTATATAACCTCCTTTATTTCCCGCGAACGCAACATATCCTCCATTAATATTCTTCACATCGAACAGCAACGCCAAATCCCCCGTCATGTGGCCTGAAGCTCCACTATCAACAATCCAGAGACTGCTAATAGGGCCAACTGAAGCTCCCTGCACACAAAAAGTAAACAATTAGTTCTTTCGGGGGACCCAAGCCTGAGTCTTGGGCCTTTGAACTTTGGCTTTCAAAGAATCATTCTCAATGACTTTCTCAACAACTTTCTGTTTTGAATCAATCGTTTTCTGATTTTTCAAAACAGTTTCACTTTTCTCACTCACCTTTGACGTAGAGGCTCCTGGAGAACCATTAGGTGTCCAAGATTGTTCAAACCTTTTGAGAATACGGATTTGAGATTTTGGTTTCTCAATAGGTTTCTGAACATTGTTACTAAAAGTAACTTTCTTAGCAACCTTATCTGAATGAACAGACTTAGGTCCAACATTTGACTTGACAATTGGTTTTTGTGGAACCTTTTGTCTATCAACTGTTGTGTTTACCACTGGTTTTCTCCAAGATTGTTCCATTGCAATCCGATTCCTCCGATCATAATGAAATGGACGGTTGTTCCTCATTTGAAAATTGTTTTGATTATGAAAATGTTGTTGTTGAGGAACAGTCCGTCTATGCGGTGGAATATAATGATCAATCGGCTTTTTCATGGAATTCTTAACCTCAACTTCATGTCTCTTGTGCCTTACATATGGACACTGAGCAAGTAAATGCCCGCGTTCTCCACATTTAAAGCACTTTCTATATTCCTCAAACACATAATGAGCATTTGGTGAAGCAAATGATTTTACAGGAAATTGATCATTATATTGTTGATTTCTTAAACTCTCAGGAAGTGGTCCTTTCGAGTAAGAAGGTTCATGAAAACCATTTGCTTTATCATCAGGTCGAATAAACTCAGTGACATGAATTTTTGGCTCTTGAGGAACTTCTGAAAACAGTTTCTTTAAGATTTCTGGTGGAATTTCATTGGTTCTTTCATGTTTTGGAAACCATATTGTGCTTTCTTGCCAGATTTTATCAAGTTTAGAATAGTTAACATTTTTAATAGGAAATTCCTCATCAGCAATGATTTTATCGGATCCTTCCATCCGATAAAATACCTTTACAGGTTTGTCACTGGTTTCATTCAGCTCATTCTTTTCAATCACATTCTTAACATCATTCTTTTTCTTAACATCAAACTTTTTCTTAACATCAAACTTTTCAGACTTCTTATCATGAATAGCTTTTGCCATCGGATGAATATGATCAGATGGTGACACTGGTTCGGTAGTAATGATGTGATTTTCTTTTGGAATCTCACATTCATTATCAGATTTATCACTACCAGTATCATCATTATCTGAGTCTGAACTATCACTCTCAGCATAAACACCCTCACTGTTCAAGCCCAAAATCGGTCTCACATCTTCAGGATATGGATCACCAATACTCGAGGTATTAGATTCCATTTCTGATGATGAGTCTGATTTCACCGAACTCTCCGGTATAACTTGATGATAGTTATGGTTCTCAAAAAGAACCGGAGATGGTACAGACTTGTAGTTGGTGGTGTTATCATCAATGATATGATCCACGACATAAGCAACATTCTTATAGCTTTCTAACTTCTTGTTAACCTTTTCAGCAAAGCATTTAATGGCAGCCATTTCTAACTTGGTGTTTTCAATTTCATTGATGTAGTTATTTATTGCCAATTGTTTCAATGACAAAGTATTTTTCAAGTCAGAAATGTCCTTTTTATAGCCATCTAAAACTTTGTTAAAAGCATTTAACTCTTTGCGAGTAGATTGACAGTTTTGAATAGCACTATCACGTGAAATTCGGAGTTGTTTATTCTCCTCTGTCAACCTGTCACAAGTCCCACAGTATTTATCACTCATGACATCAGTGCTAGAATCAGAACTTACAGGTTTTGGCGGTTCGGTCATGGCCATCAAAGCAAAATGAGCTTCCTTTCCAGTGAAAAACTTTGAGTAGTCGATCTTTGTGAAAGCATCATCAGCTATGCACGACTTCCTCGTCATCAAAAAGTCAGCTTCTGCCAGCAACTGGTCAATATCATCATCCAAAGAATCAACACTTCCCTCTGTGTCTGATTCGCTCTCAGAGTCTGAATAGACTGATTTACACTCCTCGGGAACATCAGAAACTGAATCAATCACCATCCCAGAACTCTTCTCCTCAGCCTTAACCTTAACAGGTTCATTTTCCACTTCCATCTCTGTCTCAGAATCATCACTTTCACTCTCCTCAGTTTCTTTCTTCTCATCAACCGCCACTGACTCTTCCAAATCAACCTGATAGGCAACACATGCCACATTCCCACCAGTGGTCACTTCCTCAACTCCTATTTGCATACCCGACCAGTCAAACCTCTCATCCTGCTGAGTCACCAAGGCTTGGTTCTGACTCGCATTCTGTTGAGTCTCAGTAGGTGTAGTGATAGGTACAACTGTTCGGTTTGGGTGATTAGGAGATTGGTTTTGAATCTGGTTTTGAGTGTTTGGTTGTCTGTTTTGGTTGTTAAAGTTTCGGTTTTGGTAGTTGTTGTTGGTTTGGTAAGAAACTTGGTTTTGTTGACGGTTCTGGTAATTTGCATTGAAAGGGTTTCGGTTACCTTGTTTAGGTGGCTGGGTGCATTCCCTTTTGAAGTGTCCTTTCTCTCCACAATTAAAACATGTAACCTTCTCCTTGTTAAAACCATAGGTTGTGTTGGGAGAAGTTGCCAAGTCAGTCCTTCCAGTTTTCTCTATGAACTCTGTTGCTCTCCTCATTATACTCGCAAAAGCCCATTGAATGTCAATGAGTTCCATCTCTTCTTTATCGATCTGTGCGTAGTCTTCGTTGGTCAAGTTGTTGTTCCCAATCTGACTAGCAACCAAACCATTGTAGGATGAAACCATAGCAGAGACTAATGCAATGTGTTGCTGAGCAACCTCCACAGTCACATTTCCTAAGTTGGATGTGTCCAAAACCACCGGTTGTTTATGTTGAGTAATTTGGTTTGATGGTTGTTGTGTTTGGTTAGCGGTGTAAAAACTAGCTTGTTGCATTGGAGAGACTGGTGAAATGTAGGAAGTATATTGTGGTGGTGTGTATGATGGTTGTGAGTAGGAATTGTATTGTGGTGGTGTGTAATTGGTGGTTGGTTTTGATGAATCCATGACATTGGAAATACATGCAACATGTGGTGCTACACTTCCAGAGCTCGAGTTTCCAGCTGAAACTGAAGTACCTCCAAAATACAGACTTGGATTCTGAGGAATCTGTGACCTCCTAGCTTTCCTCCTATCCTCCAGCTCTTTGTTCTCCAACTTCTCAATAAACTCTGAAATGGTCCAGAATTGATAAGCATCCTTTTCTCTGAGTACCTCCACATGCTGATCCCATTGTGGTGGCAAAGCATCTGCAAACTTATCCACCTGCTTAGTCATGGGAATCTGTACACCATAGCTAGACAATTCAGACAATAAATGCATATATCTCGGAGTTAGTTCTTTCAAAGTTTCATTATTAATAAAAGAAAAATTATCAAACTCTTTAACCAATTCCTCCATTCTAAGACTCCTGGTCTTTTCATTTCCATCACGCTACCTCTTCAGCTTATCCCAAAGCTGCTTCGACGTAGTACATGTCCCAAACTGATGCAACAGGTCACTTGTGATCGCCTGTGTCAGTTGAGAGAACGCCTTCTTCTCCACCACGTATTTCTTCTTTTCATCCTCAGTCAAGCTCTCCAGAGGAATCAACTCACCGGTATTCTCCAGAATCGGTGCTGTGTATCCTTTCACGATCATGCTCCATGCCTCAGCTCCTTCAACTCCCATGCCCTCCAGATGGATCTTGAACATGGTGTGCCACTGGTTATACTCTTGCATATCCATGAGCTTCGGTGGCCGAGTCCCACTACCTGTAGACAAATCCTTAATCAAAGTAGAGATAGCGTTAGTGGTTTGAGTATTTACCGCCGCTGCAGCTACTCCCCAATAATCTGATTGTAGTGCCGGATGTGCTACATTCTGAGGCATCGTGCTCGTTGTTGTCATGTAGTTATGTGGTTGTGAGGATTGCGTGTTCGACTTTTGAGCTGCCACTGTCCATGGGTCCATTGTCTGCTGTTGTGGTTGTGTTGACGCTGATCCCTGAGTAGTCTGAAAACGCCACATGATCACAATCTGAAAATCTCAACACTTAGAAAAATTTTCAGCAAAAATCCTTAGGTTCGCCCAAAAATAGCACTTTCGTCCAAATTTTTCTAGGTTCGTCCACTATTTCTCACTCTCGTCCAAAATGATCTCACTCTCGTCCCAACAGTGTTAACCGAAGGTGGAAATGACCAGAATGTAAATCACACTATCACACTTTCCACTTTCGCCCGAACAAAAACGGTCGAATGTGGAATATAATACCCGAATGTGAAAAATTCTAAACAAGTTTTCAGGTTCGTCCACTCAAACACTCAGGTTCGCCCACTTTTTGTCAGGTTCGCCCACAACTCTCAGTCCAGGTTCCAGGTTCGCCCCATATCAGCAGATCTCATTTTTGAAAAACGGTTATTGTTTGAAAAACGGTTATTTTGATCTCAGATTTTCAAAAGTTCATGGATTTGAATGATCTCAATCAGGTTATGTTTCGGATTTGATTTGGAACAACTTTAAGTCTTGGAAAACTTGAATTTGACCACAAAATCACCTTTAAATCGATTAAAAACTATGTTTTATAAGAGTTTTTGTAAAAACAGATGATAATTTGTCTAAAACATGTCCAAATCAACTCTGATCTTATCAAACTTGTTGTTGTATGATCCTCTGGCTCTGATACCACTTTGTGAGCGTTGGATTTTATCTAAAAAACAGGATTATATGATCATACAAGTCACAAATCTAGGTGCGGAAACCCTAGATCTGAACAAATTGATAAGATACAAATCACGACACAATCAAGATCATTTTCAATATCATTTTCATAGATTAACTTTCAATCAATAAGCATTTACACTGTTTATGTTAATCTAGAAACACAAAGATAAACTCTCAAAAACACTCCTGAACCTGAACAGAACCTGGACACAAATGATAACTCTCTTACATAATCAAAAACTCAAAAAGTATATATAGACCCTGCACATTCGCCCCTTGCAGATGGTCGAATGTGAGGATTTTCCACATTCGCCCACTGCAAGTGGTCGAATGTGGTCTTCTGTCCATGTCCATTCTTCATTCGTCCAGTCAACATCTACCTTCGCCCGTTTATCTTCACCTTCGCCCACATTATACTACATTCGCCCAGTAAGAACTACCTTCGGCTATCTACTAACATGTGTTAATCAAGTATATCCAATCCTTAGTCGCAAAATGCATCAACAATTTCTTTATAATCTCGGCGCCAAACTGACTCCATGTAGTCATAAACATATGTAAATAACAGAATAATGATGTCAATAAAGAAAATATGTACGTTTGTAAAGCAAAAAATAAATAAAATATATACCCTTTCGACCGTCCCGACACAGTCGATGGTAGAGCGCTTCAAGATTGAATTCGTAAGCATCTGGGTCAGCAGATTTACACAGTCGACCCTAATACTGCAAAAATATCTCCCATTCTTCTTTTGGAAATCCTGCTTTATGAAACTTTGCAATATTTTGTTGAATATATTACCTGCAAAGCAGCAGCAACAACAACAGCAACAGCAGCAGCAGCAGCAACAACAACAACAATATTTTGTTGAATATGATACCTGCAAAGCAACTTCGTAGCATCCGGGAAAACTGCAGCACATGCATTCATTAGAGCCAGATCTCTATCTGTAACAATTACACGTGGCTCCATACACTTCTCCAGCGAATCTTTGAGCCTCTCTAGCACCCATATGTAGTTACTCGTTTTCTCTTTAACGATAAATGCATGGGCGATACAAAACGATAAGTTTGTCGACGTCATACCCACAATTTGAACAAACGGGATTCTGTACTCGTTCGTTGTGTATGTCTTGTAGAATGCATACATTATTCGGGTTTTGTGCTCTAATGGCCAAATGTATATTTGCTGGTTCCAGGCCCTGAAAATAAAGCGTTTCTACCATTTCTTCTTCATGTGGTGTCAGCCTCCTAGCAAAAGCGTGACCCTCAACATGTTTAAAAGGGTCGTGGTTATGATTCGGGTGTTTAACCTCCAACTTCCAACCGTCTTTGCGTAGCCTCCCTATTAACATAAATGGACAGTTAATCTTTTTGCTACCCGAAGCCCGTACTGTGGCTGTAGTTTGTTATTCGCCAGCACGGTCGCATCTTAGGTCTATCCTAAGTTTTCTTGCATTATTTCCCGTGCCTTTTGAAACAGAACGTCCGGTCACTAGGACGTAACCGCTAGCGAGGGCTATATCGTAAGCCCATTGTTTCATCTCTTCAACAGACCCGAATACCTGAAAATTTATACAAGAGTCTAGTCTAAATTCATACTACTCTAAATTATATACTACTGTATATATATACTAGTTCAATCCAACAAACCCTAAAACATGTAAAGATATACTAGTGTAAATAAATAAACGCACCTGCTCGGTTTCATACGAAACATCCGGGTTAGGTTCAACTTTTATGTTAACACCTTTATAAGCATCTTTCTGGTTGTCATCATCTAGGTTAGAGCCGTTATAATCTTCCTTGAAGTCCTTAGCATCACTCCCGCGCGAATGGTAAGTGCCGTACGTGTACTGCGGGTAGCTTGGTGGCACGAAAAATGACTCCTGTTCCTCTACATATTCCCGCCATTACCACGAACCCTGAAGTTAACCTCCTCTTCACCAACTTGAACCCTAGTTCATACCCTACGCTTTCAAAGGCGTAAGACTCGTTCTCAGACAGGTCAACGGTTGAAAAGCTTTGTAAATATGATATCGTGAGACCGGGAAGTCGAGATGGGACGAGGTTTTGGTGGTGGTGATTTTTAAGTTTTGGTTCAAATGGGGAAGAAACTGATCACGTTTTGGTTAAATCTGAGATTATTACGGGCCGTCGAGGCATTAAATGTCTAAACCTAATCCATTTTTATGGGCCATCGAGGCCTCCACGGGCTGTCGAGGCCTCCATGGGCCGTCGAGGCATTAAATGTCTAAACCTAATCCATTTTTACGGGCCATCGAGGCCTCCACGGGCCGTGGTGAAACACCTTTTCAGACTTTTCAGTCTAAACTCCCTGCTTTTCGTGGAGGCCTCCACGACCCGTGGTTTTTCCCTGATTTGTCCACAATGGCCCATCAAGGCCTCGACGGTCCGTAGAAAGGTTGTTTAGGGTTTTTTTGGGTTGTGTAGATAGCATCACCCTTTCTTTATTAAATTGAGTAGGGTCATCAAAATAACTATACATATTAGCAAAAGAAATGGTCTTCTACCTTTTCTGTGGCTACGGTTAAAAAGAAAATTATGGAAAGCTGGGTTTCGAATACTAACTTCAAGTTCAAATGGGTTGCTTGGGTCACTAAGAAATGTAATATTTTGGCTTGGCGAGTGAAGATGGAGAGGATCCCTATGGTGGATGATTTGGGTAGAAGAAACATAGAGATAGAAAATAAGGTGTGCAGGTTGTGTGATGTAGATCTCTAGTCATCGGTTCACATTTTTACGGTGTGTGGCTTTTCGTGTGTGGTATGGACAACGATTGGGAAATGGTGTGGGATTGGTCCGCTCTTTACTTTTCATACTCGAGATTGTCTTTTGTTTTATAAACAAGCGAGAGGTGGTAAATGGGGTAAGAAAGTGGTACAGGGGATTGTGGTGGTAACTCTTTGGTCGCTTTGGAGAGCTAGAAACGAGAAGACTTTTAAAGGAGTAGAAACTAAAATTCCTATGGTGGTCGGTAGTATTAAGTCGTCGATTTTGTGGGTGAAAAAATAGGTCTAAGTTTACAGATCTCTATTGGGATGAATGATGTAAGTACCCTATGTATATGTTGTAATGGCGGGTTAGTGGTCCTTGCTTTGAGAGCGCACACCGGTGTTTTTAATGAAAGTTAATTTTAAAAAAAAAAAAAATGTTAGCAAAATCACTAATAATGACACCATTTCCCTCAAATTAATACTCCCCTAATCCACATGACCCAAGTCTGGCTAGGGTTGTTCACGAGCCGAGCCGAACCGAGCGGACCAATGCTCGTGCTTGGCTCATTTACAAACCGAATCGAGCCGATCGGCTCGTTTACAATCGATACAGAAACCGAGCGAGCATTGTTCGAGTGCACATTTTTTCGAGCGAGCGACGAGCAGCGAGTGAGTTCGGACAACCATAAATATGGGATGTTTCCTTTAATATTTTCGTTGCGTAGTGAATACTTAGGTTCGACCGTTTGAGAATGAGGCTCTAGTTGAGGCCAGTGAGGTGATGAGCATACTACATATAACAATTGTCATGTTGTGGGGTAGGTTGATAGTGGGAGATGCTTGATGGTGGAAAACTAATGAGAATATGAAGTCAAGCTTGTTTTTTAACGACTTAGGGTTTTACAATTACACTTAGTGTTAAGTTATCATTGGGTTGACTAGGCCAATAACTATAAATATAATTATATATATATATATATATATGCATATATTGAGATAAACCCAATAGAGTGGCTTGTATAAACCTATAAATATAATTGTAATTAATGTGTATATATATAATTATATGTATAATAAATTAATAAAAATTATATCGAGCCAAACCGAGCCGAGCGGACCTTTGCTCGTGCTTGGCTCGTTTACAAACTGAACTGAGCCGATCAGCTCGTTTACAACCGAGCGGAAAATCGAGCGAGCAATTTCCGACCAAATTCCGAACGAGCGGCCAGCGATCGGCAAGCGCCGAGCGGTTTGAACAGCCCTAAGTCTGGCGTTAAAACAACCCCTCCCCACCCCCTACTAGTGAGCCCTATCGATGCGGGCGCTAAAGATATAATTATGGAACCCTCAAAATCTAACCGTTGTTATGCGGTTACTTATATATATATATATATATATATATATATATATATATATATATATATATATATATATATATATATATAGGGGAAAGTTAATTTGAGAACACCTATATTTTCATGCGAACCGTGAGAACGGTATCTAAAACCATTCAAATTCAAAATTTCTTTTTACAATTGTCTTTATTACTAAAATACAATCTCAAAAACACAATTTACGCGTAAAAATTCAAACGAATACGAAAATAATTTGTTTTTACACATGTGTAAATTTACTGTTTATACATGTGCAAACTGTTTCATTTACACATGTGTAAAAAGTTAATTTGAAACTGTTTTTGCAAGAAACGATGAATTATTTGGAAAGAAAATTCATTTATTAATGTTGTATTTGGATTATAATGAGGTTTGTATTAAAAAAATTGATTTTGATGGATTTTTTTACTTGTTCTCACGATTCTCACAATATTTAGCGTTCTCAAGATAACCCTCCCCTATATATACACATTTAACCTTTTACATATTTATACCACAACATTTCTTCTCAAACCCCACTAATTCTCTAGCTCAACACTCAAATTTTCAACTTGTTTCTAAACAACAACCTTAATGCTTTCAATCCAAACAACATGCGTTATGACAAAACAAGCTCGTATTTTGTGAATCTTGCTACGAATGAGGTCAAATAGTGACTGGTAATGCAACTACTATTTCCAAACCCACTACAATACCCTCAAGTTTCATAATTCTCCTAAACTCCACAACAATTCTTTCAAGTTCCACAATTCTCACAAAACCCACACATCTTACAAAGCCACAACTTTTGCAAAACGTACCCGAAATCCAACCGACTACAAACAAACATAGACCCGACTACAAACAAACATAGACCCGTAGAAAGGATGCGGAAGAAGAGTGGGCTCCGAAGGTCGTGGAGAGGTGGTCTCTAGTGGAGGAGTTTGTATTGTCACGAGCGTGGCTTGATCTTTCCAAAGACCCCATCGTTGGTAATATATTTTTTCACAAACTGTAATTTTTATAAACATATATTATTTGTTGTCAAATCTATTTATTTTTTTTATTTACGTTTTCTAAGTAGGTACTGACCAAGAGTCAAAAATATTTTGGCAACGTAAACGTGAAAAGTTTTTGCCACTATGAACCATGGTGAATAGCGAATACCGTAGTAACGATTCGTCTTCCAGGAAGTGGTCGTCAATGCGTACAAAAATAAGCAACTTCAACAACATTTACAACTGCCTTGTGAACAATCGGACAAGACCAAGTTGTTCAAGCGACACCAACATCAACAAAGAAAACTAAAATTTATTTAGAGTCTCTTACGATGTCCCTATTAACATGTATGATTCTTGAGAGCTACTTCAAAAATTACCGAAATGGCATTTTGTTCCGTTAGGGCCAACCAGTCAAGCGTCTAAACGGTCGAAGATAAAGACGAGCACATCGAAACCTGTCACACCCCGTCAAGGCGGAAACACGGGAATGTGACTTCAAAAGATTTTCAAGCACAAGGTTTGAGCAACACATGAGATGAAACATTGTGGATCCTAAACATTCCAATTTTGTCATACATAATAAAAATGTAAATTGTCTGAAATACGGAATCAAATGTCAAACATGAAATATTAAATTATTTTTGAAAGTTGGAATATGACGGAGGTGCCACATAGTGTCCACTCAAACCCTTCTCCCAAGTCCCCGAGCTCCATGATCAATTACCTGGAAAACATGCATAAAAGATTTGTCAACATAATGTCGGTGAGTTCACGGGTTTAATGTACTAAATGTAAAGTTTGTGAAATTCGTGTATGACCAATCAAAGCTAGCTAAGCTAATGATTACTGTGCCAACCATGAGTCTCATAACCAAACCTCTTGACTGTTGTGCCTCGCACATTTTACAATAAAGACAATGTATATATAGTATAAAACTAATACTCTTTTGTATATAACCGGTTAGAGCGACTAACCAGGAGTGGGGGTGTCAGTCCAATAGATCTATTTAAGTGTTCCATGGCTACTGTTAGCTAATGGTTACAGTGTAAATGTAAGTACGAGGACTGTTGAGCTCATGAACCGTATATCTCATGTTTCACATGGTAGTCATTATATAAATTCACCCAAATGTAATGTAACTAGTAATGTAGCATGTTTATCCCCTAAAATGCAAAATAGTAACACGGGGCCGTGAAACTTACCTGATGACTGGATATGTGGTCTAGCAAAGCAGAAAACTGAAGTAACTACTGTCCTGACAACAAGTGCCCTATGATATCAAGGACATAGTAAGTTATACATTCTTGGTGTTTACCATACAAGTTGTTCACTCAACTTGTGGACCCTTGTACCATGTATATGTGGGGCCATTGTTTGTGCATGTGACAATTACTACGTATTTTGTATGTACTTTTGTAAAGTAGATAGTTTCGTTAAACCCAGGAGTTATGTTGTAGAAACACGTTTATGACTAACCAATTGGGCCCCATATCTTATCATGGATTATAGAATATTTCCCAATTCAACATGTGTGGTGAATTCTTGGAATAACAAGTGTTTTAACATGTGTTATAATATTAAAATGTTAAAGTTGAGAATAACATACGTTAAGCCATTTTAACATATGTTCATAATAATGCCCAAAACTTTATTATAACGTTTTATTCAAACATCTGATTCTTGGTGTAACATAATCGGCCCTCACATACTTGTCTATGTATAAAAGAGTGATTACGAGTATGTAGGTGTATTTTCCTTTTAAAATCGTAGGTATGTTTGTATATGTATATATATTATGTTAAAGTTCAAAAACGCCAAGTTATTGTTAATCATTTAGCACTATATGCACATATACACCTCTGGTGTATGTGAACCTTCACATATGTCGATCATGATACCGGGTTATCTATTAACAATATTTCATTTGATCGTTTTGCATTTTCACCACATGATACCGTATGATTATTGACCCTAATGTTTAATTTTTTTTACATACCTCAGATTGATAAAAATGCAATCTACTCACCCTTTCTTTGCACATTCAGATAAATGAGAAAACTTATATTTAAAGGGGAAAATCACCAAAATGACCCCTTGACCAAATGACTTACCAAAATGGCCCTCTCCCGTCTCTTTGGAGAGACGGTTCACCAATTTTGAGGCACCCAAAGCCTCTCCAAAGAGGCTGCCTGTTAAAACTAATAAAAAACTGACACCTCATCAGACACACTCTCTCTCCTCGGCCTCTCTCTCCTCTCTCTCCTCACTTTCTCTCTCATCTCTCTCTCTCTATGCCTTTCTTCATCATTTCTCTCTTTCTCTCCCTTCACTCGAATATTAATTATGTTTATATAGTGAAAGGCCGTAAACGTTTTTTATCAATGGTTTATACTTTTTAGAATTTTCACTTTTTTTTATAGTGAATGAGATGAAAATCAAAACAACATATGAGAATTAGAAATCTGAAAATCAAAACAGCATCATGCAAACGTATAGTGAAGGAGCTACACTCATATGAGATAAAGGTTGAGAGGGAAGCAGCCAAGACTTCTGACACGAAGGAGAAGGGTGCCGATCTGTCTCGAAGACGTCACACCGGAGACATCTCAACCCTCACTCCGGAGACGTCTCAAACCTCACACTGGAGACGTCACCGAGATATCCCTGCTCTCCTCATCATAGTTTCTTAAGAGATATGACGAGTTGCGGTTTTGATCTTCATCAAATCATTGTTGTTGGTGTAGATCGTTATGCTTCTCATACTATCACTATGTGATATTTGTACCTGCATACTGACCCTTTATAACCGATTAATTCTGTAGACATGTAGATGTCGAAATTAATGTAGTAGATATTATTAACATTAGGATGAATTAAAAAGAAAGGTATGACCATGATTGACGGATCCACAATTTCCTTTAACAAATGTAGCACAGATTAAGGGTTTAGAGAGATGAGAGAGAAAGGCAGAGAGAGAGAAAGTGAGGAGAGAGAGTGTGTCTGATGAGGTGTCAATTTTTTATTGGTCTTAACGAGAAGCCTCTTTGGAGAGGCCTTGGGTGCCTCGAAATTGGTGACCCGTCTCTCCAAAGAGACGGGAGAGGACCATTTTGATAAGTCACTTGGTCAAGGGGCCATTTTGATGATTTTCCCTATTTAAAGCCTTATACATGTAATACAACTGCACCAAAATATGAACAAATAGAAAATCCCTTTACCCATAATAATTAAAACGACATGAATAAACCTGGAATACTATATAAAACAACAACTCATACAATGATTAATAACATAAAATGTTTAAGCGGTCAAGCCAAACACAATAAACCCCATTGATTTTCTATATTAGTTTTGTTTAGGACACATGTGATCCTTTTTATTATGTACTACAACTTATAAGAGAAAAAAAGTAGCATTGTTAGGTTTATGTACAATCGAAACCTAAGACAACAACACAAAGACAATAGGCAAACCAAGAACAATATCGGTGAGCAAACAAACCTGCTGAAGCATAAATCAAAGAGGAATCTGGGTAGCATCGTTGGTGCTCATATGAAAGGAAATTTAAAACAATCCTGGGGGAAAGTTGAAACATGGACCTGTGTATAAATGTTCCCAATAAATGCAAACCGAGGCTCCCTGATACAAAATCAATGCCATTGGAACAGAGAAGGGAGGGGGGAGGAGTTGGCGTAGGGTTTTTTTTATGTTAATAGTGGTAAAGGTGAGAGCTGAGATATGCAGATAAAGTGAAGATGGGTTTCCTACGCCAACCCATAAAGATTAAATTTATCATTGTAGTTTGAAAAAAGACAAATTTATCCCCTAAGTATGCATTTTTTGCAGGTATCCTTCTCTAAAGCTTTATAATATATTACATATATATGTATCAACATGGTTAATCATTTAATACGAAAGCAATTTGCGAAAAATTCATGATGTTAAAATCCTGAAAGACTTTTTAAATTCAACTTTCCTGGTAAATAAAACAAAAGTACTTTACATGCTCAAAAATAGTATACATACCTAAATTCATTCTTTGAGATTAGTTTCATGAAGTTCTATGAAACATTTGGCCTTGAACACTTAGTGAATTTCAAAAATTTTACAAACCTGATTTAGACCAGATATATATTGGTTGCAGCGGAACTGAATTAGAAACTAATAACATACTCATGATCTATTAGTCTAATGGTATGATTTCCCCCTTATAAATGTGAGGTTGTAAGTTTAAAGCTTTGCATCTGCAAGATACATATGAAATTAATGATGTTAAAATGTTTGCCGTAAAAAAATGAAATCAAGTTCGTATTACAAAACTATTTGTCTCTAATCTCCCGGAGGGATGTAGTGGTAATGATTTAGCAACTCAAGTGAGACCATTCGAGCAGATTTACGATCTGTACATTGCTCGTAAACGTGATAAAAGTGGTAATCGATTTGGTTTTATTTCAATGCTAGATGTTAAAGATCGCACGAAATTACTTAGTAATCTTCGTGGGATTCGGATGGGTGAGGATAAATTATGGTTTAACATCGCTCGTTTTGTACTGGAAGAGGGAGAGATAGGGGATCATAGAGAGGTTTCATCAACATATAATGATAATAATATAAACACTAAAAAGAATGAGGGACAATCTAATACTACTAATCTATACTATTATATAATGCATCCTAGATGAGCATCAAGGTAATTTCACTATCATTTTAAGATGGCATATGAAGAGGCATAAGCATACATCTCTATATTTTAGCCTCTTTCTTCCCATTATGCCCCTTTATACAACATATCATGCATATGGTACATGTGACTAATACACGGTTAATATCTTCTCCACAATGTAACCCCTTTTATACATTAAAACATATATGATGTTTTGAATTGGACTAAATTAAATAGAATTGAAGATTATGATTAATTTGCCAATGAAGAGTCTTGGCAATAAACAAGAACTTGTTAGAAACGTATTTATATAACCATTGGCATGACCTCATATGTCATTATGTTGTCATTCACACACAAAGCATCCTCTCAATCACCATTTTGATCACAAGAATGCAGCCATTTCCAAGCTCTGATTAACACCTACTTCGAACATAAGGATCTCAAGATCGTCAATATACTGGTTATTTTTCTCTATTTCAATCAAGGTACGGTTATACGTTATATATTCTAAAATTTTATAAATGTTACTTAATATTCATAACTAATTTAGATATACGAAGTTATGATTTTAGATATATGAAGTTATTCTATATCATACTTATATATACACACACTATACACATTATATAATTTGTACATATAACTCTAAATCAATATTTTATTAATATATAGGAACATTGTAGACGCTTTTAGACATATTATTATTTCTCTTAGAATTCAATTATGTATTTTTAGGTCTAGATATTTAGTCTCGATCTTTAGTGATTATTTGATAATTTTATGATGTTTTTCAATTAAATATATATTTTGGACTACTCAAATTTATATATTTAAATCCATAGACTTTTAAATTATTTTTATGACTCGAACATATACCTATATGTTTAGAAAATTATTAATTTAATTGCCTTTAATTTTATTTAGTAACCTCTTTTTCTAATAATCCTATTCAAATATTATATTAATTAGAATTCTTCATAATGAGGGTGTATATATACTTTAATAAATTAAAACGTATATGATGTTATGAATTGGACTAAATTAATACACACACACTATTCACATTATATAATTTATACATATAACTCTAAATCGATATTTTATTAATATATATAGAAATATTGTAGATGCTTTTAGACATATTATTATTTCTCATAGAATTCAATTGTGTATTTTTTGGTCTAGATATTTAGTCTCGACCTTTTGTGATTATTTGATAATTTTTTGATATTTTTCAATTAAATATATATTTTGGACTACTTAATTTATATATTTAAATCCATAGACTTTTTAAGGATTTTTATGACTCGAACATATACCTATATGTTTAAAAAATTATTAATTTAATTGCCTTTAATTAAATTAAGTGTTTAGTTTTACACGCACTTTTATATTCAATTTGTCATATTCACCACTCTAATTATATAGAAATAGTTATTTTTTTCACATTATGTGATATTTATTTATTGAAATATATATAACTTGACATTTTCATACATACTACTGATTGGTGTTTATACTTAGACATAGTTTGACATTTTTGTAACTAGCGTAACTTGATAGAAAATTCCTTTTAATATGTATGTAAAGTGTTTTACGTTTTTTTATTTAGATTAAATGAATAGAATATTATATTAATTAGAATTCTTCATAATGAGGATATGGGTGTCTCATTAGACGAAACAATCGCCAACATGAGAAATGACATATATACGTTCGGAGCATATTCGGGAATATACCACAAAATCGACCGGTTAGCACTACGGGATGGCAAACCCATCCCACATGCCATTCTTTATTTTTTTATGGCTTCATTTAGAGTATTTAGCTACTTTTTATTTTTTCAAAGACTGAAATCTTGTCTTCTGATTCATGTGTTCAGTATTCTCCCGCATCAATTTTTATTTTTTATTTGTGCTTTCAATATCAAAGGACTTCAACCAAAATAATTGTCACACAAGAATACATGATGACTTTTAGTTTAAAATTATTATATATGCAATAAAAGTTTACAGATGCAGCCCCGCCGCAACGCGCGGGTTCCTGCTAGTATTGATAATAGATATACTTTTCACAAAGAGAGTGAGGGGAAGCAGGGAAATAATATGGGATCGTTCATGTCTGGATCTATTTCATTCAAAGATCTTCTTGTGGGAAAGTCCGTAACCATTGATGATAATGTTCAGGCTTTTTCTACTTTGCATGATAAAGCTCTTGTTGCTAAGATGGTGAATGTGGAGGCTGTGAAGAAAATTTACGTCACCTTAAACTCCATATGTCCGGAACTGGGTTTTGTTCAGTATTTAGGTGGTTTAGATGTGCTATTATCATTTGAAGATAAAGAGAGGGCCATGTTGGTGTATGAGACGACAATTAATTTGAAAGATCAATTTGCTTCCATCTCTTTTTGGGAAGGTCAATCCTTTGGTTTTGAAAGGGTAGCATGGCTAAAGATATAGGGCGTTCCATTACACCTATGCACCAATGATGTTTTTGACTCGATAGGAGGATTGTTTGGCACGATCGTGCATAAAGCAAATATGTCTGAAAGGGATCGGGACTTGTCTTTTGAGTACATTGGCGTCCTTGTTGGGGATGGTAAGAGGGTCTCAGAAGAACTCACTTTAAATTGGAAGAATAGGAAGTATAGGATCTGGGTTATGGAGGAGCAAGGTGACTGGGTTCCGGACTTTGTGGAAGTTGACAATAGGCAAGCTAGCAACAAATCCGATTCGTTAATGCCGGGGGATGTTGCTGATGCTACGGAGGGAGGCACTGAGTCTGATTCAGTAAACGGGGATGAGTTGTCGGTTCCTTCGCCGGAAAATAACAGTCAAACCATCGGAGCGGGTAATAAGAAAGAATTAATGCGGATGATGATTTTTTGGTAACTCCCAATATGGCCGAAAATTATGCTCGTGATATTCAAACCTCTGGAGCGGGTAATAAGGATAATATTCATGTGGAAGCTGAATTTTTGGTAACTCCCAACGTTACCTTGACTTCTCCTAGTCAAACTATTGAGAGTAATGATACAGAGGAAATTTCGGTGGACCTTGGTGTTAAGCAAGGCAATAATGTTGATAAGGGTGACTCTTTAGGGACTGCATGTGACATTAGCATAAAGAGGAAGAGCTTTTTTTGTGTATTATCCAAAAAAAGAAAAAAACTTCGTTTTAAAAAATCAGGAAGCGGGTCCACTCAAAGCTCAGGCCCAATTAAAAAGAAAAACAGAAGCAAGTCCGTTAGCAGTGACCCGTTTGACTTGAACCCAATAATTGGGCCAATGGATCCGGAAGAAGTTTTAGCCCAAAAGCGAATTTCAGATGTTCCCTTAGTCCAGAATCACGAGTTTTCTTTTCAGGAGCTTGCTGGAGTTGGTGTGAATATTGAACGACATTCATCGGCTCCTGTGCAGTCGTTTGAACAATTGTTGGAAATTATGGACCAAGCAAATGGTCTTAATGCAGAAGGAGTCTCATCATCGGCGAAAGGTGATATGCAACAACAGAATAATGAGGTCGTTGATTCTTAGGTGGAAGAGACTATCAAACTTGGGGTATCGTTGGGAGCTGATCTGCAAGATAAATCTTACATGGTTAGTGCTATTGTTATCGAAGAAGGATTACAAAGCGTTCCGGTATGAATTTTCTGTCTCTGAATATTAGGGGGTTGGGAGTGTCTGGTAAAGATACGTGGGTTAAACGTATGAAACAACAAAATGGAGTGTCTTTTGTTGCTTTACAGGAAACGCAGTTTAGGGATATGTCGGATTTCAGTTGTTCTAAGTTTTGGGGCAACTCGGTTGTGGAGGTGGAAATTGTTGAAGCTAGGGGGCGTTCGGGTGGGTTGGTGTCTTTTTGGGATCCAAATAAGCTCACAAAAGTTTCTGTTACAAAGCATCAGAATTTTATTTTAGTCAAAGGGTTCTTGAAAGAAGATGGGACTTTGATTAACATTCTCAATATTTATGCTCCTCACAAGTTGGTTGAAAAAAGGATCTTATGGGATCATATTATGAATATTGTCAGTAGCAGCCCTGGGTATTGGTGTATGCTTGGGGATTTTAATTCGGTTCGTTTTGCCGAGGATAGAAAAAATTGTTTCTTTGATCAAGCCGATGCTGATGCTTTTAACTCTTTCATTGATGAAGCAGGTCTCTTTGAGTACAGCATGAAAGGTGGTATGTTTACATGTTTGTCCAAGAAAGGATCCGATTTGAAATTAAGCAAAATTGATAGAGTCTTGGTTAATTCGGATTTTTTTAATCGTTGACCTGAAGCTTGCTTACGTGCTTTGCCTAAATACTTATCTGACCACAGTCCTTTGCTTTTAACGGTGGTGTATGAGAATTTTGGCTCTCGTCCATTCAGATGGTTCAATTCGTGGTTAGATAGAGATAGTTGTGATGCAGTTGTGTCAAAGACGTTAAAGGAGTTTCAAATGTCAGGTGCCGCGGATATTGTGTTGTCATCTAAACTCAGGTACTTAAAATCGGCTTTGGTAGAGTGGAAGAAACAGGTGGAGTTTAAAGAGGGTGAAGAGCTCAAAATCTTGAAAACGGATCTTGAGCGGATTGAGGTTGATATGGAACATAGGGATTTATTAGAAGAGGAAGAATGGGTTTGGTAGGAATGCAAGAAGGATATAGAGGAACGCGAATTATATCATGCCAAGGACATTCTACAAAAGTCTCGGGTGAATTGGGCTAAATATGGGGATGATAATACGGCCTACTTTCACGGTATTATTAATGGTAGGAAGGCCTCTAATTCGATTCAAGGTCTTATGGTGGATGGAGAGTGGGTGTCGAAGCCTAGTTTGGCTAAAAGGGAGGTTTTGGGATTTTTCAGCAAACACTTCAAAGAAACGATACCCTCCAGGCCGTTCCTTAGATGCGATGACTTGAAGAAAATTCCGGACAATTTGGTGGATGGTCTCATTGCGCCTTTTTCCAAAGAAGAAATTAAGACTGCGGTGTTCGAATGCGGGAAGGATAAAGCCCCGGGTCCGGATGGGTTTAATTTTAGTTTTGTTCGTCATTTTTGGTCTCTCTTAGAAGACGATTTCTTGAAGATTTTTTTTCGGAATTTTATGATTCGGGTACTATCAGTCGTGGTTGTGTCTCGTCTTTTATTACGCTCATTCCAAAGATAAAGAATCCTCTTGGCCTAAAGGACTATAGACCAATTACGTTAGTGGGTATTATTAGTAAAGTTTTATCTAAAGTTTTGTCCTTGAGATTAAAGAAGGTGATCGGGTTCATCATTTCTGATAATCAAACGGGCTTTCTTAGTGATAGAAATATCCTTGATGGTCCATTGGTTGCTAATGAAGTTCTTTTATGGTGCAAAAGGAGGGCTAAAGGCGTGTTCTTTATGAAGATAGACTTCGAGAAGGCGTATGATAATGTCAATTGGTCTTTCCTATTGTCTATCCTTGATCAAATGGGTTTTCCGGAGAAGTGGCGATTGTGGATTAAGGGTATTTTAGTTTCGGCGAGATCGGCAGTTCTTGTTAATGGGTCGCCAACTTTCGAGTTTCAATGTTATAAAGGGCTTCGTCAAGGTGATCCCATTTCTCCTTTTTTGTTTTTGATAGTCATGGAAGCCTTAACTTGTATGTTCAACAAATCTTGCAAGATAGGTGTCTTTGAAGGAGTGTCTTTAGCTAAGAATGGCCCGGTTATTTCCCATTTATTTTTCGTCGATGATGCTCTTGTTATGGGGAATTGGTCGGTCAATAATATTTTGGTGGCGGCGAGAATTCTACGGATTTTTTTACCTTTGCTCGGGTTTAAAATTTAATGTACATAAGTCGTTCCTTTATGGATTGGGTGTTGCGAATGAAGAAGTTGATACTTTGGCTGCGATCGTGGGATGTCGTGTTGGCTCCTTCCCCTTCGATTATTTGGGAGTGACCGTAGGGACAAATATGAATAGAATCAATGGTTGGCGGAAAATTGTTGAAGTTTTTGAGGCTAGACTCGCATCTTGGAAGGCTAAGCTTCTTTCTATTGGAGGGAGACTAACCTTGCTTAAATCGGTGTTGCAAAGCCTTCCTATCTATTTTTTCTCCCTTTATAAGGCCCCTGTTGGTGTGATTGATAAGTTAAAAAGTCTAATGAAACGGTTTCTTTGGTCGGCTTCGAGTGAAAAAAATAAGATTAATTGGGTTTCTTGGGAGAAGGTGACTAGGGATCGAAGTAAAGGGGGCTTGGGTATTTGTCGATTAAACGACGTTAATGACGCTTTACTATCGAAGTGGGCTTGGCGTTTTCGCGTGGAGGAAGGGACGATGTGGAAAATGATTATTTTGGCATGTCACAATGGCAGGAGTAGGTGGTTGGGGCTTCCTCGTATCTCAGGCAAAAAGGGGTGTATGGTCCATGATTGTTAAGAATTGTGAAAGATTTAAATGCGGGGACAAGTTTTTTCTAGAGCTTTTAAAAGGAAAATTGGAGATGGTAGTCGTATCCGGTTCTGGGAGGATACATGGATTATAGAAGTTCCTTTGATGAAGAAATTTCCTCTTCTTTATAAGGCTTCGACTACTAAAAGGATGTTGGTGAAGGACTGTAGGTCCAATAATATGTGGAGTCCCGTCGATTATTCCAGCCCTATGGGCTTAGGTAAGGTGCAGGAATGGGCTGAATTGTCTAGTATATTGTCTCGGGCCCAGTTAGCGAATGGTAAAGACTCCTGGGAGTGGGCCGGAAACTCATTGTTTTCGGTTGCTGTGGTTAAGGAGCTAGTAAAGAAGTATAGGGACACCGAGAATTATTTTAAGTTTAAATGGATTAATTGGGTCCCGTCGAAATGCCAGATTTTCGCTTGGAGGGCTGAGATGGATAGGATCCTTACCGTTGAAGCTCTTAGTAAAAGAAATGTGTTTATTCCCAATGATCGCTGCAAGTTGTGTGATGCGGCCACTGAGACTTCGGAGCATATTTTTTCGGGTTGCGGTTTTTCGTATGGGGTGTGGACTTCAATATGGAAGTGGTGCGGCTTAAATACAGCGTTTGTTTTTCATATGCAAGATCTCCTCCTTTTATACAAACAAGCTTCGGGAGGCAAGTGGGGCAAAAAGGTCGTTCATGGGATTATCTTGGTGACGTTTTGGTTGATTTGGAAAGCCAGGAATGAGAAGATTTTCAGGGGCGTTGAGCCTAAGGTTTCGGTTGTGGTTAGTAGTATTAAATCTCTGTCGTTTTTGTGGTTAAAGTATAGGTCCAAACTCAATGACCTTCTTTGGGAGGATTGGTGTAATAGCCCTTTGTACATGTTGTAGTTTTTGGGAGTTGTCCTTGTTTTGAGGACATCTCCGTGTGTTTTTAATGAAACTTTAACGTTCAAAAAAATCATGGGTTCGACTCCTGATCCCTCCAGGTTTTACCGGTTCACTACCGTCGTGCTTTCGGGCGGGTTTGTGGGCCGGGTTTTCCCTGGAACAGGAGACGGGTGGGCCGAAGGGCTCTGTCCGTACGGACTAGAGGCTGTCTGGAGCCCCTTTCAACAATTGGTGGCCGCGTACAGAGTATCCGGCAATACTTTAGTTAATCGTTAAAAAAAAAATTAATAAGTTACTTCAAAGTTTAAATGAAATGTATTAAAATATGAAAGAAAATGAAAACGTAAAAGGACTTTTCATTTCAAATTGTAGGCTTTTTATTTCAATTTGCGTTTTCAAGATTAGACACTTCACTGCTTACAATCATTACTTTTCAAACCTTCCCGATATTAACTTTTTGTTTTTCATTTCATATTATAGTTTTTTTTTTTTATTAATTCGTTATAATTATAAATCTTTATTATTTACGAACTCATCTCAATTGCTAACTAAAAGAATCCTCACAACCACCCACCATATGGTGTAAAGTGGTATTGAGCATAATGATGTGTGATTTGGGCCTAATGATCATAAGTTCGTGTCTTGAAAGATATTAGATTTTGCAGATTATTTACTGTCGTGCTTTTGGGCAGGTGGGTGGTCGGGTTTCCTTGGATTGGTGAACCTGAAAGACCGGATGTCCCGTGGGTATCCTGAATTCTTTATAGGGATTCCCACATAAGCTCGTGACGACTTTATTGGCCTTTAAAAAAAATCCTCCCAAATAAATTCTTATGATTATAAAACCAAATGTCGGTAACATTTTCATAAATGGCACGTCGGTACAATTTTCATAAATGTCGGTACCCTTTTCATAAATTGGTAGTTCAAAATGAAATAAGAAACATAAAGGCTAATCAAACATTTTAACTTAACTCATTAGACCATCCCCATTCACAACCAACTCAATCCAACTTTTTAATAAAAAACTAATTTCTCTCTCTTCCACCTATACAACCCAACCAAACCCAATTTTTCACTCTCATTAACAACCCAACCTTCACAATATTTTATAAAATAAACAAATGTGATTTATATTTTTGGTTATTTATTAATACATATTATAAATATAAAAAATAGTTAGTTTATGTTTAAAAAATTAAGTTATTTAATTTAAAAATATTAAAAAGAAAAAAAGAAAAAAAATATATTTATATTCATCAAACATACTTAATTAAATAGATAAACCAAATTACACTCATAGCATGAAATACAACATTAAGCTTAAAAATAATACAAACTACATAATTATTCATCATCACCAAACTTTTGCCATATGTGATCAATCAAATCGTTTTTTAATGCGATATGAGCTTCTCTATTGCGAAGTTGTTCCTTATTGGTCATATAACTAGATAAGCTTCCAATTCGTTGAGTAGAGTATTGAAAAGGTTGTTCATCATCCTGACTAGAGCTTCTTTGTTGCCGATTTTGAGGCCTGTCATCTAGAATTCGGATGGATCATAATAGTTAAGATATGTTTCTCGTTCATCCTCAACGATCATATTATGCATGATAATACATGCAATCATAATTTTCCCCATTATATCTCTGTCCCACACATGACATGGGTGTCGTAGAAATGCAAAACGAGCTTGTAGAACTCCAAATGCTCGTTCGACATCTTTTCTAGCGGACTCTTGATGTTGAGCGAACAACTTATGCTTTCGCAGTTGTGGAGAAGTTATTGACTTGACAAAGGCAGCCCATGGAGGATATATGCCATCAGTAAGATAGTATGCCCTATTATATTCCCGACCATTTAGGACATAGCTCACCTTTGGTGATCGACCTGATAACACATCATCAAAAAGAGGAGATCGGTGGAGGACATTAATGTCATTGCACGTACCTGGTGTTCCAAAGAATGCATGCCATATCCATAAGTCATATGATGCAACGGCTTCCAAAATGATTGTTGGTTTGCCACTTCTACCTGCATATTGCTCGGCCCAAGCGGTGGGGCAATTTTTCCATTCCCAATGCATGCAATCAATGCTTCCTATCATACCTGGAAATCCGCGTTCTGCCCCGACATGGAGCAGTCTTCTTAAATCATCTTCATTAGGACTTCTAAGGTACTCTTGACTAAAACATGTAATGACACCGTCTACGAACCTTATAAGAGCATCCCTTGTTACAGTGTCACTCATTCTCAAGTATTCATCTTGTGCATCTGTTGATGTTCCATACGCCAACACCCGCATAGCTCCGGTACATTTCTGCAATGATGAAAGACCTTTTCTTCCGGTGGCATCACGTCTTTGTTGAAAATAGATATCATTCACTGTAATAGCTGCCACTGCACGAAGGAATAATGGTTTTCGCATTCGAAATCTACGCCAAAATATGTCTTGATCATATGTTGGGTTGTCAATAAAGTAGTCGTTCATTAACCGTGCCTCACCCTGCTCGCGTTCACGGTCACGATACCTTCTTCTTGCTCTAGGAGGATTATCTCCTATGATCAAATTTGGCATGCTTACAAATATTTCACAAATTATGTGATCAAGTTGTCGATTTTGCTCAGCAATCCTGGCTTCCCATTCATCGAATTCATTCAAGTTTGATGAATTGGAACCTACAGGTAGATTCCCATTATGAGACATTTTTCAAGGAGGCTAGAATGAAGAGTTGGTGCTGGATAAAATATGTCAAAGTTATGCTCTTATTTATAAAAGAAAAATAATGAAGATAATGTTGGATATCCAGTTAATAATGTTAAATCTTTTCATCTAAACAAAATCCAAGCTTCTAGTAAAATGTTGACACGTGGAAACGAAGATAATGTTGGATATCCAGTTAATAATGTTAAATCTTTTCATCTAAACAAAATCCAAGCTTCTAGTAAAATGTTGACACGTGGAAACGAAGATAATGTTGGATATCCAGTTAATAATGTTAAATCTTTTCATCTAAACAAAATCTAAGCTTCTAGTAAAATGCTGACATGTGGAAACTAAGATAACGTTAGATATCCGGATAATAATATTAAATCTTTGAATCTAAATAATGTTAGAGATGATAATAGTTGATAATGAAAGATGTTACAAATGCATTACAATCATTCATATTACACATACATAAGATACGAAACGAAACGACTAATGAAATACGTTACCAATGCATTACAAATCAAACACACACTTAACTTGACTAAACCAACTAATTATAAAACACACACTAAACTTGAGTTACTTAGACAGAGCCATAAAACTTCAACATTAAATAACGTTTTATGTTTTCTTCTTCGGGCGTCAAGAAGGGTTTTTGTAATAATGTGTTCAGATGCGTACTTTGCTCCCTTTCTTTTTCAAACTCGAGCTTTTCTTTCATGAATTCAAGTTCATTGTCTCTAGTAAGCCTCATTGAGCGAAGCTCTTCAACAAAGTCAGTAGAAAACTTACATGTTTCTTTTCCTTTTTTTTAGCTGCGTCTCTACTAATTGGACGTCGACTTGTGGAACCACCACTAGTTGGTGTGTCTGGGTTGGGATTGACACTATACCTCCCTTCTTCAGTAGTCCTAGTTCTTTTTGAGCTACCACCACTTTCTGCATTATTCTCTTCAGGACGAGAACGTCTTATGTCATGGTTTATCTGTAAATCCCACTTTGGATGCTTACACATAACTTCATTAAAAACAACATAGTCAGTAAACTTGCTCCTTTTATCTTTCTCATACAAGTCATGAGCTACATTCTCAATATCTTGCTGGCTCATTCCACTTTTTCGTTGGCGATATGCTTCTCTATACGCACCAACCCATTTCTGGCCATTTTCGCTAAGTCGTTTAAAACGACCTCTCATTTGAGCTTCATTCCTCACACTAAGCTTTTCTGAATTTTCTGCTTGAGCTGCATCGTACATTTTCTTTACTCGTGCCCACAAATTTTTTATTTTTTGGTTTTTGCCAACAATACTATCGCAGCTAATCATACACCATGCTGACATTAACGCGACATCTTCAGCAACATCCCATTTACTAGCTCCTTGTGATTGATTTTCATAAGTTTGTGAGGTTTGAAGGTTTTCATCAGTGATAAGAACTTGACTTGCATTTGGAAAAACATGAGAGTTTTGATAGTATTGAGTATTGAGATAATCTTCAGAATCTCCAAGGTTCATACAAAGATTTGGATTCGAAGGATCCATGGTAGAAATTATGAAAGAAAAAAAAAGAAGAGATAATGGTATTGGATATAAAACTATGTTAATATGATACTATATTTATAGAGAAAATAATGAACTTTTTAAATATATATATATATATATATATATATATATATATTAAACAGATAATGTTAGATTTTTTAGATAATAAACTTGATTCAGAAAATCTTTCGAACCAATAAAAAACCGCCAAGTGTTCGACTTTTTAGATAATGTTAGATTTTTTAGATAATGGGAAAAATATGAATTATTGTTAGAGAAAATTGCTCGAATAGTCCCTGTGGTTTGCCCAAATTTCACCTTTAGTCCCTATCTTTTTAAAATTACAGGTATAGTCCTTACCTTTTGACATTTTTTCACTCGGATAGTCCCGGGAGTTAACGGAGGTTAGATTATCCAGTTAAATGGGTGTGAAATTACTAAACTACCCTTGTTATTAAAAAATATAAAAAAAAAAAATAATGTGAGACTCACCCACTTCATCTTCCCCGATCCATCACCTCCACAAACCACCACCACCACCATTCTCTGCCATCATTGCCGCCTAAACCCATAAATCATTTTGATCTAAAAATGGCTTCCTCGTCTTACTGAGCTCCAACATTCTCAATATTTCCTTCCACATCTCACTTCAATGACGTCGTTCCATCATCTTCATCTCTGTCATCAGTCCTTCACAGGCTCCCTGATCGTCACCCTACATCATTTTCTCTCGTTCCAACATGATGAAAAACCCAAATCAGAATCAAATCCCTAATTAATTGATTTTAATTAATCTTCTAAAACTTGTTCTTTTGGTTTTTTTTTTTATTATTAATTAGGGATTAATTAATTAACCCTCCTGGTGTAACTCCAAAGCCTGAAATTGGGCTTCGCACCACTGTCTGATATCTCCTTTTTAGAAGCAACTCCAAAGTTTATGTAACTCTGTTCGATAACTTGTTAGAAACAGAAGCGTGTGTAAAATATAAATTAAGTTTACAAATGAGTAAAATAATATACAGAACTCACATATTGATCCAGAAACGAGTAGATGTCCCTAACAAGAATCTTATTCGGTAGATGAAGGTGGAAGTTGTTGTTAGAACAGTGACAGAGTGAAGGTGACGGTTATAGTGATGGTACGGTTGAGGGGCTGCGGTGGTTGGTGGATGTCGGTGGGAGCTGTGGTGGTTGTTTGGGGGGGGGGGGGGTGGCTGTGGTAGTGGATGTCGATGGTGGTGAAGGGTGGAGATAGGTGGTGGTGGTTTATGGAAGTGAAGAAGTGGAGAAGATGAAATGTGGGACCCACATTAATTAGTATTATTTTTTATTAAAGTAAGGGTAGTTTTGTAATTTCACACTCACTTAACTGAAATTTTTAACCTCAGTTAGCTTCAGGGACTATCCGAGTTAAAAAATGTCAAAAGTTTAGGACTATACATGTAATTTTTAAAAGTTGGGGACTAAAGGTGAAATCTAAGCAAACCATAGGGACTATTCGAGCAATTTTCTCTTATTGTTAATATTATTTTATATTAAAAAATACATTTTTTTTAAACGAACTCTGTTTTTAATAAAATTTATACCGCCATGTTCATAAAAAAAACTGATCAACACTGTATTTTTATATTTTTTATAATTGTTAATTAGTAGAAGTTATTAAATAAACACAAGTTTTATTTATAACTAATTAGGTTGAAGTAAAAAAGAAAAATGATAATAATATTATCTCCAATAACTTCTTGACACTTGTCCCCCAACCAAGTTTGCAACTTTGTTTGTTCCACCAATCTGTTCGTGGGTTTTTAAACATTTTTTCTTTTTTTTTATTCCCTAATAGTGCCACAACCAAACTTTGGTTGCCAATGAGAATGGTCTTATTCACTTCGGTTTTAGTTTAGTGAAAATTGATTTTAATACTCCTAACTATAGCCTATTGGCGGATAATACTCCCAACTTTTAATTTGGCCAATAGCACTCCAAACTTTCAATTTATTGTCTTTCATCACTCCCAGACTTAACGAAGTTAGTTTTTATCCTACGTGGCTAAGGGCACAAGGGGCGCTCCACTGAAGGTGTTCACTTCACTGATTTCTACGAATCCTGCACTGCCACATCACTCCACTGATTCACTTTACTGAAATGTTTTTTTTTTTTCTATTTTTTAAATAAAATTAATTAAAAATTTTGGTTAATAAAAGATGCTTATTATGTAATGTATAAATAAACCTCTACCTATCAATAAAAGGCTATATGTATACATTAAAAAAGCCCGTGTCTAATTAATAATAACTAGTAGGTATCCTCGCGCTTCGCGCGAGAATTCGTTGGTCCGATTATTTCGTTACCCACACTCGTTATACCAATGGAAAGAAAACCCTCGAGACATGATCAAATTTAGTTAAAATATAGATGAGAACCTTTATTTTCAGAAACTACTGAGCCTTCATGAAATTTAGACTTTATCAAATTAAAAAGATAACAAAAGTCTACTTATTATATTATCTATGCTATGCTATTACTCAACTTTAAGGAAAGTTTATTAACAAATTGAGATTTGAAAGTAGTACATGTAATACCCTCCCTAGTCTCTTTTGTCACCACATAATAACCACCACTACTGGCGCACAACAAGTTTTTGAGAGCACACTCACGGAGTCTGTCTCTACATCTATTTCTCCGTCCCTCTGACCCAGGTCTCATCTTCGTGCAACTACAGCCGCCATCGCCAATGGCTACGGCCCACCGCAACCTCGATCAGTCTAGATCCACGGCTGAAACAACAGATGTGAAACCACCTAACCGTCTGACAATGGTTCGTAGACGGCTACACTCCGGCCACCACCAGCCCACAAACGCCAACGTTTCTGCATGCAAACAGATCGCATGTTTTCCGGTCTTCGGCAAGATGTTTTAAGTTTTCCGGCAAGTGGTTTGCAAATCAGCGACGGTCACAACTATTAACAGAGAAAGAGATAAGAGAGGAAAGGATGTCGGTTGCCCTCCGTCGCGCCCCTGCGCCAGCAGCTTTTGTCAACGTGTCTCCGTATCCAGGGGATGCAGCCGGTGACGGTGTGTTGGAGGAGGCCGAGCAAAAGCTGAAGCTGAAGGGGGAAGGTTGTTACCGAAGCTGTGGGAACAAAGACTGTGGCGAAAACCAGAAGAACAAAAGTTTGTGGTGGAAAGTCGGAAGGCGCGAAGTCGGCTATTCCACCGACAGTTAGGAATTAATATATAACTAGTCAGACTCCCCGCGCTTCGCGCGGGCTTTTGGTCGACATCCATTCGATTTGTTACGATACTTGTATGATCGTATACTCGGTAGCCCATTGCGGCGTATATGATTATATTGAAAATGCATGTATAACCTACATACTGTTTCATTGTATTTAACAAAACTTGGTCAAAACCTACATAGCTCTCTACATCATCTTCTGCCTCTTAGCTCCACAACCAGGCACAACTTCCAGAGGCAACAACACCAACCCAACACCTGTATGTAAGAGAGCAAACACCAACCCAACATTTTTCTGTAACAGAGCAAAGTCGAATCGTCCTCTCCTAGCTCCGATTTTACCTAAACGATATGAGCACTATAGGGAAAAGGTAGATGTCACCGGCGTCTAACGGCGGATCCGTAGCGATCGCTTGCGCTTGCGTTTGCATTGGACCCACGGTAAAACGCTTATTGGGTAACACCGACACCATCGATGGATTCCCGGTCCTCCGTGCTGTAAACAGGAGTGAAGCAGACGGTGTTAACAGATTTTCTGGGCGTTCGAGTGAGGTTTTGGGCGCTGACTGCTGTTTTTCTGGGCGCTTTTTCAGCTGCTTATGGACGGTTTTGCTAGATGGGTGGCAAAAACAGGAAGAAGAAAACATTGTGGTTAACATTCGGAATCCAAATAGTTGCCTATTACACTGACGGTTGTCGTTTAATATATACTAGAAGAATTCAACCCGGACGTGGCGGATCTAATCAACATCGCTTCAGTTCCTTAGGACGCATTGACTCTGTAAACACCTCGATTCCGAATCCACAAAGCAAGCCCAGTGACGAAGCTTGGTTCTCGAATCGGAGGGGGCCGGACTAAATTTTTTTCGAACGTTAGTGGCAAATCGGCGGGGGCCGGACTCAATTTACCTACGAAAATCACAAATTTCTGCTATTGCACCAAAAAACAGGGGGAGCCAGGGCCACCCCTGGCCCATCTATATCCTTCGCCCCTAAGCAAGCCCACGCCACCTTCAGCTCCCTCCTTCCCACGTATGAGATCCCAAATAGTGTAATTATCCAACAATGATGTAAATCAAAAAGTTAAGTTATAACCTATAAATCAAAATGTGAATGAGTGGCTTTGCTAAAATACTTGTACTTTTATATTATTAGAGAAAACCACTAACTGTTTAGTTTTTTCTAAACCATTAGCGAATTTTAAGCCACCATTTGGATGTCTTTTAAAACCACTTTCCAGATTTTTATTATAGCGCAGCAGAAACATCGTCATAGCAACATAAAAATCCAAATACACCAAATCCAACCTGATGGTGGTCACAGATGAGGGGGTTTTGACGAATCAAACATCGATCTATGGTGCTGTTATACATCGCGATTAAATTCACCAGGAAAACGCATCATGAGTTCGTGTACTGTTTCCGTCAGAAAGATCTTTCCAGTCTATTGTGACCTTTTTAAACGGAGGGCAAGACGGTCATTGCACGCCGGTTAACGGTAGCACCGATTGTATACTAATATATGGTATTCGTCAACAACCGTCATTTAAGGCAGATTGCACAATACGCAACTGTTAGCTGTGGTGGTTCACGATTACCGGCGACCGTTGAGAAGAGACGTGTATTGACTGTAGAAGGGCAAAACCGTAATCTCATGCATAACCGTTAAGTCCCCGTTATCGTTAATTTACTATTGTCCGTCATGTTAGAAATTAATATAATAATAATAATAATAATAATAATAATAATAATAATAATAATAATAATAATAATAATATATGATGAGTATTTGAAAGCTCTAAATGCACTTTTTGGCTTGGTGACCTCACTCAAGAATGGATCAGAAGCAATTCACTTTTTGGCTTGGTGACCTCACTTAAGAATGGATAAGAACCAATTCAAGAAGCTGCTGCATTGGATGACTATAGTATTTCTTCTCAGGCAAGCTTGGTCAGCATGTCTTGCTGATGTGTCTAGATCTCAATCAAATGTCCTGCTTTGCTTTCATTTATGTTTTCACGCTAGGGATGAGAAAATAAACAAATTAATTGAACCATGTCGGAAATATATAAGTGAACGTGAGTTTGGTTTGTCCCACGTTGGTGAGGAGATGGACAATGAATGAGTTTATAAGGTGAAATTAAATGGAAGAGATTAAATTCTTTGTGTTACATTATACTCTGGCATCTACCCGCGCGCGCAGGGGGTGCAAAAAATGGGTTCTGGTTTGGGAAAAATTCTTCAACCAACGCGATGCCCGCATTTGCGGACACGAATGCAGCTCAAAAAACCCGGGTCCGCGTGACGTTGGTTTTTGCTGCTTATCATCTTATTTTTATTTTTTTTTTGTTTAATTATTGGGGTAAGGGAATAAAAAATAATAAAGTTGTGTGAAAGTTTGTGCCCACATCCGTGAACTAGCACGGTAACTAGAACCCGAATTTGGTTCACGGGTCCACTACCAGCATGGGTGGCGGCAGTGTTATCGTGCTAGTAGTGGGGTACCCGTGACCAATTCCGGTAGCGCCCCGTCCCCCCTAACAGAAGCTGACGTGGCATTGATTAGGTGTAAAAACCAAAACTTCTATATGGCCAAAATATAAAAACCAAAACTTAAAGGCATTTTGATACTTTTTTTTATATAAAACCCAACCACCACCACCACTAATGCCACCACCGCCACCACAACCATGACCATCTCCAAAGCCAAGTCAAAACTCCGTAAAGAACACGACACCGACAAAGCCTTAGACATCTATTCAACCATCAATGTGTGGAAGAAGAGTTCTTGACTCAACTCATCCCCAATCCCCAATCTCCGTTGTCCATCCCTTCTTTCCACAAATTCACATTTCAAAACCCATTAATAATAATAATTTTCTTTCCATTACAATACCATTTTTCTCCAACCAACCAACCACATCAACCATGTTTTCGTAATGTGTGGAAGAGTTGAGTCAACCTCTGGTGGCTGTAATGTGTGGAAGAAGAGTGGTGTGTGTGTAAGTCTCGATTAATCCCATGTTTTCGTTCCTTGTTATTGTCCGATTAATAGCCCCATTATTTATTGGATTATTGTTTGTTAATTGGTTCAATTGATAAACTAGGGTTCTTAGGTTTTGATTTAGGGAAGATGAAGTTGAAGTTAACTGATTATGTTTAGAAAGAGAAAGGAACAGAGAGAGAAAGGGGTGGAGATGAAGTTGGGTGATGGTGGAGGTGGAGGTGGTGGATGGTGAAGGTGGAGATGTGTCACACCACGACAATGGCGGAAACACGTGGCGCGACGGTTCAAAGCATAAAGTCAAGGTCATTGCTAAACACAAGTAATTTAAGAAAATGGGTCATTTATTATGACGTCAAATCTTGTTCAAACATTACACAAAAGTTAATTGTTTTTAAGATAATCATAGAGGTTTCTCATATATATCCCAAATGCCTTGGGAAATAAAAGTGAAACCCCGCAAAAGTTTGACGCCGCATTGGAGGATTCCTTGACCCAGCTTGCCCGGTTCTCCTTCATCTAGTTACCTGAAAGATATGTTTGAAAGTTTCGTCAATATAAAATATATTGGTGAGTTCACAGGTTTTTAGTTTCCAAAACTTGATTACTTGGGAAATACCATGTTATGACAATGTATAGGAGTTGCAAATTCCTATAACTCTACTTGAGACTATAATCAAACCAAGACATATAATAATTGTGCCCCGCTCTAAGTCGTTACTCGGTTTCCCACGACTTAAGTTCAGAATATATGCACCCCAGGCATAACCTAATGCATAATCGACGCTATCGATTAGGGGTGGGCCTTGTCAGGCACCAATAGTACTATTCAAATATTCCACCGGTTTCATTTCCCTGAACAAATGATTATAGAGGCGAGGACTCAACCCCGAGTGGCGGTCACACCTCAAGTAATAAATCCGTCAAACATTTTCCCTAACATATCTTTCCCCTGGAAAACGTAAAAATAGTTTAAAATGGGGCCGTGAAACTCACCTGAAACTCTGTCTGGATTACTAGGCGGATAGCAAAGATGGTCTCGCACCTACAAACGTTCTAGACGTATAAGTCACTATTCCTATAGTGCATGTGCCTTGGCAAGTTGTACACCCAACTCCAGACCACAAGTTATTCCAAATCCCGTTTAATTAAGCGCGTATCCTAGGTTTCGTTGGCGTTACATTACCCTTTGTGTTACAAGTTATATATTACTCTTGTTAATATTTCCTTAACTTGTATCTTATTATCATCGGCTCGACGTCACTTAACATATAATTATTTTCCCATTTAAATAATTATACTTAAGATCGCATCGCTCGATATAATATATATTTCAACCCTCGACCCGACTCACTTTGCCACACATTTGTTTTCCCATTTAAACAAATATGCTAAGATTTTGTCGTTCGATTGTATATTCTTAACGTCCGATTCAACTCACCATACCGTATATTTATTTTCCCATTCAAATAAATATACTAGGATCTCGTTGGTACGGCATACACATGTATATATCTTTGTCTTCTCGTCGCGGCTTTCCTTCCCACATATCTACTTTCCCATTAAGTAGATATACTAGAATTTTGCCGAGACGAGCGTACATATATATAAATGTGTAATTTTTCTTGTTAAGTATATACGTTTGTTTAACGTCTTATTTGTTTATGTCATGTGTTTTCTCCCACGAATACTCCCTCCAACACTTAGGAAAGTGTTTATTAGTTTTCACCCATAGTATATATATATTTTACTTCTTAAAATATATATTTTTCTTATCTTGCCGCAATGGCATTTTTCTCATGATTTGTCCGTGTACGGTTCGTTAACGCGTCTTAGTTCGATATCTTAACTCGATTAGTTAATTTTTCCAAGTTTTTCCCAACATGTATTTTATAGAAATATTATCCATATTTCTTCCTCTTTTCACATGTTACTTGGATGGTTTTAAAAATACTTATGTATTTTTAACCCAACTTGTTAACTTAACTACAAAAATGTTTCCAACACTTTTATATTCCCATTTATATAAAAGTATTCATTTTTGTATAAGTTTCCCAAGTTTGTTTAATATTTTTATAAAATCTCTATTTTATAAAAATCCTTATGTTAAAACCCTTTATATTTTTATAACTTTCAAAAATACACTTTTATACAAAATACCCAAGTATATCTACTAGTATTTACCAAAATCATCCTTAGAATTTATTACTTACATTTTTGACACCAAACTTTCCATACTTGTATTTGTTAGGATCTGAGTTTGTTTGTTTTGATTGTTTAACTAAATAATGACAATAATGGAATGAAAGTAGAATGAAAGTGCAGCGGAATAATAAACTGTAAATCAAAACAAGAGAGTAAATGTTTTTCGATCGAATGCTTTCATTAATATATCAAAGATTACAATCGTACAAGTTACTCCCCCTCAGCCTGATCACACAGTTGTTTGTCAGAGAGAATGTTTTGTGTGTGATACAATAGAACAGTACATGCACTGTTCTATTTATAGACTGACTCAAACCACTGATGACCTAGGCTGACGTCACCTAAGACAGTGACCTCTAACAGAATAACAAACTTAAACATCTGCTATACAAACTACTGTTACATTGAAAGCACTGATAGTAAACAGCTGTTAAAGATAAACTCTGACGATCTTGTATCCACTGCTGAAGCCTAAGTGCTGTTGCTTCAGCAGTGCTTTGGTCTTCAGTACTTGTATCTGCTGTTGCTCTTCTTCAGACCTTTGGTCAGCAGTTGTTCTTCATCAGTTGTTTCCTTAGCAGTTCTTTGTATCAGCAGTTGTTGAGCAGTTGTTTGGATAGAACAGTAGTTAGGGTCAGCAGTCTTTTGGGAGAAGTAAGTTGTAAAGACTGTTTATTCAAGGATCAAATAGATAGCATATTTTGGCTTTCCAATCATCTGTTCTTCTCCAGGTCAGCAGACCCAACAATCTCCCCCTAGAACAGATGATGCCAAAACTCAGCTTTATTCATTGATCTTTATTCCTCATCAGACTTTCTCTGATTTGACCTTTGAATTGTAATTCAAAGTTCAAAGCAAATAGGTCTTCTTCATCTCTTTCCAGATCCAGATTTAGCAGTGCTTGGTGATCTTCTGCACAAAGGCTGTAAGCATCATCCATACTGATCTTCTGAACCTTTCCATCTGACCTGAGCAGTGTCAATTCGTGGTTGTCTTTGTTGACCTTCCACTTTAGAATTTTTGAGTCAGTGGATTTGCTGAGATGAACCTTTATTCTTGATGGTTTGGTGATGGTGGTCTTCCTATGAGTTCTCTTAGTTTCTCTGTTGTGGGATCAGAGAAATAATGGATTTGATTGAAGAGCCCTTCCTTTATGAATGTGTCAGCAAACTTTCTTTGGTCTTCCTCTGACATCTCCTTCTGCCTTTTGAACTGTCTACTTGCAGCAGCAGTGAGATCAGAGGTTTCAAGTAAGCTGTCTAGGTTGAAAGTCTGTTGGGGTCTCTTCATCATAGGCTCATCATTGTAGACTGGTTTTCTTGGAAGGCTGGGATCTTTCTTTCTATTCTCTTCCAGACTTTTATAGGTTTCAACCAATCTAAGCTCTGACCATCTGGAAACAGACCTCATCTCCCCATAATTGGCAGCTACAATCTCCTGCCTCATTCTTTTGAACTTCAAGGCTCTGACTGGGTCTCTGCCTTTGCCAAAATTGGGAATGGAGACTTTAGCTTTGGGATTTTTGGCCATCTCTTCAATTCTGATCAGTTCTTCCCTCAGAGCATGAGTAGTCCAGCCATTGAACTGCTTTTTGTTAGCTTTGTAGGGCTTGGTTGCCATTATCTGTTCAAGTAGGGATTCCCTTACCTCCTTCTCCAAGTCTACACTGAGAGGCATGGTTGACATGGAATTGCTCAGGGTCTTAGCAAAGTCTTCAATCCTTCTGAGTTTGCTAAGCTCTGCTGAATGGATGCCCTGAGCAGTCCTGTCATCCTTCCCTTTGCATTTCTCCTTGATGATGGCATCCACCTGTTCACCCTTGTATTTTAGATAGGTATCAATGTTGAGGGGAACATGGAAATTTGGGAGAGATGGGAAGGATCTTTCAGATGGCTGTTCAGTATTGTAGAAGGATTGTAATTCCCCCTTGAGTAGATCAAGTTCAAGGGGATACTGAACAACCAATGGTGTAATGGTTGGTGGTGGTCTATGGGTTGTGAATTTGGATGTATGTGGTGAGAATGAGGTGAGTGGAATGGCTGTGATGGGAGGAGTGGATTGGGCAGTTGAGATGGTGGTTGGTGATGTGTGAATGTTTTCATCATGCACAACAAAGGTTGATTTTCTCTTCCTTGTGTACATGATTTTTGGTGAAGGTGATTTGGCAGCAGTGGTTGGATTAACATCTGTTGGCCTTTTAGAAGAACCAGCAGATGTTGGAGTTTTGGTTGGTGATGTAGGTTTGGTGGTTGTTGGTTCAGGAGTGTGTGTTGGTTTGGGTATAGTGGTTTCAGTGGTTTGGGTGGCAGTGGTTTCAGTGACAGTGGTTTCAGCAGCAGTGGTTTTATCAACAGAGGTTTGTAACTTGGATGGTGGTTTTCTAACATGCTTGGCAGGTCTTTTCATCCTTTTAGAGGATCCCACATCTTCAGTTTCCCTTTGTTGTTTCTTCTTGAGTTCAATCAATGACTCTGCTTTTACTTCCAAGGTGTCAGCCCTTTGTTGTTTGGACTGAGCAGCCTTTTCAGCTTCTATGTTTGCAGAGTCATCTACTGCCTTATTCTTTTCAGTGGTTTGTGGTGGTGGTGGTGGTGCTTGATGTTGTTGTTGTGGAACTGATTTGGTAGACTCTGGTTTCTTGGCAGACTTGGCTTGACCTTTTTGAGAAGGTGGGCAACCAAAAGGATCTAGTTTTGGTAGCCTATCTCTGCCACTCTCCCCCTTTTTGGCATCATCAGCCGTGAAATCATCATCAGTTTCATCCCTGAGGATGGTGGTAGGGGCAGAGCCAGTAGTCTTCAGCAGATGGTCCTTGATGGCTTTGATGTCAGCATGGGTATCTTTGTACCTTGCATCAACCATATTTCTGATCTCAGCCATGTAGGTTTCATGTGTCTGATCAGCCAATTTCCTGTGAGCTATGATGATGGGGGAAACTGATTTCCATAACTCATTGGCTATATCAGTGGTAGATGGTTGACTCTTGGAGAGATCTGCAATTGAGCTTAGGATAAGCTTGACATCAGATTTGATGTCAGCAACAGATGTTTCAATAGCAGAAACTCTGGCCGTCAATTCTTGGTATTTTGACTCATCTCCTAAATTAATAGGATCATCTGAGTCCCTACCAGTGGTAGTTTTATCTGATTCAGGCCTAATAGGTGAATCAGATGCCCCTTTTTCTTGGTACTGGGGACTTCCAACTGTTTTTGGAGACACTATGGTGGCTTCAACAGTTGTTGCCTTCAAGGGAGTCTTAGTTATGAAATCACTGTCCTGATGTGAGACAATGGTCTCTACACCAGTAGTGGCTGCTCCACTTGAAAACTCACCTAGAGTTTCATTGAACCCTGGTGGTGTAACCTCCTCTTCTGTTTGGGGGTTAGCAGATTGAATATTCTCAGGCTCAGTCACTTGTTGGAGTATACTCTCAGTGGCAGGTGGAAGAGAGGAACTGGGATCTTCCTGAGATTCAATTGCTTCAAACAGGGGTTGCATTGTTTGTGGAACATGTGATGGTGAGAGTGGTGGAGTAAGAAGAGAGTTAGCCCTGGGAGAGGGGCTTGTGAACATATGGTCAAGTGACTCAAATGCATCATGATGTGTGTCCCCTTGGCTTACAACATGATCCTTTTGAGAGGATTCATGAGGAGGTTTGTCAGGTGGAGGTATGTCCAACTGTTGTGAGGAAGTAACAACAGTGGTTTCATGTTGCTTTTGTTGTGCAACAGAGGATTCTTCTGGTACCTCAACATCCAGAAGCCTCATTTGTGGTTGAGTGGTGGTTTTTGTGGATGAATGTTTCTTTTTGGAAATGGCTGGTGTGGGTTTCACAGCACTGGATGTAGTGCCATGATCACCAGGAGCAGTGGGCTCAACAACAGAGGTTTTGACAACAGTTGTTGCCTTTGTCCTCTTTGTTTGTGTTTTAGAAACTTTAGACACTTTTGACACTTTTTCTTGGGTGCTTCCACCAAGCATTCTTGTGAAAGTTTCATCAGTTAAGCTTTTCATTTGCATAGCAGCACCCTTTTTGAAAACTTTTTCAGGTAATAATTTTTGTAAAATTACACTAAGAATTCGTGGGTAAATAAGAAAAGCATTGTTTGACCCAGACTTGACTGCTTTCACATTTGATACCAAGTCCATGAACAAACCCTGGGAAAGATTGAAGTCAGAGTTTGACAACATAGCATATCCCAGATATTGCATCCTTAATGGTATTTCATTAAAGGATGTGGACTTAGCAGAGACACAAAGAAGAAGAGTATGGAAGAAAAATTTCATGACTGGAGGGAAAAACTTTTTGAAAAGAGTTGATCCAGTCATCTGACCATCATACCCTCTTTCTTGGAACTCAGTGTGAAGCTCTGTTTTAGTGAAGGAATCCTTACCTGCCAGGTCATTCAGTGTGAAGGTTGTGGATATGATATCAGGGGTAATGACGATACTGGTTTCTCCAATTTTGGAAATAATGGATGTAGGCTTTTTATCTTGTAATAGAAACTCAGCATTCAACCAAAATTCTTGGAGTGTATCCAGATAAATGGGGGCGTTGGCGGTTAGGATGGGTAAGTATTTGGAATTGAGGAAAATGTCGATGGTGGAATGAAATGGAGTGTTGTCATCTGTTTTAATCAGATAGGGGAGACAATTGTGTGTAGCTTTGGCTTGAAGATCCATTGTAATGGATTTCGACGGGGAAAATGACTGAAGATTGATGAAGGGTTTGAGAGTGAAGAAGGCGGTTTACAGTATTTTGAATACAATGAGACAGTGTAACATCTGTTGTGGTAAAACAGGGTTTTTATAGGCTCAATGAAACCGCTGATGTGGCCAAACATCTGCTTGTATGAGCAGACGTGGCAATCATCTGATGGATGTAACATCTGGTGGAGAACAGCTGTTTTGGTAAACAACTGATACAAACAGCTGATGGATCCAACCGTTGGGTTTTTTTTTTTTTTTTTTTTTTTTTTTTTTTTTAATATAGTATATATATATAGATGTGGACAGTTGTTTTATCTGAACAGATGTTCTGAAACAGATTTTTCAACTAACAGTTGTTTTATCTGATCAGATGTTTGGAAACAGACTTTTCAACCAACAGTGGAAATGAATGGAACAGTGGTTGTTTTATCTGATCAGATGTTATAAACAGATTTTTCAACCAAACAGCAATTTTAGGAAAATATTTGATTTCTGAACAATTTATTAAAAAAAAATTATTTGGTTAATCCATGTTTAACATGCCAATTCTGGAAATCAGATTTGTAAAGGTAGATGTGTCTAAAGCTTTTGTTAACACATCTGCCAACTGATCCTCTGTTGGAACATGGTGTAAAGAAATCAAACCTTTTTCATAGCTGTCCCTGACAAAATGATGTCTTATGTCAATGTGCTTGGTAGTTGAATGAGAGACTGGATTCTTGATGATATTTTCAGCAGCTTGGCTGTCCAACATGAGTGGAGTCCTAAGTGCAGTTATCCCAAAATCCAGTAGTTGATTCTGAAGCCACATCAATTGGGCTGTACAGCTTGCAGCAGCAATGTATTCAGCTTCAGCTGTTGAAGTTGAAACAGCTGCCTGCTTTTTGCTTTGCCATGAAACTAAGGCATTCCCTAGAAATTGGCACCCTCCTGAAGTGGATTTTCTTGTGGTGTGACAGCCAGCAAAGTCACTATCTGAAAAACCTGAAAGCTCAATGTTTCCATTAGCAGGATACCAGATACCAAGTGTGGGAGCACCTTTGAGGTATCTGAATATCCTTTTTACAGCAATAAGGTTTGACTTTCTGGGTGAAGCCTGGGATCTGGCACAGACACAGGTAGCAAACATAATGTCTGGCCTAGATGCAGTTAGGTACAATAAAGACCCAATCATACATCTATAATGTGTTTGATCAACCAGTTCATCCTTGTCATCAATAGTGAGCAGCTTGACTGTACTCATGGGTGTGCTACATGGCTTACAATCATTCATCTCAAATCTGGTTAATAAATTCTTTACATATTTGTTTTGGTGAATGAATGTGCCATTTTGCAGTTGTTTCACTTGAAGACCAAGGAAACACTGAAGTTCACCCATGGCACTCATCTCAAACTCTGCTGTCATGAGTTTTCTGAACTCTTCACACATTTGGTTACATGTGGATCCAAAGATGATATCATCCACATATATTTGAACAATCATTAAGTGTTTCCCTTTCCATTTAAGAAATAAAGTTTTGTCAATTTTACCTCTTGTGAAGCCAATGGATAAGAGAAATGTGGAAAGAGTTTCATACCAGGCCCTTGGTGCTTGTTTGAGTCCATACAAAGCTTTGTTGAGCTTGTAGACATAGTCAGGATGGAATGTGTCTTCAAAACCAGGTGGCTGACATACATAGACCTCCTCCTGAATTTTGCCATAAAGGAAGGCACATTTGATGTCCATCTGATACACCTTTATGTTGTGGTTGACAGCAAAGGCTAAAAAGAGTCTGATGGCCTCTAGTCTAGCTACAGGAGCAAAGGTCTCATCATAATCTATTCCTTCTTCTTGTCTGAAGCCTTGAACCACAAGCCTGGCTTTATTCTTGACAACAATACCCCTTTCATCAGTCTTGTTTTTGAAGACCCACTTTGTTCCTATAGGACAAACATCCTTAGGAAGTGGAACAAGCTCCCATACTTGTTGTCTTTTGAACTGAAGGAGTTCTTCTTGCATGGCTTCTACCCAACTGTTGTCTTTCAGTGCCTCTTGGTACTTGACAGGTTGTGTGAGGGATAAGAAACCTGCAAAAAGACAGATATTTGAGGATTGGCTTCTTGTGAGCACTCCCTCTCTGATGTTGCCAATGATATGGTCTGGTGGATGAGCTCTTAAGTAAATAAGATCTCCTTGATATGGAACAATGGCATTTTGGGGTGATGGACAGAGGTTTGGTGACTCTGTTGGTGTAACATCTGTTGGTACTTCTGTAGAGTCAACAGATGTTTGGAATGGTAGTGGAGGAATGGGTCCAAGTGGTGTGAAACTTGACTGACTTTTGTCAACAGATGATTGACTTTTGTCAACAGATGATAGATCAGTGGTAGTGAGGGGTGAAGCAGAGGTTTGAGGATAGGACTGGCCAACAGTGGTTGACACAGCTGTGGCAGAGTTTTGACAACTGTTTTGAACAACTGCTCCCTCTGATGCAGAATAGACTTTGTAGTGACTGGGAATCACAACATCTGTTCTGTAATCTTGCTGTGGAGACTGTGGAATACCTGCATTGTTAGTCTTAACAGTGATATCTTCAAATTTGAATTTATCTAAATCAAATAATTCAGCAGGGTTTGCAGGGATTTTCAGAGATGAAAGTTCATTGAACTTAACATTCAAGGTTTCTTCTATTGTTTTAGTCCTTGTGTTAAACACTTTGTAGGCCTTAGCAGTAGAAGAATATCCCAGAAAATAACCACAGTCTACTTTGGCTGCAAATTTTGAAATGGAATCTTTAAGATTTAAAATGAAACATGGGCAGCCAAAGATTTTGAAGAATGAGATTAATGGTTTGATTTTGAACAAAATTTCATAAGCAGTTTTTTGATGTCTGGGGTTGATCAAAACTCTGTTTTGAACATAGCAAGCAGTGTTTACAGCTTCTGCCCAAAAGGACAGTGGCAAACCAGAATCTGCTAGCATGGTTCTTGCAGCTTCTATAAGAGTTCTATTTTTCCTCTCAACTACCCCATTTTGTTCTGGTGTTCTTGGGATGCTGAACTGCCTCACAATCCCTTTTGACACACAGAAGTCATCTAACTCCTTATTTTTAAACTCTGTTCCATTGTCACTCCTGAAAACTTTTACTGGCAAGTCATACTGCTTTTCAACCTTGGTGACAAAGTCCTTCAATATACCTGCAGTCTCATCTTTAGAGTGTAAAAAGTAAGTCCATGTAAACCTAGAAAAATCATCAACTATGACAAGACAAAATCTTTTTCTTCTTAGACTCATGATTTTAACAGGGCCAAACAGGTCCATGTGCAACAGTTGTAAGCACTGACTAGTTTTGGACTCATCAATGGATTTGTAAGAGCTTTTATGTTGTTTCCCTTTTAAGCAAGAAACACAATGCTCATCACATTTAAATTCTTTTGATGGAAGACCTCTGACAAGGCTTTGTTTTGAGAGTGTGTTGATAGTATTAAGGTTGGTATGACCCAGTCTCCTATGCCACAATTCTGTCTCCTTAGTGGAGGCAGCAGAAAACAGACAGACATTTGCCATAGGATTATCCTTTAACATATCAACAACATACACATTGCCACTTCTATGAGCAACAAGCTGTGCTTTGCTCTCAGCAATAATGGTATCAATCTTTTTCACCACTTCTGCCCCAATAATCTTACAAGTTTTCTTTGTGAAAAATGAGCCATAACCTTTGTCACTCATTTGTGAAACACTCAGAAGATTGAACTTGAGATTATCAATAAGATTGACATTTTCAAACTTGAGTTTTCCTGCCTGTACAGTCCCTGAACCCAACACCTTACCTTTAGAATCATTACCAAAGGATATATCACCCCCTCCATGAGCCAAGAAGTCCAGAAGTAGGGCTCTACATCCTGTCATGTGCCTGGAACCTCCACTATCTACATACCAAAGACTATCTAAACAAGCAGAAGCTCCCTGCACATCAGTAAATGATTAGTTTTGGTGAGTGTCCAAAGCCAAATTGGCTTTGGATGGATCCTCAGACCTTTCAGACTCAAGTTTTGGAAGGTGATCAGTGGTTTGGACCAATTTTTGAATTAGGGTCAACAACTGCTGCTGACCATTTGCCAGTGCTTGTATGTCAGCACTTGGGGCAGCAGTTGTTTGATCACCCCCAGACAGATGATAATACCCATATGGATTTCTGTTCACTCTTGGTTTAGAGGGTCTTTTTGGCTCCTCATAAACATGTGGCAGACTGTGACATGGAGGTTGACCATAACCTCTTGGGTATTTGCTTGTGGGTGGAGCATCTGTTACTTGGACATCTCTAGAAGCAGATGTTTCAAGCCTTTTTGTAACAGATGTTTGGACAGGTGTAAAGGTCTGTTTGGGCTTTCCTTTTGGAGTACTAACCACAGGGTTTGCAAGAGTTTTTGCTTTGTATTCTTGTATTTTTACATCAAAATTTTTGAGATACAAGCACTCTTTAGTCTTATGATTCTTTTTCCCACATATTGAGCATGTGGCTTTTGAATCACATTCACTTGTTCCTTTGTTGATATCATATGCTTTTAGAAGAAAACAGTTTTTGGTGATATGATTCTTCTTTTCACAGAAATCACAAAACAAGTTAACAGTCTTTTCTTTCTTTTTCCCTTTTTCAGGCTTCTTTTCAGCAGATGTTTGAGCATCTGCTGGGGAATCCTTCAGGGGAATGACCTTTGCCAAGGGAATGACCCTTGCCTGAGGAGCTGTTTTTCCCTCAGGGGTTTTAAAATCAACAGGTTTATAATTCTCAAGAGTATCACACTCATCAGACCAAGTAGGTTTAAATTCATACTTTTCAAGTTCAGCAAAGGATGAGGAACCTTCTGGTTTTTCAAGAACAATTTTCTTACCATTTGGTTCAGTGATTTTAATCTCTTGACCCTGCAGGTTTGTTGGAACTATCTCAACAGACTTTTGATCCTTTGTGTCAGTGTTTTCAAAGGCTGGAGCAGTGGTTGCAAAACCAAAGCCAAACTTCACATGACTTTTGGTCTGTTTGTTGAGTAGCATCTCAAAACCTCTACATGATTCCACCCATTTTTTACATTCAACTTGGGTGGACTCAAGCTCACTTTTACAACTTTGATATTTTGTTATCATAGTTTGGAGCTGGTCTTTGACAATAGTTGCTTCATGTTTTAGACTACTAATTTCAGATTCTTTTGCAGTTAAACTTGTTTTCAAATCTTTAGTGAGTTTTTCAAATTTAACCTCATCATCCAAAATTTTCTTTCTAAGGTTTTCATTCACCTCTTTAATGTTAGCAAATGCTATTACACATTTGTCAGAACACAACTCTTTGAGAATTTGAGGAGATACCTTAGCAGCAGCCATCAATGCACAATCACACTTGCACTCACATTCATCAGATGCACCCCAGGGATCTGAGAGATTCACAACCTCTTCTTCAGGTTTCTCACCTGCAACAACTTCACTAACAATATCATCAGTCACAACATCAGATTCATTTACCACTTCCTCAGATTCAATCTCATCAACCATAGCCATGAAACAAAAGTTTTCTGGTTCATTTTCAGCTTTGGCAACTAGTGCAAAATTCTCATCTGTTAGCTCATCAGGTAGACTGCTCCAATCAACAAAGCCTTGTGTAAAGAAGCTCTGTTGACTGGTCTCTGCAGGAGCAGAGGATGGTGCAGCAGTCGTTTGAACAGGTGGTGGAGCAACAGGTGTTTGCACATAATGGATCTGAGGAACAGTGGTTTGGACATACTGGACAGGAACAGTGTTTGAGGACTGTGCAAAATGAGCAGTGTTTTGCACATTTGGTCCAGGGGTATTATAGGAATTCTGATAAGTGTTGGTCTGTGGTCTTTGATTTGGATAGGTTATCATAGGTGTACCATGTTGACCCCTACATTCCCTAGCAAAATGACCAAACCTATGACATTTATAACACTTGATCTTTGATTTATCCAACCCCACCTTAGATCTGCCAGTCAACCCTGGAAACCTTCTCCCTGTTTTCTTGTAAAAATTATTAGTTCTTACACTGAGAAGGGCCAATTGGTGCATAATGTCCATTTCTTCCAAATCATCAGGGTCAAAGTATTTCAGGTCATCATACTCAAAGGATATGTTATCAGATGCCTGTATATCACCACCACTTGCTGTGAAAGCATAGTTAGGTGAATAAGAATCAGAGTTAAAACCTGAGTTAAAACCTGAAGTTATGTCAATAAAATGATCATAACTCTGATCCTTTGTGTTTCCAGGCACCTCATCATGACCCAAAAGTGCTGTATTCCCAAACACATAGTCATCAGACACTTTTCCAGAGTCCTGGAGCTTCTTTTTCTGGTTAAGCTCTCTTTCATAGGTCAAGAGCTTACCATGAAGCTGGGTCAGTGATAGGTCTTTAAATCCTATTGAGTTTCTCATAACAATTGCAATAGTGTCCCATTTGTCTGGTAATGATCTTAAAAACCTATGGTTCAAAGTTGAATGAGGGTAAGTAAGACCAACCAATTTTAGTTCACTAATTAAGCAGTTAAATCTCTCAAACTGTTGAGTTAATGACTCTCCTTTGACATGACTGAATGTTTCATATTGTTGGTTAAGTATTTCACGGTTGTTTTCAATAACCTCCTCAGTCCCACCAAACTGCTCTTTCAGTGCATCCCACAACTCCTTTGCACTGTTACAGTGTAACAACCCAGCATATATATCATTGGGTAGAGCCATGGCCACAATACTGAAGGCCTTAGCATCTAGCTCAATTTTCTGAAAATCCTGGTCGGAGTAGTTTTCAAGTTTCTTTGGCTCAAACACTTTGGGATCTTCAGTACTCGGCACAGTCGGAACATGTGGTCCGAAGATAACCGACTTCCAACACCCAGTGTTTTGTTGAGCTAGAACATGGCTCATCCGACGTTGCCAGATATTGTATTCAGATCTGACAAGCATCGGTGGCTTGTTGTTCGTGCCAGTGTTATGTGGATCGTGATTGATAGAAGCCATTCTCTGATTTTTCGAAAACAAAGTCTGTTTAACAACGGTTGAATCGAAATTAAACTATTACTCTGTTTTCAATCAAACTGACAAACGATATCAATAATTGTGAGCTGATTATTAAATTGATTTGTTAGATCGAATTTAATTGACCAAGCTCTGATACCAATTGTTAGGATCTGAGTTTGTTTGTTTTGATTGTTTAACTAAATAATGACAATAATGGAATGAAAGTAGAATGAAAGTGCAGCGGAATAATAAACTGTAAATCAAAACAAGAGAGTAAATGTTTTTCGATCGAATGCTTTCATTAATATATCAAAGATTACAATCGTACAAGTTACTCCCCCTCAGCCTGATCACACAGTTGTTTGTCAGAGAGAATGTTTTGTGTGTGATACAATAGAACAGTACATGCACTGTTCTATTTATAGACTGACTCAAACCACTGATGACCTAGGCTGACGTCACCTAAGACAGTGACCTCTAACAGAATAACAAACTTAAACATCTGCTATACAAACTACTGTTACATTGAAAGCACTGATAGTAAACAGCTGTTAAAGATAAACTCTGACGATCTTGTATCCACTGCTGAAGCCTAAGTGCTGTTGCTTCAGCAGTGCTTTGGTCTTCAGTACTTGTATCTGCTGTTGCTCTTCTTCAGACCTTTGGTCAGCAGTTGTTCTTCATCAGTTGTTTCCTTAGCAGTTCTTTGTATCAGCAGTTGTTGAGCAGTTGTTTGGATAGAACAGTAGTTAGGGTCAGCAGTCTTTTGGGAGAAGTAAGTTGTAAAGACTGTTTATTCAAGGATCAAATAGATAGCATATTTTGGCTTTCCAATCATCTGTTCTTCTCCAGGTCAGCAGACCCAACAGTATTTTTGGACTAATAGTTTCAAAAATATCCATTTTAGTCCTCTAACTTTCAAAGTTACAACTTTAGTCCCTTAACTTCCAAAAGTTGCATTTTTCCATTCTAACTTTAAAAGTTAACATTTTTCACTCAAAATAGTAGACTTTGAAGATTCAACTTTTTATTGGTAAGTTATTTTTGTATCAAAACACTTTTGTTAGTCTTGTATTCCATATGGAAGACTACTTGTATGTGTGTTTCATGTATTTCTTCAACATAACCAAATTTCATTCACCTAAGTAAGCTACTTTAATTTTTCATCTTCTTTATTTATGAACTTTTAGCATGTTCCACCATATATTATACCATGTATGATCATAATAAGATGATTTAAAGTTACTTTTAACATATTCAAGTTCATTCCCTAATCTTAACCAAAACATCATCCTACTTAGTTCTAAATGTAAACTTTATGCATTTTCAAGATTATTACATTATCATCATCAAATCCATGATTTCTTTTCATATCTTTAATCATCCATTTTACACATGTAAAACCTATTAAAGATTATGTTTAAAACCACCTTTTAAACCCTTCATGTACAACTTGCTTCTAAGAACACATACATGAATAATAATAATAATAAAAAACAAGGTTAAGAAGCTTACTACTAGCACAAGGCTAGGGAAGACAAAACCTTTGATTTTGAGAGGGGTTTAGTGTGTTCTTCCTAGTGGTTTAGCTCCAAGCTCTTGAAACACACAATAGGGGTTTGGATGATGGATTGTTTTAAGTGTTTTGGAGATGTAAAAACTTGTAAGAATGATGTATGGGGGAGGTGGAAAACCCACGGCCAAAAGAAGGAAAGAAGAGGAATTGTTTTTGCTTTGTTATCTTCAAAGGACTAACACATGTTATATACTACCATCAAATCTTCCATGGATTGCATGTGATCTTTGATAATGATTCAAGAGATTTGATAAGTATATAAGTGATCTTTGGAATGATGTGTGAGTGTGTGTGGCCGTGTATATATGTATGGATGTGAGAGGTTTCTTGCAAATCTTGGTTAATCTTTATAAACTATCATGATCTCTATATACAAGACCCATCACCATGCATGCATACACTAGTGTCATGATGGTTTAGATTTGTGTCTTGGATCCTAGTGGCCCTTGGCCGAAAATTTGAAAAGAGGGGACAAGATTAGAGTTGCTTTTGTACTAGTGTTTTCTTACAACTTTGTCTTACACATTTGCATGCTTTAAGCTAGGTTTTAGATTATAATTATCACTACACTTGCATGGATGTAACAAGGCCATATAGGCCGGCCCCCAAGTGGGTTTAAGTGGGGTCCACAACTTCAAATATTTACCCATTGTTTGTTATGTTTAATCCCCCGTCGTTCGGGTGTCGTTCGGGTATTTTTCGGGTTTTAATCACGCGTTATCCGGACATTAAAAATACCTTTAATAACCCTTAAATATAGTCTAATTTAAGCGTTGATTGGTTATTTAGGCCTTTGCCGGGTGAAATTATGAGTTATACGCGTATCGGGTGCGGTACGCGCGTTTTATTCGTTACCGGGAGATTTGTACAAGACGTTTTCATTTATGGTTTTGGAGTTCCAAAACTCATTATATTTCATGAAAATACCCTTTATTTTATATCCTGGGTGTCCGGGATCCGTTTCGTTTATTTAATTATTACCGGGTAATCGCCAACATCCATACCGGATAGCTTATTCGCACATGATCCAATCATGTTTTATCATTAAACGTATGCATTCCTATGCACTATTTGGAAATTGCTATCCCCTAAGGCCTTGATAATTAAATCACACATAATTTGCATTTAATTACGTTAATCATATATTAATTAACTTGTACGGAATTACCTTATTTTTGCCGGTTGTTACAAGATGAAGTTAAGTGATGGTAGTGGTAGTTTAGAGAGACAAAGAGCGGGGAGGGGGGGGGGGGAGGGGGTTGGGATCTATAAAATTTAAGAAAAAAATAATTTTTTTTAAAATAATTTTTAATACATTATTATAATAATAGTTTTTTAATAATAATAATAATAATAATAATAATAATAATAATAATAATAATAATAATAATAATAAAATGTTTTAAAAATGTTCCAAAGTTTTGGTTTTCACATTTTGACCACGAACACTAACCAGGTTAGACCTCCGTTAATTTAGGAGTGATGAAAGAAAATAAATTAGAAGTTTAGAGTGCTATTGACCAAAGTGATAGTTAGGGGTATTAAAATCCTTTTTCTCTTATTTTTATGAACATCAACATATTCACACTAACAATTTGAGTCCTAGTGCTTGAAATCATCATTTTTTAATTCATATGCATTAACCTGGTTCATCATGTAAAACAAAAAACTTTGCTTAAAATTCATGATGATACAATTCCTAAAGAATTTTATAAATTCAACTTTATAAGTAAATAAAAAAAAAGGTATATAAAAGTTCTATGAAACCTCCTCAAAGAATCCTATATACAGAACTTGAGTAAAGATCATGTGTAAAGTGTTTTTTTTATGAGAATTTTGACAATCAAAGGAGAGTATTTTTTTATTTTTATTTTTTTGAATTTTTTCCCATATTATTAAACATGTATTATAGTATTGAAATTTAAAAATAAATAAATTTTGGTGTAGAGTAATTACGTAATTACTGTTGTAGATTAATTACATAATTACTCTAGTGTAAACTAATGTATTTACTTTATGACGTAATTACACTAAAATTTTTTTTTTTTTAATTTTTTTGTAATATTTATCTAGAAAGTATGTTTAAGCACATGGGAAAAAAAATTCTAAAAAATAAAATAAATTTTTTTCTCTCCTTTGATTTTCACAGTTCTCACAAAAAAAAAAAAAAAATAATAATAATACTTTGTATTTAATCTTTGCTCTACAAAACTTAGTTCATTCTTTACAAATTTTTTATTAAATTCATGAAGTTCTATGAAACTTATTGCTTGAACACTTTGTCAATTTCATAAAATTCTCATAACCGAATTTAGACAATATCTATCGGTCAAACGGGTTTTAAGAAATCGATAACGATTTATATAATCTGTTGGGTCTGCTAACCTGAAGAAAAACAGATGATTGAAAAGCCAAAATATACTAACAGTTGATCCACATAAATAAACAGTCTTTACAACATACTCTTCCCAAAAGACTGTTGACCCTAACAACTGTTTCACCCAAACAACTGCTATGACAACTGCTGATACAAAGGACTACTGGATAACAACTGATAGAGAACAACTGCTGACCAAAGGTCTGATGAAGAACAACTGCTGATCAAGTACTGAAGACTAAAGGTCTGTTGGAGCCAACAACACTTAGGCTCCAACAGATGAAACAAGACCATCAGAGTTTTCTCTCAACATTAGTTTACCTTACAGTGTTTTGTAATATAACAGTAGTTTGTATAGGGCAGAAGTTTTATGTTTTTATTCTGTTAGAGGTCACTATCTTAGGTGACGTCAGCATAGGTCACCAGTGGTTTAGATTTGTCTATAAATAGAACAGTGTTTGTACTGTTCTATTGGTCGCACACAACATTCTCTCAGACAAACAATCACTGTATGATCAGGTTGAGGGGGAGTACTTGTATTTGATTGTAATCTTTCAATTCAATGAAAGCTTTCAATTAAGAAAACATTTATTCCTTTTGTTTTGATTATAGTTTATCATTCCGCTACACTTTCCATATATATTCACTTCATTAAATTCTCATCTTACTCTAAACAAATCAAAACAATCAGACTCAGATCCTAACAATTGATATCAGAGCTTGGTCAATTAAATTCGATCTAATCAATCAATTTAATATAAACAGATCAGCTCACAATTATTGATATCGTTTGTTTGTCGGATTGAAAACAGAGTAATAGTTTATTTTCGATTCAACCGGTTATAAACAGACTTTGTTTTTGAAAAATCAGAGAATGGCTTCAATCAATCACGATCCACACAACACTGGCACGAACAACAAGCCACCGATGCTTGTCAGATCTGAATACAATATCTGGCAACGTCGGATGAGCCATGTTCTAGCTCAACAGAACACTGGGTGTTGGAAGTCGGTTATCTTCGGACCACATGTTCCGATAGTGCCGAGTACCGAAGATCTCAAGGTTCAGGAGCCTAAGAAACTTGAAAACTACTCCGACCAGGATTTTTAGAAAATTGAGTTAGATGCTAAGGCCTTCAGTATTGTGGCCATGGCTCTACCCAATGATATATATGTTGGGCTGTTACACTGTAACAGTGCAAAGGAGTTGTGGGATGCACTGAAAGAACAATTTGGTGGGACTGAAGAGGTTATTGAAAACAATCGTGAAATACTTAACCAACAATATGAAACATTCAGTCATGTTAAGGGAGAGTCATTAACTCAACAATTTGAGAGGTTTAACTGTCTCATTAGTGAACTAAAACTGGTTGGTCTAACTTACCCTCATTCAACTTTGAACCATAGGTTTTTAAGATCATTACAAGATAAATGGGACACTATTTCTATAGTTATGAGAAACTCAATTGGATTTAATGACCTATCACTGACCCAACTTCATGGTAAGCTCTTGACCTATGAGAGAGAGCTTAACCAGAAAAAGAAGTTCCAGGACTCTTGAAAAGTGTCTGTTGATTATGTATTTGGTAATACAGCACTTTTGGGTCATGAGGAGGTGCCTGGAAATACTAAGGATCAGAGTTATGATCACTTCATTGACATAACTTTAGGTTTTAACTCTGATTCTTATTCACCAAACTATGCTTTTACAGCAAGTGGTGGTGATATCCAGGCATCTGATAACATATCCTTTGAGTATGATGACCTAAAATATTTTGACCCTGATGATTTGGAAGAAATGGACATTATGCACCAATTGGCCCTTCTCAGTGTAAGAACTAACAATTTTTACAAGAAAACTGGGAGAAGGTTTCCAGGGTTAACTGGCAGATCAAAGGTTGGGTTGGATAAATCAAAGATAAAGTGTGATAAATGTCATAGACTTGGTCATTTTGCTAGGGAATGTAGGAGTCAACATGGTACACCTATAATCACCTATCCAAATCAAAGACTCAGACTAACACTTATCAAAATTCCTATAATACCCCTGGACCAAATGTGCAAAACACTGCTCATTTTGCACAGTCCTCAAACACTGTTCCTGTCCAGTTTGTCCAAACCACTGTTCCTCAGATCCACTATGTGCAAACACATGTTGCTCAGGCACCTGTGCCAATGACTGCTGCTTCATCCTTTGCTCCTGCAGAGACCAGTCAACAGAGTTTCTTCACACAAGGCTTTGTTGATTGGAGCAGTCTACCAGATGAGTTAACAGATGAAAATTTTGCACTTGTTGCCAAAGCTGAAAATGAACCAGAAAATTTTTGTTTCATGGCTATGGTTGAAGTAGTTGAATCTGAGGAGGTGGTGACTGAATCTAAAGTTATGACTGATGATGTTGTTGATGAAGTAGTTGCAGGTGAAAAACCTGAAGAAGAGGTTGTGAATCTCTCAGATCCCTGGGGTGCATCTGATGATTGTGAGTGCAAGTGTGATTGTGCATTGATGGCTGCTGCTAAGGTATCTCCTCAAATTCTTAATGATTTATGTTCTGACAAATGTGTAATAGCATTTGCTAACATCAAAGAGGTGAATGAAAACCTTAGAAAGAAAATTTTAGATGATGAAGTTAAATTTGAGAAATTTTCAAAAGAATTAAAAACAACTTTAACTGAAAAAGAATCTGAAATAAGCAGCTTAAAACATGAAGCAACAATAACCAAAGACCAGCTCCAAACTATGATAACAAAATATCAGAGTTGTAAAAGTGAGCTTGAGTCCACCCAAGTTGAATGTCAGAAATGGGTGGAATCATGTAGAGGTTTTGAAATGCTACTCAACAAACAAACCAAAAGTCATGTGAAGTTTGGTTTTGGTTTTGAAACCACTGCTCCAGCTTTTGAAAACACTGACAAAGGGATCAAAAGTTAGTTGAGATAGTACCAACAAATGTGAAGGGTCAAGAGATTAAAATCACTGAACCCAATGGTAAGAAAATTGTTCTAGAAAAACCAGAAGGTTCCTCATCATTCACTGAACTTGAAAATTATGAATTTAAACCTACTTGGTCTGATGAGTGTGGTACTCTTGAGAACTTTAAACCTGTTGATTTCAAAACTCCTGAGGGAAAGACAACACCTCAGGCAAAGATCATTCCCTTGAAAAACCTTCCAACAGATGCTCAAACATCTGCTGAAAAGAAGGTTGAAAAAGGGAAAAGGAAAGAAAAGTCTGTCCACTTGTTCTGTGATTTCTGTGAAAAGAAGAATCATGTTACTAAAAACTGTTTTCTTCTAAAAGCATATGATATTAACAAAGGAACAAGTGCATGTGATTCCAAAGCCACATGTTCAATATGTGGAAAAAAGAATCACAAAACTAAAGAGTGTCTGTATCTCAAAAATTTTGATGTAAAAATACAAGAGTACAAGGCTAAAACTCTTGCAAGTCAGGTGGTGAGTACTTCAAAAGGAAAGCCCAAACAGATCTTCACACCAGTCCAAACATCTGTTACCAAAAGTCTTGAAACATCTGCTCCCAGGGATGTCCAAGTAACAGATGCTCCACCCACAAGCAAGTACCCAAGAGGATATAGACAACCACCATGTCATAATCTGTCACATGTTTATGAGGAACCAAAAAGACCTTCTAAACCAAGAGTGAACAGAAATCCCTATGGGTGTTATCATCTGTCTGGAAGTGATGAAACAACTGTTGCCCCAAGTGTTGACATTCAAGCACTTGCAAATGGTCAGCAACAGTTGTTGAACTTGATTCAAAAACTAGTTCAAACCACTGATCATCTTCCAAAGCTTGAGTCTGAAAAGTCTGAGGACCTATCCAAAGCCAACTTGGCTTTGGACACTCACCAAAACTAATTCATTACTGTTGTGCAGGGAGCTTCTGCTTGTTTAGATAGTCTTTGGTATGTAGATAGTGGAGGCTCCAGGCACATGACAGGATGTAGAGCCCTTCTTCTGGACTTCTTAGCTCATGGAGGGGGTGATGTATCCTTTGGTAATGATTCAAAAGGTAAGGTGTTGGGTTCAGGGACTGTTCAGGCTGGGAAACTCATGTTTGAAAATGTCAATCTTATTGATAATCTTAAATTTAATCTCCTTAGTGTTTCACAAATGAGTGACAAAGGTTATGGCTCATTCTTCACTAAGAAAACTTGTAAGATTATTGGGCCAGAAGTGGTGAAAAAGATTGATACCATCATTGCTGAGAGCAAAGCACAACTTGTTGCTCATAGGAGTGGCAATGTGTATGTAGTTGATATGTTGAAGGACAATCCTATGGCAAATGTCTGTCTGTTTTCTGCTGCCTCCACAAAGGAAACAGAATTGTGGCATAGGAGACTGGGTCATACCAACCTTCAAACTATCAACTCACTCTCCAAACAAAGTCTTGTCAGAGGCTTACCATCAAAAGAATTCAAATGTGATGAGCATTGTGTTTCCTGTTTAAAAGGAAAACAACATAAAAGCTCTTACAAATCCATTGATGAGTCCAAAACAAGTCAATGTCTACAATTGTTGCACATGGACTTGTTTGGCCCAGTTAAAATCATGAGTCTAAGAAGAAAAAGATTTTGTCTTGTCATAGTTGATGATTTTTCTAGGTTTACATGGACTTACTTTTTACACTCCAAGGATGAGACTATAGGTATTTTGAAGGACTTTGTCACCAAAGTTGAAAAACAATATGACTTGCCAGTAAAAGTCTTTAGAAGTGACAATGGAACAGAGTTTAAAAATAAGGAGTTGGATGACTTCTGTGTGTCAAAAGGGATTGTGAGGCAGTACAGCATCCCAAGAACACCAGAGCAAAATGGGGTAGTTGAGAGGAAAAATAGAACTCTTATAGAAGCTGCAAGAACCATGCTAGCAGATTCTGGTTTGCCACTGTCCTTCTGGGCAGAAGTTGTAAACACTGCTTGCTATGTTCAAAACAGAGTTTTGATCAACCCAAGACATCAAAAAACTGCTTATGAAATTTTGTTCAAAATCAAACCATTAATCTCATTTTTCAAAATCTTTGGCTGCCCATGTTTCATTTTAAATCTCAAAGATTCCATTTCAAAATTTGCAGCCAAAGTAGATTGTGGTTATTTTCTGGGATATTCTTCTACTGCCAAGGCCTATAAATTGTTTAACACAAGGACCAAGACAATAGAAGAAACTCTGAATGTAAAGTTCAATGAACTTTCATCCCTAAAAATCCCAGCAAATCCTACTGAGTTGTTTGATTTAGATAAATTCAAATTTGAAGATATCACTGTTAAAACTAACAATGCAGGTACTCCACAATCTCCACAACAAGATTACAAAACAGATGCTGTGATCCCCAGTCACTATAAAATCTACTCTGCATCAGAGGAAGCAGCTGTTCAAAACAACTGTCAAAACTCTGTCACAGCTGAGTCAACCACTATTGGCCAGTCTTACCCTCAAACCACTGCTTCACCTCTCACAACCACTGCACAATCATCTTTTGACAAAAGTCAAACATCTGTTGACAAAAGTCAGTCTAGTTTTACACCACTTGGACCCATTCCCCCACTTCCATTTCAAACATCTGATGGCACTACAGATGTTACAACAACAGAGTCACCAAACCTCTGTCCTTCACCTCAAAATGCCATCATACCATATCAGGGAGATCTAATCTACCTAAGAGCTCATCCACCAGACCAAATCATTGGCAACATCAGAGAGGGTGTGCTAACAAGAAGCCAATCCTCCAATATCTGTCTTTTTGCAGGGTTTCTATCTCTCACACAACCTGTCAAGTACCAAGAGGCACTAAAAGACAACAGTTGGGTAGAAGCTATGCAAGAAGAGCTCCTTCAGTTTAAAAGACAACAAGTATGGGAACTTGTACCACTGCCTAAGGACGTTTGTCCAATAGGTACAAAGTGGGTCTTCAAAAACAAAACTGATGAAAGGGGTATTGTTGTCAAGAATAAAGCCAGGCTTGTGGTTCAAGGCTTCAGACAAGAAGAAGGAATAGACTATGATGAAACCTTTGCTCCTGTAGCAAGGTTAGAAGCTATTAGACTCTTTCTAGCCTTTGCTGTCAACCACAACATCAAGGTGTATTAGATGGATATCAAATGTGACTTCCTATATGGCAAAATTCAGGAGGAGGTCTATGTATGTCAACCACCTGGTTTTGAAGACACATTCCATCCTGATCATGTCTACAAGCTTAATAAAGCTCTGTATGGACTCAAGCAAGCACCAAGGGCCTGGTATGAAACTCTTTCCACTTTTCTCTTATCCATTTGTTTCACAAGAGGTAAAATTGATAAAACCTTATTTTTGAAATGGAGAGGGAAAGATTTAATGATTGTTCAAATATATGTAGATGGCATCATTTTTGGATCCACATGTAACAAAATGTGTGAAGAGTTTAGGGAACTCATGACAGTAGAGTTTGAAATGAGTGCTATGGGTGAACTTCAGTGTTTCCTTGGTCTCCAAGTGAAACAACTGCAAAATGGCACATTCATTCATCAAAATAAATATGTAAAGAATTTGTTAACTAGATTTGAGATGAATGACTGTAAGCCATGTAGTACACCTATGAGTACAGTCAAGCTACTCACTATTGATGACAAGGATGAACTGGTTGACCAAACACATTACAGATGCATGATTGGGTCTTTATTGTACTTAACTGCATCTAGGCCAGACATTATGTTTGCCACTTGTGTCTGTGCAAGATCTCAGGCTTCACCCAGAAAGTCAAACCTTATTGCTGTGAAAAGGATATTCAGATACCTAAAAGGTGCTCCCACACTTGGTATCTGGTATCCTGCTAATGGAAACATTGAGCTTTCAGGTTATTCAAATAGTGATTTTGCTGGCTGTCACACCACAAGGAAGTCTACATCAGGAGGGTGCCAATTTCTAGGGAATGCCTTAGTCTCTTGACAAAGCAAAAAGTAGGCAGCTGTTTCCACCTCAACAGCTGAGGCTGAATACATTGCTGCTGCAAGCTGTACAGCCCAACTCATGTGGCTCCAAAATCAATTGCTGGATTTTGGGATAACTGCACTAAAGACTCCACTCATGTTGGATAGTCAAGCTGCTAAAAATATCATCAAAAATCCAGTCTCTCACTCAACCACCAAACACATTGACATCAGACATCATTTTGTCAGGGATAGCTATGAAAAAGATTTGATTTCTCTGCACCATGTTCCAACAGAGGATCAGTTGGCAGATGTGTTGACAAAAGCTTTAGACACATCTACCTTTACAAATCTGATCTCTAGAATTGGTATGCTAAACGTCGATTAAACAACAAAAATGTTTTTAATAAAAGCATTAAAATGTTTTAGAAAATCAAAATCCATCCTTAAAAATAGCTCTTTTGGTTGAAAAATCTGTTAAAGATAAAAAAACCACTGTTTGATTCATTCTATCCACTGTTAAGTTGATAAATCTGTTTCAAACCTCTGATCAGATAAAACAATTGTTTTATTATCTATTTATATATATTTATACATACATACATACATACATACATACATACATACATACATACATACATACATACATACATATATCTATTAAAAAAATTGCTGTTTGCATCAGCACTTTGGTCAAACAACAGCTGATTGCATCAAATGTTTGCCAAAACAGCTGTCCACCACCAGATGTTTAACCATCAGATGTTTGCCACGTCTGCTTCTACAAGCAGAGTTTTGGCCACATTAGCGGTTTCACCAGAGCCTATAAAAACCCTGTTTTATCACAACAGTCGTTACACTGTCTCATTGCATTCAAAATACTGAAACCGCCTTCTTCATTCTCAAACCCTTAATCTAATTCCACTCACTCTCACATTCGGAATCCATTACAATGGATCTTCAAGCTAAAGCCACCCACAATTACCTCCCATATCTGGTAAAAACAGATGAAAACACTCCATTCCATTCCACCATCGACATCATTTTAAAATCCAAATACCTGACAATCCTAACCGCTTACGCCCCCATCTATCTTGATACCCTCCAAGAATTCTGGTTGAATGCTGAGTTTCTACTTCAAGACAAAAAGCCTACTTCCATTATCTCAAAAATTGGAGAGACAAGTATCGTCATTACCCCCAACTCATATCCACAACCTTCTCACTTAATGACTTGTCAGGTAAAGACTCTTTTCCTAAGACAGATTTTCACACAGAGTTTCAGGAAAGAGGTTATGATGCACAGATGACTGGGTCAACACTTTTCAAAAAGTTTTTCCCACCAGTCATGAAATTTTTCTCCCATACCCTCCTTCTCTGTGTCTCTGCTAAGTCCACTTCCTTTAATGAAATCCCGTTGAGGATTCAGTACTTGGGCTATGCTATGCTGTCAGATTCTGACTTTAATTTATCCTAGGGACTGTTTATGGACTTAGTTTCAAATGTGAAAGCCATAAAGTCTGGATCTAATAATGCGTTTTTAATTTACCCAAGAATTTTGAGTGTAATCCTTCAAAAGGTTTTACCTGAAAAAGATTTTAAAAAGGGTGAGTCTATGCAAATGAAGAGTCTAACTGATGAAACTTTCATAAGAATGCTGGGTTCAAACACCCAAGAAAAAGTATCAAAAGTGTCAAAAGTTTCCAAAACACAAACAAAGAGGACTAAGACAACAACTGTTGTCCAAACCTCTGTTGTTGAGCCCACTGCTCCTGGTGATCATGGCAGTACATCCGGTGCTGTGAAACCCACACCAGCCACTTCCAAAAGAAAACGTCCATCCACAAAAACCACCACTCAACCAAAAAAGGGACTTCTGGAAGATGAGATACCAGAAGATAACCCTGTTGCAACACAAAAGCAACTAGAAACCACTGTTGTTACTTCCTCACAACAGTTGGTAATATCTCAACCTGTCCAAACTCCTCATGCATCCTCACAAAAGGATCATGTTGTAAGCCAAGGGGAAACACATCATGATACATTTGAGTCACTTGGCCATATGTTCACAAGCCCCTCTCCCAGGGCTAATTCTCTTTTTACTCCTCCACTTTCACCATCACATGTTCCACAAACCATGCAACCTCTGTTTGAGGCTATTGAAAAAACTCAGGAAAATCCCAGTTCCTCTCTTTCACCTATCAATGAGAGTATACCTCCACAAGTGACTGGGACTGAGGAAATTCAATCAGCCATCCCACAAGCAGAAGAGGAGGTTACACCCCTAGAGTTCAATGCAACTCTAGGTGAGTTTTCAAATGGAGCAGCCACTACTGATGTAGAGACCATTGTCTCACAACAGGATAGTGGTTACATAACTAAGACTCCCTTGAAGGCAACAACTGATGAGGCCACTATAGTGTCCCCAAAATATGTTGGAAGTCCCTAAAACCAAGAAAAAGGGGCATCTGGTTCTCATCCTTTGGATTCACCTCCTAGGACTGAACCAGTTACAACTACCACTGGTAGGAATTCAGATGATCCTATTAACTTAGGTGATGAGTTAAAATACCAAGAATTGACGGCCAGAGTCCAATCCATTGAAACCTCTGTTGCTGATATCAAATCTGATGTCAAGTCAATATTGGAATCCTTAGCTACTCTCACCAAGAGTCAACCATCCACAGCTGATATTGCTAGTGAGCTATGGAAATCTGTTTCTCCCATCATCATAGCTCACAGAAAACTAGCAGATCAGACTCATGAAACTTACATGGCAGAAATCAGAAACATGGTAGATGCTAGGTACAAAGATACCCATGCAAACATTCAGGCCATTAAAGACCATCTGCTGAAGACCACTGGCTCTGCCCCTACCACCATTCTCAGAGATGAAGATGATGATGAATTCACAGTTAATGATGCCAAAAAGGGGGAGAGTGGTAGAGATAGATTGCCAAAGCTAGATCCCTTTGGTTGTCCACCATCACAAAAAGGTCAATCAAAGTCTGCCAACAAACCAGGGTCTACTCAAACAGCACCACAACAACAACAACAACAAACCAACAAAGCTAAAGAAGTGGACAACTCTGCTAATGAAGAAGCTGAAAAGCTACTGAAGATAAGCAAAAGAGGGCTGACACTTTGGAAGTCAAGGCAGAGTTTTTGATACAAAAGAAAAGGGAACAACAGCAGGAAGTTGAAGATGTGGGTTCCTCTAAAAGGAAGAAAATGCCTGCCAAACATATCAGACAACCACCATCCAAACTGGCTGTTAAAACCACTGCTGCCACCCAAACCACTAATACCACCACAACAACTGAACCTGTCACCACTACCACCAAACCAACATCTGAACCGACAACCACATCACCACCTATATCCCAAACATCTGCTGGTCCTACTAAGGTGCCAACAAATGTTAACACCACCACTGCCTCTACACCACCATCACCAAAAATCTTGTACAAAAGGAAGAGGAAATCTACCTTTGTTGTACAGGATGAAAACATTCATACATCACCACTTACCACATCAACCACACAATCTACACCTATATCAGCTATTCCACTTTCATCATTCTAACCACACACATCACAATTCACTTCCCATAGATCACCACCAACCATTACACCATTGGTTGTTCAGTATCCCCTTGAACTTGATCTACTCAAGGGGGAAATACAATCCTTCTATAATACTGAACAACCATCTGAAAGATCTTTCCCTTCTCTTCCACATTTTCCTGTTCTCCTAAACTTAGACACTTATCTAAAATACAAGGCTGAACAGGCAGATGCCATCATAAAAGAGAAATGCAAAGGGAAATATGACAGGACTGTTCAGGGCATCCATTCAGCAGAGCTTAGCAAATTGAGAAGGATTGAAGATTTTGCTAAGACCCTGAGCAACTCCATGTCTACCATGTCTCTCAGCAGTGACATGGAAAGGGAGGTTAGGGAATCACTTCTTGAACAGATCTTGGCATCCATGCCTTATAAAGCAAACAAGAAACAGTTTGCAGGCTGGACTACTCATGCTCTCAGAGAAGAACTTTTAAGAATTGAAGAGATGGCCAAGAATCCCCCAGCTAAGGTCTCTGCCCCTGATTTTAGTAAAGGCAGAGATCCAGCCAGAGCCTTGAAATTTAAAAGAATGAGACAAGAAATTGTGGCTGCTGACTATGGGGAGATGAGGTCAGTTGCAAGGTGGTCTGAGCTGAGGTTGGTTGAAACATACAAGAGACTGGAAGAAAACAGGAAGAAAGATCCTAACCTACCAAGAAAACCTGTTTACTCTGATGAATCACTAATGAAGAGACCTCAACAGGCTTTTACATTAGACAGCTTACTTGATACATCTGATCTATCTGCTGCTGCTAGAAGACAATTCAAGAAAAAGAAAGAAATGTCTAAAGAAGATCCGAAGAAGTTTGCTGATACTTATATAAAGGAGGACCTCTTCAATCAAGTACACTTTTTCTCAGATCCCACTACTGAAAAGCTCAGAGAACTCATTGGGAGACCTCCATCACCAAACTCATCTAGAATAAAAGTGCATCTCAGCAAATCCTCTGACTCAAAAATTCTAAAATGGAAGGTCAACAAAGACACCCATGAATTAACTTTGCTCAGGTCAGATGGAGAAGCTCAAAAGCTAAGCATGGATGATGCATATAGCCTGTGTGTAGATGACCTCCAAACACTGCTGAACCTTGAGCTTGAAAGAGATGCAGAAGACCTATACTCTTTGAACTTTGAGCTACAATTCAAAGGTCAAATCAGAGAAAGTCTGATGAGAAATATAGATCAAGAATAAAGTTTAGTTTTGGCATCATCTGTTCTAGGGGGAGATTGTTGGGTCTGCTAACCTGAAGAAGAACAGATGATTGAAAAGCCAAAATATACTAACAGTTGATCCACATAAATAAACAGTCTTTACAACATACTCTTCCCAAAAGACTGTTGACCCTAACAACTGTTTCACCCAAATAACTGCTATGACAACTGCTGATATAAAGGACTGCTGGATAACAACTGATAGAGAACAACTGCTGACCAAAGGTCTGATGAAGAACAACTGCTGATCAAGTACTGAAGACTAAAGGTCTGTTGGAGCCAACAACACTTAGGCTCCAACAGATGAAACAAGACCATCAGAGTTTTCTCTCAACAGTAGTTTACCTTACAGTGTTTTGTAATATAACAGTAGTTTGTATAGGGCAGATGTTTTATGTTGTTATTCTGTTAGAGGTCACTATCTTAGGTGACGTCAGCATAGGTCATTAGTGGTTTAGATTTGTCTATAAATATAACAGTGCTTGTACTGTTCTATTGGTCACACACAACATTCTCTCAGACAAACAATCACTGTGTGATCAGGCTGAGGGGGAGTACTTGTATTTGATTGTAATCTTTCAATTCAATGAAAGCTTTCGATTAAGAAAACATTTATTTCTTTTGTTTTGATTATAGTTTATCATTCCGCTGCACTTTCCATATATATTCACTTCATTAAATTCTCATCTTACTCTAAACAAATCAAAACAATCAGACTCAGATCCTAACATAATCTCTAAAAACATAAAAGGTATAATAAATTTAAGTGCTAAAAATTAGTATAGAAAATATAAAAAATAAGTTACTTAAATGTTAATATGTATTAGAAAAAGAAAGAAAATGAAAAAAAAAAAAAAAAAAAAAAAAAAACTTTTCATTTTTTTTTTTTTGAAAGGTAAATGATAGAAATAATAAATTTTCATTTCATATTGCAGTTTTTTTTATTTCAATTTGCATTTCCAAGATTTAAGACTTCACTTTTTCTTTGAACCTTAAATCGTCATTAGTTTTCAACCTTCCCAATGGTTCTTTAATACATAACAAACTAGAAAACCCTTCAAGATAAATTCCAATATCCTTCCCCACAATTAGTATTAAAGTATAGTTCAGGGACTATATATGTAATATATGGTCTATATAACCAGACACATGTAACCCTAATCAACATACACAACACAATTTGTTATTCAAGTTTTCAATCAACACAGTAGTCTCAAAAACAAGCTGCTAATGGCGTCTAGTTCTAATGTGGAATTCCAGTGTTTCGCGGGTGGTCTTAATTTTGCCACCACTGATCAATCTCTTGAAAAAGCGTTCTCTCGGTACGGCAAGATTTTGGAATCGAAGATCAGCAAGGATCGGGAGACCGGCATATCTCATGGATATGGATTCATTACGTTCAAGTATGAGCAATCTATGAAAGATGCTATTAAAGCCATGAACGGCCAGACCCTCGAGGGTTGTAACATTGTCGTCAACAAGGCGCAGCCTGGTGCATCTAGATCTCCACATATGTTTATCGATGAAGACACGGGCCGTTTGAAATTCATTTTCAACGAGCACACTGTGGAATTCATGAAGGAATGGCTAAATATTGTTGGGCCGTTAAAAGTTCACCCAAACTTCATCAGTCTTCTAGGGGATGATCATGGCCTAGATATTATTGCAATGACTGAAGAGGAAATATTGAAGAGCAAGAACGAGTGATAGTTAAAAAGCTAGGGCTTCTGCAACTGCAAGCTTTGCCCACGTCTATTTTGCAAGCTCGGCCCAAGTTTCTTTATTTTAAGCACGTTTACTTTTCTTGCATTGCATGCATGAATTGTTTATCAAAGGCAGAAGAAATTTGAAACAAATCCTTACTTTATGTTTTGATCTTTGTTTGTAGAGACCACCTATCACAAACTCGGTTCTATCATTTGGTTATTTCACTCATCGTCTCATCATGCCTCCCTGACTTGAACCACCCTTCATCAGTGGCGAAATTTGGAGATTGAATCGGTAGAGGCCGGACTCATTTTTTTCGGTCGGTAGGGGCCGGGAGATCAGATCGGTGGGGGCCGGTGTTGGAGTTTATGTGTGTGAATGTGAGTTTGTCCCACATTGGTTGGGGAATGAAATGAGATGTTTATAAGATGAAACCAAATTGAAGAGATTAAATTCGTCTACTTATATTATACTTGGGCACCTACCCGCGCGCAAGGGGGGGGGGGGGGTGCAAAAACGAAGTCTTGTTCGAGAAAAAAATTCTTGAACCAACTTGACGACCTGTAGACACGAATGCAGCTCTAAAGATCTGGGTCCGCGTGGCGCTGCGTTTTGCTACCAGTTTTAGTTTTTAATCCTTGTGACTAGAGGAATCTTCCATTCTCCTTGTCTCCTCCTGCAGTTAATCTGGACTAATTAACATTAATCTCGGGTTTCACTACAAGAAATTAGTGTGTTTACTCACACATAATTTACCTACATATGTTAATGTGTGGGTAATGGTTGAAAAAATATTTTTGTAATAACTAACACTTAATAGGTGTTGGTAATATGTTTTAGCTACACTTAACAATGGTGGGAAAATTTTCTACTAAAATTGACAATCAGTTAAATGTTAAATTACCCACAGGTGTGACAAGTATTTGTTATGTGTAGGTATACTATCTGCACATAGGTGAAAATTAATATATGTGTAGGTAGTTGATTATCTTTACCAACACATAATATTTAAAAACAAATATGTAGATAAATTAGGTAAATAATTTTTTGGTTTATTTAATTACATGGCAAAATAAATACCTACACAAAGTAAAAATGTATTAATGTGTAGATAATGATAACATATAAGTTAAATAATTTAATTTCTATTTACTTTTGAAATGATGTGGCGAAATAAATATTTAAAAATGTAAAATATGTGTAGATATTGGATACAAGTTAATAAGTAAATAATTGTTTATTTTATTTTTCTAAAAATGAGTGGTAAAATAAATACCTACACATATTTAAAATTATATATGTAAATATATTAGATACACATTAAATACACGCACTATAAGATAAGTGGCATTCAGGACTAAAATCTTAGGTCATTATTATTTTATTTTTTTTGAAAAGAGCATTTCAAAGTAAGGACCTACGAGGGAAAAACCAACAAAAACATCAATACAATGGGTATTTACACCAGTTGTTTCAATCGACAGACTTCCATCTAGACCTATTCCTAATCCAGAAGTAGGCCGTAGATTTGATCATTTCCATCAACACATTCGGACTTCGAAGCTTATTGTTAAAAATACGGTCGTTCCGTTCACACCAAAGCATCCAAAACGTAGTGTAAACAATCCCTCACAACCTTATTTTGTTCTCTTTAGAAAGATTTTGAGTTTCCGACAAGCGAATGAGATCGTGGACATCAAAAGAAAATCCGTGCCACTACTAGAGAATAGGGTTTTTGCTACCGTATTTTCGGTCGCAGAACGGTGACAATTGCCTTTTTGCCACCATTTTGCTACCAAAAAACTCGGTAGCAAAATCACACATGGCAATTGCCCTATTGCAACCGTTTTGCTACCGTATTATTTTTTGCTACCGTTTTGCTACCGTTTATTTGCCACCGTTTTGCTACCGCTTTTTGTCACCACTTTGCTACCGCTTTTTGTCACCAATTTGCTACCGCTTTTTGTCACCACTTTGCTACCGTTTTTACCCTTTTTTGTCACCGTTTTGCTACCGCTTTTTGTCACCACTTTGCTACCATTTTTTTGTCACCACTTTGCTATCATTTATGAAATTTCAAAACAAAATTATAATAAACCAAATCCAAATCATTCAAATAAACCAAATCCAAATCATTAAAATAGCGCCAATATTGAAGTTGGTAGTAGTATTTATGTTTATCCTATAAAGATAAGGAACCATAACAAAATTTCTTCAAAAATTTTCATAGTTATATGTAACATAATAATTGCACCTATCTTACATAGAGCAATAAAAATAATAATAATAAGCATCATCTCATCCTTTCAGCATCTTCAAATTTCAAGCATGATTTGCTTCACTGGGATTATGAGCCACTGGAGCTGATCTCTCCACAGATTTGCTTCACTGGGATTTGCATACCATCCTGCCGCCTCTCCAACCCAACCCGTACCTGCAAATTTAGAAAAGCGGTGAATTCAGGTTGTGTTTGTTTGATCACTGACTCACTGTCAAAACTAGCAACCTATATAAAAGTAGCTAAAACTGAAATGGGCTAAACGGGTTAACAATCAACTGATATGTATTCAAACGCATACAACTACAATCAACTGATATGTATTACAAAAAACCAAGGTACAATAGCTTGTAGGATAAAAACGCCTCAGGTCCAAGAGGCGCGCCTCAAGCCAAAAAAAAAAAAAAAGCTTGTACAAACATTAAAAAAAAAGTGTGCCTTTTTGGCGCTTCTTGGAATTCCTAAAGGCGTTGAGCAAAAAAGTGACAAGCATTGAGCCTTGATGCGCCTCGCGCCTCAACGCGCCCGAGGTGCGCTTTTTAAAACCAAGCACCCATCTTGCCGCCTCTAGTGAAAATGTTAAAGACTAGATAACTTCAATTAAGATCTTTTGAAATAAATCTGATACGCTTTTGTAGGTTAGGCGATTAGGCGATCCACCGTTTTATTTTTAGCTAACTCTTTTGGTTACCCGTTAGTAACCAGATTAGATAAAAGATAGCCAGATTGACCCATTCGTAAACAAACAGATCACAACTGGCACCTCTAATTGAGAAAATTGACTTCCGATTAGATAAAACACTAAAAAAATAACGAGTACCTTGACGTCCTTGAGCCACAATTGCTTTAGATCTGGATCACCAAGGATAATAGAAACAATAAGCGCACCATGAACAGGTGGATTACTGTACATAGGTCTTGCAAGTTGCTGCAGCTGACTTTTCACAGCCACAGCTTGTTTTTCATCTTCGCATACCAAACTGAAAACAATAGTTTGCAACTTTTCATTACACAAATAATTTCATATATCGTGCAAAGTTAGTAAAACTGTAAATGTCCATCCCGTCATCCACACAGGATAAAAAAGCTCCTTTGTAAAGAATATAAATTTTACGATTTTACGTCATAAGCGAACAAAAATATGAAAATATTGATGGTCAACGGTCAAACTTGTAACGACATATTATCAATATACTTACTTAGACCAGGTAGGGACTGGAATGTAGATCTGAGAATCAGGGGAAAACCGTTTTTGGAAATCAGCAAAAATCCGGCATGCACCAGTTCCAGAAAGAGCTTATATTGCTGCAATTCTTTTATCTTTAATCAAGTCAGAATCTTCATCATATGCCAACTTCAATGTTTCCTCAACCATGTTGTTGCTTCCTCCCATTGGAAGATACTCCCTGAAGGTAAATATGATTAAATAGGAGAACATGGAACAATTTATACAATGTTCAACTGTTCTTTTTTAAACCAAGAGTTAGCTAACATAGCTCAAAAGATTAAACGAATCAGATTAAACGAATGAAGATCGAGCCTAGCATATATACATATACTGATGGGGTATCTTTTGTGTCAATCTACAAATCAGAGTCTTCAATATCCTAGGCTACCAGGCATTACCCAACACCCAGTACGATTTAAATGGCTGAAGGTAGAATGCTATTATAGCATACTGACATATTCTTTGGCCTTTTTTACATGCCAGTCTGCAGGTCTCCCATGGACTGTTGTAAGAACTAATAACTTTTCATAAATTGTGTTGCTCATTTGATGGGACAGCATAGATAATTGTGCATCAAAGATTCATCAAGCTACCAAATTCTACTCAAATACATGACATAATGAATTAAAGTTCAAGAAAATCATACCCATGCAGCAATTTAGTAGCAGCCTTACACAACTCTCTAGGGATTCTAAGTGCCCACAACTTTAAATGCAGATCAAACTTGCTTTCATCCAACAACATTATTTCTCAATTCTTCAATATAAAGTTTCAACTGATTAAAAAAACACCTGAAATCCATTAACAACAATTGCATGATTTACACCTCACAAGTTAGCTAATTTAACAAATGGGTATAAAAAAATTAACTCATTTTAACAAAATTAAAGGAAACAATTACCTTTTGAGGATATACATTAAATCTTCAGTTGTTACATACTTATCAAGAAGCCAGTAACATCTACGAACAAAGGTTATCCAGTCCTCACCATGTGCATAATATACATGAATTCTTTCATTGTTACCAACCTGTATCAATAGCAATTGGAGCTTATAAAGTTACAAAAGGGAAAATGAAAAATGAACGAAAATAAGGCTCTACTCTATAACGTGTGCAACTTTTATTTGTATTAGTTTGATCTTTCATCCAAGTAGGCAGGCCGCACAGTTCAATTTACACAAGCAAGACCCATAGAAAGATGCAAGATTAAAAAGAATATGTGTAAACTGGAACCCGCAATAACTTCTTGATTCTATGCATATCATATAGTGACTCATAAAACAATTATATTAGATGACCTGTTTATACAAAATTTAGCAACACATTAAAGTAAACAATAAGAATATATACAAAAGGATCCAAAATAGACATTTTATAAAAACTCACCTTCAAGTGTTCATGAGCTTCTTTTACAGTTTTTCCATCTTTTTTCTTTTTCCAGTTGTGGCCATCCTTTCGAAAGTTTCTGAGCATCTTCTGGTGAAAAAGAACAATTGTGCCACCTACATTGTTGAAGAAAAAAATATAGATAGCATACTTATAACCTCACACACAATTATAACAAAAACAAATATTATAACAGAGTGTTGGTGCAACATTCAAAATATAAGTAAAATCAAAACATAATGTGGCGTTTTATATGTATCAGTGTACATCAAATAAACACACCTTTTATTTTATTCTAACCATATATTATGATTTTACTAAAAGAAAAAGAAATACTATAATGTATCAATGTACATCAACTAAACACACCTTGTAGTTTGTCGAAGCGCTAAGCGAAGTGGAGTCTTGCTGTGCCTCGCGCCTGAGGTGTGCCTTTTAAAACCAGGAATGTATGATTAAGTAGTTTTATCATACTAACAATGATGGAACCAATACTAATGGTTACTAATTAGTTATATTAGTTGTGAGTTTTCTATGGAAAAATGAACTAAAAGTCAACTTTGACCCATAATTACAAAACGTGAAATTTTATTAAACTCGAAGCTTAATAATGATCAACTGAACTAGTAATCGAGTCTATAGGCCCATAAATTACCTATCAACTTCTCTGTCTAAACAAATTCTCGACAACATAACAGCCCTCAAAATCCAACAAACTACATGAGCTCGTGTCTCAATCAGTGCAACAATTTCATTATAATTTGAATATCAAATTGACATATATTACACAGGAAATCCAAACTTTTCAATCATAACAGTAAACAAAACAAGCAAACATCAATTAACAAGCATTTTAAACAACCAAATCTCAAAACAAGGATGTATATACCAACATATGAGTCATTAAGAGTTTTAAGGGGCTATATGGTGATCAACACAATTAGTTCAACAAATTAATCTCATGATAAAGTGATTTGAATCATTTACCATTAAACTGGAAGAGGAACCATGAAGTAAAGAATTACGATGCAAAACCCTAGCTACAAATCGAAACAATTCATAACTTCCATACAAATCGAAGCATGATAATGAAATGATTTCAAACGATTCTTACGCTGTAAGATGTAGAATTTGATTGAGAGTAGATCGATGGATCATAGCAATTGTGCAATTGATCGATGGAACGATTAAGCAATTGGTTCTTCATAGGTTGATAAGCAATTGGTTCTTCATAGGTTGATCAGAGCAATGGAGCGATTGGTTCTTCGAATGTGAAACCCTAATTTGAGGAATGAATTTTTTGGGGAAATGTTTATGATGTATGAATAATAAAAGAAGATATATGGTGCGTTTAGTTAGTTAAATTTGCTACCGCTTATTTCGGTAGCAAATTTTGGTGGCTATTGCCTATTATTGTAGTAGTGTGCGGCAACCGGCACCAAGCTTCCAACCTATACCAAACCTGTTGGGCGTACTCACAGCCGGTGAAAGTATGAATCGTAGTCTCCGTATCTTCTTGACAGAACGAGCAAGTTGTATGTTGGATGTTAACCCCTTGAATAAGAAGTTCCGCCACCGTAGGAAGACGATTTCGAGCCGCTCTCCAAACCAAAATTTTGCACTTTTAAGGAACCCATCCCTTCCATTTGATTACCGCCGAGGCGTTTAAAGAATTGTTTGCGAGGATTTTTTTTGCAGAAGAAACCGTGAACACCCCATTAGAATCCGGTTGCCATTTCCACGAGTCGTCGCCTCCTTTCCATGTGAAGTCATGGATGTTGTTTAACAACTGAAATAGTTCAGCAAGCTCATCATAAGATTGAGGATTGACTCTCCAATTCCAGGCCATCGACTTTGTAGCATCATTAAAAATAATACGATCCGCAACCTTTGCCCACTTATCTTTTTCGAGCCTGAATAGATTAGGGTATACAACCCGAAGAGGAACATCAAGAAGCCACAAATCACCCCAGAAGCAAACATTAGACCCGTCTCCAACTTCGGCTGAGAAAAGAGAGCTAAGAACCACACCATCATATGTTGACGTTGTACCAACTTTAGTAATCCATTTCCAACAACTGCTCGATGACTTCTGACAAGGAAGTAACGCCCATGGCCTACTAGAGCCGTGACAACCCACAATGACCTTTTTCTAAAGACTTGTTTTTTCTCTTTTGAATCTCCAATACCATTTTGAATCTCCAAAGACTTCTGACCCACAATGATCTTTGGTCATTATTTGTCAATTACGGTTAGTTAGGGTTATTATTTATTAATTAGGATATGGAAAAGGTAATTGTAGTCGTTGATGGTTAATTAAGGTCATTGGTGGTCAGGTGGTACGAGTTATGTTCAATTAGAGTTAACGATGGCCACTTATAGGTTATTGCTATCAATTTATATATTTTTAATGAATAAACTAGTAAACTTTGGATATGATAGGCCTATTTATCGCTAAAATATGATTATTTAGGGTTGTACATAACTTGTTGTGTCCCTATGGGCCGTTAGTTATATTGACTATTTGAAGTTATATGAAGCTTAGGGTATAATAGGGAATGCTAGGTCAAACATAGTCATTGTAAGAAAAAATTGTTAATCAAAGCGATTCATCATGAGCGAAGCATGAGCTACTTGAGATCAGTTAAGAAAAAGCTCGATATGGGTCGAACCTTATGAAGCTCGAGCTCGAGCTTGCATGTGGCACTACTAAAAGAAGGGTCTTTCTTGACACACATTTTATGACACACACTTATTTGTGACACTCAAAAGCGTGTGTCATAAAATAATTGTCATGCTTTATAAAATTTGGTAAATTAATGACATGCATTTTTGTGTGTCAAGAATTTAGTGTCAAGAAATAAAAAACATGACGACGGTATAAAATATTGTGGGTCATCTTTTCGTGTCATAAGGGTGGACGGGGCGGTCCGTGATGGGCTGGTCGTGATGGCCGTGAAAATCACGAACACCGCCCCATGTAACTAATCACGGCCATGATGAAGTAAAAGCGTGATATATGTACATCACATTCCTTTTCTGTGTTTTTCTTTGTTTCTTGCGAATGAAGGGGTGATTATTATATTCAGTATTATTATATCCAAAACACCCATCCACCATTAAGTATTATTATATTCAAATTTAAAAGAATTTTAATCTATTGTAACCTTTGCTGTCAAGTGTCAAGGCTTGCAAATTTTAATACTAACAATACAGAAAAGCCTCACATGCAGTAACCAATAATATTATTATATTATATTATTGGTGAGGTAAGGGAGGTGGATACCCTGAAAAAACTACCGGAGCTGGCCTCGAACTTGCTCGCTTGGGAAGTGAACATCAAGTATGTGGGAGGTTTAAGAGTGCTTTGTACCTTCTCTTCAGTTGTGAACGCCGAAATGTTTTTGACGGAAGCGTCGGAGTTTTGGAAGTTTTGGTTTTCTACTTTAGAGGTATGGGATGGCAGTCTTCTGGATTTCCAGAGGCTAGCTTGGATCACTGTAACTGGGGTTCCCTTACCTCTTTGGGATAAGCACATTTTTAATAAAATAGGCGAGAGATGTGGCAGACTGGTTGTCAAATCGGTAGCAGATGGCCAAGACTCTGACTTATCCTCTAGTCGCATGGTTGTGATTGTCAATTCCGGAGAAAAGATCAAGGCAAAGGTTAACGTTACAGTAGGGGACTTACAGTTTAAGGGTTCCCTCAAACCAAAAGGGAGAAAAATTTTGTACTCCTGATTTGAATCATTTGGCTAGTTAAGACCCGTTCGAACTTGAGGCCATTATCTGTAGGGACGCTGAGCTGAGGGTTATTCAGAGGAACGAGTGTATCCCTCTTTCATAGGACGGCTCGGTAGTTCAGGAGTGTGTTTCTCAAAGTGATGGTGACTCCGTCTCAGATTCAGAAGATGAATTGGATTATTAATTGGAAGCGGACGAAACTATGCAGTATGGCGAATGTTTGAAAATCGACTTTGAAGGGTTCAGTAACCATGTCAAGAAGACGGTTCAAGGAGAACGTGAAAAAAGATTGTCCCAATGAATTTCCTGTCTTTAAACATTAGGGGGGTTTCAGATGTCGAGAAACATACATGGGTTAGGGATATCAGGAGAGAGTATATGGTGGATGTTATTTGTCTCTAGGAGACTCACCAAAGTGGGCTTGATGTTGCTTTCTGTTCTAAGTTCTGGGGTAGAGGGCAGCTTATGGCCAATTCCATGGATTCTGTGGGAAGATTTGGGGGATTGGTGGCTATTTGGAATCCCACCAAATTTAAAGTCAGTAGTGTTGTTAAAGAGAGATTCTTTCTCTTGGTCTCGGGGGAGATTCATGGAGTTACGGGGACTGTCAATGTCCTCAATATTCATGCGCCGAACGATCCTAGATTGCGTAGAGTTTTGTGGGAGTCCGTGGAGGGGTTGTCTTCGGCTAGGCAAGGGAAGTGGATTTCTTTGGGTGATTATAACGAAGTCAGGAGGTTCAACGAAAGGGTTAATTCGGTTTTTGATCCGGTTTCAACGGCTCACTTCAATGACTTCATTAATAGACTCAGTTGGTTGGAGTATAACATGATTGGCGGTAAGTTTACCTACGTGTTTGACCATGAATCGGTTAAACTAAGTAGGTTGGATCGATGTCTTGTTTGTGACGAGTTCATGACGTCTTGGGAAGACGCCAGCTTGTTTCTTCTCCCAAGGCGTTTCTCGGACCATCGTCCGATCGTCCTTTTGTGTGATGAGTGTGACTTCGGACCTGCCTCGCTTAGGTTCTTCAATAGTTGGATTGGTGACAAAGATCTTGATGTTATTTTGTCTCAATGTGTCTCTAATATGACTTCTGTTGGTAATAAAGATGCTATTTTTTTGGAGCTGCTGAGATGTTTGAAAGCCAAAATTAGAGAATGGAGGGTAACAAAGAGAGGGGAACTTGACAAGTCGATCATGGAGGCATCTAAGCTGTTGGATGATCTGGATAAAAAGGCCGAAGATGTTAGGCTTTCTGATGGGGAGAAAAGTTCAAGGGTGGAGATCAGGAAATAACTATTGAAATTGGAGAAGGATAAAGTAAAAGATCTTCGCCAAAGAGCTAGGATTAAGTGGCTGAAATTCGGGGATGAAAACTCCGCCTTTTTCCACAAGTTGATCAAAATAAACAAGGTTAGCAACAAACTTGCTGGTCTTATTATTAATGGGAGGTGGGAAACGGGTCCGGGGTTCATTAAGGATGGAATTTGGTCGTCATTTAAAAAGCAATTTTCGGGGCTGCCCAAATTGTCTTTCGAGGATGCTAACGGGTTGAATCTTCCGTTCTCTTCGGAGGAGGAGGTTTGGGAAGCTATAAAGGGGTGTGATGGTAATAAATCTCCGGGTCCGGACGGGTCTACTTTGAAGTTCTTTAAGAAATATTGGGAAGTCTTGAAGCCGGGAGTTTTAAATGTCATGGCGGAATTCTATGAAACGGGGTCTATTAGTCCGGGATGTAATTCGTCGTTCATAGCTTTAATTACCAAAAGAGCCGATCCTCAAGATATCACGGACTTTAGACCTATCTCTTTGGTGGGTTCCCTTTATAAGATCCTATCCAAAGTTTTAACTAAGAGATTGAAGGGCGTTTTGGATAATCTCATTAGCCCAAACCAATCGGCTTTTGTCGGTGGTAGAAACATTCTTGACAGGCCGCTCATTGTTAGTAAGGCCATCTCTTGGGCTAGGAAGTCCAAAGTGAAGACGCTTGTCTTTAGGGTTGACTTTCAAAAGGCTTACGACACGTTGATTTTAGATCAAAATGAATTCTTACGTTTTTATTTCAGGCAAATTTAAAATTGTTCGAATAGTATAATCGTCAATTATTGACATTGGTAACCGACCCAAAGCAATTTGATTATAATTCAATTCGTGACGATCATAAGTAGAAAGTTCATATTCTTCAGTCATTGATAAACAATTTGTTGGACAATACTCAACGTAATTACCACAAAATATACATATTCCGAAATCAATACTGTAATTAAGCAATCGTTTCTTTCTAATATCAGTTTCCAATTTCCAATCAACAACGGGTAGATCTATAGGACATACATGAACACATACTTCACAAGCAATGCATTTATCAAATTCAAAATGGACACGTTGATTTGGAAGTTTTTATTCAAAGCCTTGGAATTTATGGGATTTCTGGATATATGGATTTCGTGGATTAGAGGGTGTCACACCCTCAAAATCCACTTGCGGAGTTTTACCGCGAGGCGTATGACAAACCAGGATCCAAACCAACGATCACAATAAACAAGTCTAAATGAACATATGCAATTTAAGAAAACATAGTTTAGAATCCCCAATTACAGCGGAAGCTTATTCAAAACATAATCCAAAATAAACCAAGTGTTCAACGTTTGAAAACTATGCAATCCTAACTAGACGCCGTGCAGACGCGTGCGCCCTAGTCCCATTGAGTTACCTTAGCGACCTGAGAAAACATGTAAAAGTTTACGTCAGCACAAAAATGCTGGTGAGTTTACAGGTTTTGTAATCATCGTACCAAGTTCAACCTGTCCATACTATAACAAATCGAAAACCCAAGTACGCTAGCTAGGCGTATGTTTTGTTACTATCACGATTGGAAAACCATTACTAACTCGTAAACCAAATATGTGCCCGATGTAGTAAACCTGTTGTTCCTGTTGTTCCTGTTTGAGACAATATGCACCCGCCGACCCTCCAAGTCGACGAGCGGGGTTGGTCACTCCCAATAGCGCTATTCACATTTCCCCGTTGTGCAAACCCGCACATTCATGGTTCCCCCCGGGACTTCCAAAGATCGTGTAGTACACAATAGAAACCCATAGTATGACAGTAGTTACCAAATAATCGTTTTAACACATGCTTTCTCCCCCGAAAATGTGAAACCAATTTAAAAGAGGGGCCGTAAACTCACCTTAACGTGCAAGCAAAGAATCCGAACAGCAAGTAATATATGCTACCGACACCCTAATAACAGTGTCATTAAGTGAGTATAGGCGTAATATCATTACACCATATAACTCGTTTGTCCAAGGCGTTTTAAATGTTCAAAAGTGTGTATGCGACGCCTAGTGATTCTACATGCAATAGTAAACCCTACGGACCCGTTGGTGAATACGTTGGTTACAATTAGTTTCTACATTCCGTATGTGTCTCAGACAAGTGTACTTCAGCTACATGTCAATTCCATACCACCTAAGACCTCAATTAATCACAGAAGCACATAATACACAATCTGTGTTTTCAGGACAGATTGTGCGCCATCAAAACGAATTTATTTAAAATAGCAAATCAGTGAGTTAACCTCCCAAATGTTTACTGAATTTTCTTTGGGATTCACTCGACAATACCTATTTTTGTTTTGTCTTAATTCCAAACACAAAAATTATGAAAATTCGTACAACACAGCTATGTCCAGAAAATCTCCTCAACAGGTCAGTTTAGTAGGAAAATTCTTAAAAATTGTGTATTCATCCAAACGAGATGAATCCACTTGGAAAAGCTCTATTTTTCCAGTATTGACCTACTGTAAAAATTTCATAACCTAACTCCTTGTAAATCTCAAGTTATGACCATTTAAAGTTAGCCCAATTTACAAATCCGAAAATCTGATATGACCCCTAATCAATTAAAATTCCAAAAACGACTCAAACGATGTCCAAATTCGATGGTTTTGCCCATTATGAAAAGCTAAGACCTTGTACATTACAATCATGCAAAGAATCGATCAAACCAATTATTTTCAAGCCACGAAACAGACCCTACAAGTCGACATTCAGAATCTGTCCAGATTCTAATCATGAAATATTATCAATTATATCAAACCCTAGTTGCATATTATCAATCAATAACACCTAATAATCATCATACAACTTTAGTAAGAACCACATCTGATCAAAACCCTAATTATACATCACAACCATCATTATTCACAAACCCTAGAAGTCTAAAACATCAAGAACATGCATAATCATGCAAAACATATAACATTCATTATGTAACAATGTGGTTGACCCTTTTAATCTTCGTAATCATCATGTTTTAACTTTTATAAAATACTTTCAGACCTGGACAAACTTGTTATATGATTTTTATAGTAAAAACATAAGGTAAAAGCGTAAGAAATCATAAGTTATACCCTTAGCTTTTCAAATCAATCAATCGCGCGCCTTGGAGCCTCCCAATTGATGATCTTGAGCCTTAGCAGGAGTTTTTGGAGTGAAATATTCGTGTGGGGCAGTAAGGGGGCGATTAGGGTTGAGTATGGGGGTTGCATGGGGGTTTAGGATGCTTAAATATGAGTTTGAGGCGGTTTAGACCCGTCAGGGATGTTCGAGCGGCCGCTCGGAGCCTGTGAGCGGCCGCTCACAGGTCCGAGGCGCGCGCTTTTGCTTCGTTTCGCCTCCCGACGCGTTATCCATCGACGTTTTCGTTATTTCGGACCGTAACAAGTGTAACCCCATGCGTTAAGACCCTAATCAACCTCATGCTCCACTTTTAATGATTTTTATTAACGTGTTCGGTTTAGGTTCACATAATCACGTATGGTTTTCACATAAGTTTGTCAGATATCACCGAGACACATAAGTTTATTATTCACCAACGTCCGAGGTTCACTAATCATGTAATCACATAACTCACAACAATGCACGTATGTCTTATCTAGCTATCTAGCTAACCCTCGTTAAGTATAATATACGCGTGACTCGCTAAGGTAAACTTTAATCTAGACAACGTTGTTAACCAGAATTTGCCGGGTGTCACAGAGGGTGCCTTAAATCGGGGCGGGGTTCGGTCTTGGTCAATAGGTCCCCTACTAAGGAATTTTCTTATAAAAGAGGGTTGCGCCAAGGTGACCCTTTGTCCCCTTTCTTCTTCATTTTGGCGCTAGAAGTTTTAAAAATGTTTGTGAAACAAGCGACCGCTTTGGGTTTATTATATGGGCTCCAACTCCCAAATAACGGTCCTTTACTAACTCACCTTTGCTTTGCCAACGATGTGATATTTATTGGAGAATGGTCTAAGCACAATGTTGTTAGCCTTAATAGGTTGCTCCGTTGCCTTTTTTTGACTTCGGGTCTAAAAGTCAACCATGAGAAATTTCATCTCTTTGGAATAGGTGTTGACTCGAGTGAGGTGAACCGTTTTGCTAGTATTCTGGGTTGCAAAGTAGGGCGGCTCCCATTTTCATATTTGGGAGTTCCTGTTGGAGCCAACATGAAACGTGTTAAATTTTGGCAACCCATCATAGATATCTTTTCTAAAAAGCTATCCCTTTGGAAAGCTAGGAGTTTGTCCTTCGCGGGTCGGCTAACGCTAGTGAAGGCGGTGCTTGGGAGCGTTCCTTCTTATTACCTATCTTTGTTCCAAGCCCCTAAGGTGATCATTAAGAAGATGGAAGCCATGAGACAAGACTTTATTTGGGGTAAGGTTGGGGAAAGATGCAAGCTTCGTTAGGTGAAATGGGATAAAATGATGAAACCAAAGAGTCTAGGTGGGCTTGGCGTTGGAAGTATTGAAGATTTCAACAATGCTATGATAGCTAAGTGGTGGTGGAGATTCAAAAATGAGGCGTCGTATCTTTGGGTTCGGGTCATCAAAGCGGTTCATCATTTGTCATATGACAATCAACCGGTTCCGGCTAAAAAGAGTGTTACCGGAGTTTGGAAGGATATTTGCAAAGTCGACGGAAGGCTTGCTTCTAAAGGTGTTTTTGTTAAAAAGAAGTTGCAGGTTAAAATGGGGAACAGATCTAAAACGTCTTTCTGGTTCGATAATTGGGCCTCTGCGGACTGTTTTAAGGTGCTTTTCCCGGACCTGTTCAAGTTAGCTAGGGATAAAGAAGTTACTGTTGCGGACTGTTTTGTCAGGTTAGGTTCTGTTTTGGGATGGAAGAGGGATTTCGCTACTGTTCCGGGGACTGTGGCCGAAAGGAATCAGCTTGCTGCAGCGTCGCTTTTGCTACAACGGGTTTCTGTTTCTGATGCGAACGATGTTTGGTTCTTTGATAATAAAGACGAAGCCTTGTTTTCGGCAAAAGAGATTCGGCTCGAGTGTGCTGCTTTCGGATTGGGGCAGCCGAACGATACTGTTTTCTGGTGGAACTCTTGGGCACCACTCAAAGTTAACTATTTCTTGTGGATGGCATTAACGGGCAGAATTGCTACGAAGGTTGAACTCACGGGCAGGGGCGTTAACCTTCCGAATCTGGCTTGTGAGAGATGTGCGATTGAGGATGAGGATTCGAACCATGCTCTCCTATCTTGTCTTTGGGCCAGGTCTATTTGGTGGTGCATTCTTGTTTGGCTGAAAATCCTATGGCCATCGGGTTCGTTTTCCTTAACCGAGTGGATAGAAGACATAAAAAAGGCTCCGGGTTGTAAAAAGTGGAAGAAGTTGGTGTATAAGGTTTTGCTCGCAACCGTGTGGACAATTTGGTTGGCTAGGAACTCTAAAGCCTTTGAAGGGAAATTCATTTCGGTTTCCTCAACGGTTGATTTAATAAAAGAAGATACATTTCTTTGGATCACCCATAGAGCGAAGTTTACCGACGTTTCTTGGGCTGATTGGGTTGACTTTAACATTGTTAGTTTATTGTAATATGTTGTTGTTGTTGTTTAGCCTGTGTTTGGGTTTGCTTTTGTACTCCTGGAGTGTTTTAAGCGGCTTGCTGGCTCTTTATATATAGCTATAAAGTGATTGTTGTTCAAAATACAATATATAAACTTAATTTTTTTACAAGTATACATATTCATATATTTTTTTATAATATATCTTAGTTTAGCTGAGTTTGGTGCACATGTCGGGGGAACACAACGTACCTGTGATTGAACTTCGGCACGATCTAACGGAACACGTCGGTAGCTTAGATATCGTGTTCGAGGACCCGTACCCACCACTCACTTAATTTTCTTATTTCATTTTAATTTTATTTTATATTTTCTAGTAATTTTTTATTTAATGTATTTTTTATTTTAGTTAAATGTAATTTTTTTTTATTTAATGTAATGTTTTTAGATTATTTAAAAAAAATAGCGATGAAATGTGATGAAAAGTGAACATCACCACATGTGTTTAGTGATGGAATGTGATGAAATGAGGTGGTATAATCTGATTGGGTGTGATAGTATAATGAGTGTGATGGGGTGATGACCACCACATCCACACTAACATGTTTACCTAAAAATTCTAACTCTCCCTCCCATATACTAGTGGGAAACCTATGCGTTGTTGCAGGACGGTTAAGATAAATATATTTTTTTTAAACAATGCATAAACGTAGCCGTGTTAGCCCACCAAGTTGTAGGAAAAGTGTAAAAGCATATTGTCTTTCTTCCATTGTCTTTGAATGCAAAACAATGTATATGAAATAACCAAAAAAGTTTTATTAGGCTTACTTGTGTGATATTGAAATTACAAAATAAATCTCAATATATTTGCTTTCAGTGTGCCATTTACAAGATAACTTTGTTACAATCAACTGTTGATAGATACATATGCATCTTGCTCAGTCTTGAGGACAGGGTTATAGGCATCTATTTCCATTTCACCAACACACTCATCAATCTTCTGCAAAGCAAAACAAATTCTTGTAAAGATAAGGAGTTAAATTTTTAATATACACCTAAAATTTGGTTATGCAATATACCTTCAAAGATTCCATTTCTTGACGCACATAAGAGTTTCTTTCTAGCACTTCGCTTCCTGATACCTGATAGTTGTTGTTGGTGAAATTAAAGGATTATGACTGATATGATATTGATATTGATGAATGGGTGTTATAAACTTTTTGCTTGCCCCGAACTATATACAGTTTGTAACCGATTGAAGGAGAACCCCTTGTGAGGAGAATCACTTTAACGCATGAATGAACATAATGGGAAAACAATTAGCGTGATTATCTTCTAGGGGCATTTAGGGAAGAAAAATGATAAAATTTAGGAAATTGTAAAGAAACACTTGGTATACCATCTTAACTTTGTACAATTTAGACATATTTGCCCATGTCTTCTCCTTTATAATGTAGTATAGATTCCCGCTCATTACTCTTCCAAAAATGTGTACAGCTTCCAACCCAAACCCACAATCCCTCTCAAACCCGAACACCCTACGTCGAACCAAAAATTCAATATCATCTCTTCAAGCGGTTTCTACACACATATCATTACATCAATGGCGTCAGCAAGTTTCGTCAAGCTAAACGCATCGTCTTCACCATGGATCGGTCAACGATCCGTCAATGAACGTCCATGATCTTCCTCATGATCATCCGTCGCTCATGTTCCGTCATCTGTGCAGGATCTTACTACGAAGAACTTGTGTAAAACCACTGTAAGTTTGTCTAACCTTTTGGATTGAAGTTTTGTCACACCCTCAAATTTCCACTGCGGAGTTTTACTGCGAGGCGCATGACAAACCAGGATCTAAGTCAACGGTCACAATAAACAACGCTATATGAAATACGTAAACTCAAAAACATAGATTTCATAAGCGGAAGCATTTAAAGAATTTAATCAGCTACAAAACAGTGTTCCAAAGTATTCAAGACACTTACTTCAAAATATGCAACTAAGCCTAGACGCCAATGCAGACCCGTGCGCCTAGTCCAACCGATGCTACCTTAGCGACCTGAGAAAACATGCCAAAAGAGACGTCAACATATATAATGCTGGTGAGTTCACAGGTTTGTTCAATATGTTACCAAATGTTACCAAAATGCTACCACAATGTTACCAAAGTGTTACCATGTCCATACTATATCAATGTTACCAAGTACGCTAGCTAGGCGTATGTTTTGTTACTACTACGATTGGAAAACCATTACTAGACTGTTACCAATGTTCGGCCCGCGTGTGTTCAGCAATGTTACTAATGTTACCAGTTCGAGACAATATGCACCCGCCCGACCCTCCAAGCCGTCGAGTGGGGTCTGTCAAACCCAATAGATATATCCACATTTCTCCCGTTGTGCATCCCCGCACATTCATGGTTTTCCCCGGGACTTTCAAAGATCGTATAACAACGCAAAGTTAAAACCATAGTATGACATATGTTACCAAAATAAGTTTAGCGCATGTTTTCTCCCCAAAAAGTTAAAGCAGTAAAAGTGGGGCCGTGAACTCACCTTAGGTTGTGTTCCTCAGTAATATAAGAAAGCCAAGCCTTTGATAATCCCAACTACCGGAGATCTATCAAAATGTCCACATAACTGTTCCGACTAATAACCATAAGGTTATCTTGTCCCCGATTGTACAGATCGTGACCACGTATGTTTTAAAACGTGTTTTGAATGTTCAACCGACACACTAGACCGACCCGACATCCCGTTGGTGACCCATTACCCTAACTAATCAAGTACACATAGATTACACACAAGGTTCAAGCATAAAATACTTAGTGTGCATCAAAAATCTCATTTTTGATTCCATAGGGTCGAACCAGGAGTTTCAGTTTCAGTTCCACCTTCGCCCCTTTTTAACCACGTTCGACTCTTTTCAGATACGTTCGACCCATTTAAGGCCACATTCGACCTATTGAAACAGATTCGACCAATATTGTCCAGGTTCGACCCTAGGATTCCACCTTCGATCCCACGACTGGTCGAAGGTGCCCAGGTTCGACCCTGGCAGAATGTTTTTCCCCACAACGCTTCAAAAACATCTGAAAACGAAACATCATCAATCACAGCAGTTAAGTATGAATAACATATTCCCATAAAACCCCACCAATTTTTCCTCAAAGCCTGTTTGTTTTAGCCCTTTCCCAAAATGGCAAAAATTATGGAAGTGTCAATCCATAATCATCTTAAAGTGCTCAGTTTGTCGTGTATATGAAAACCCCCAATAGTTCTATTGATAATACTAGCATGCAACAAGCCCTAGATTTATTAAAATCCCCAAATTAGACATGATATCATCATTCATCTAATTGTAACCTTAAACAATCCTAAACTAACATCAATAGCAGCCCTAGATCATGTTTCTAGCATTAGTACAACAGCAAATCATTAAACAACACATAATATCACATAACACATAATTAACATATGTTTATTGATATGAAAACCTATGTTTAATGATAAGGTTTAGGTTCAGAAAGATGTTTAAAAGGTTTTTATTGATAAAAACATCCTTAGAACAGATCTGGACATTTAGGGTTAGATGAAAACGAATTAAAATGCTTTAAAAAGGATTTGAGATTGAGTACACACCTTGAATTCTTGATTAGATGTTGTTTGTAGGTTAGATTATGAAACACAAGAGCAAAAACTCCTTCATTAGTGATTAAAATCGTTTGAGAGTGTTTAGAGACGGCTAGGGTTTGTGAAATGGTGAAAAATGACAAAGTGTGGTATTTATATAAACTCCACATTTGCCCCTTGCATGGGGTCGAAGGTGCCACCTTCGCCCCTTTTACAAGGTCGAATGAATGTGTTTTGTGGGTTGTTCCAGGTTCGCCCCTTATCCAAGGGTCAAACCAAGGCTCATGTCCAGGTTCGCCCCCACGCCATGGGTCGAACCAGGACTTGTGTTTTCCAGTTTTTTCCAGTTTTGTCGTTTAACGCATTTATACATATTCTAACGTATGGTCATACAATTCTAACACATGTTAAGCACATATAGGCACGTATAATCATGTTCACACCTTGTAGCACATATTCTCATGTTATGTTACACGTGTGTTAATAATCTACCTGTCTTACTTGATTCAGTTCATGTAATTTCACCAACAACGGGACCCGGTACTAGTGTATTCCCAAAATGACTCCCAATGATCCTCCAGATCATTGAACCCTGAACAATCCTATCATAACCCGACTCAACTAACTTAGTTAAGTCCGTTTATAAATGTTTCTCGCTAAGGTAGACTTATGTATTACCAAATTGTTTAAGCCGAACATGCCGGGTGTCACAAGTTTGTTTCTAAATTGTAGAAATATGATCTGTATTTTTCGTTGTTTGTTACAACCCAAACAAGAGAACTCATCCCAAAAGACTAGTCTGATGGGAGAGAGAGCCCACTTGGGTTATAAACCCCACATTAGTTGCCCATACAACCGATGTGGGACAAGTCCCATACCTTGCAATGGGTTCAGTCCATAACAATCGACCCTCCTTAAGGGCCAACGTCCTCGTTGGTCAAGGCCACGTTGGTCACGACTGGCTCTCTCCAGGCCACCACTCCGAGTTTGGCTCTGATACCATTGTTAGCTATGAAAGATAGAAAAGAAAACAGAGGGGAATTCAATCAAAACACAGCTGATTATTATTGATATTATTATTGCCTTATATACACCAGTAGCCTAACTACTCTTAACTAACTTCTATATTAACACTTTTAACCCTTCTAGCTTCTAACTATTACATTTAAAGTCCCTGTACTATTATTACTACCAACATAACTCCCCTCCTATAAGAATTTTTGTCCTCAAAAATTGAAATTGGTTAAACACAATTTGAAGGCATCATTGTATTCCCAAGTAGCATATGTAATTGTTAACCCACATGTGTAGAAATCTTGTAAAAGGTGTGCTCAGTAAACATAGTTCTTATTTTGCATTCTTGACCATAAAACCATGTCAGATTCCATGCGAATGAAAGCATTAGTGCTGACATAACCCTCAAGATGTTGTAACATTCTACACTAAATATGTCAACACATTCCATATGATTCACAGCTGGACTAACATTAACTTTACTAGTTCCCCAATCCTTGACCATGTTAACCCAATTACAAACTTCCACATCTTCAGTTATTGACTTTTTACCATCCATATACAACCCCAACCACAATTTCCTAAATGTTATATTGTAACAGTAATAATATTTCATAAATTTCACACTAGAAGTATTCCACTTATGACTTCTTATTTGAACCATCTTAATTCGGATTACCATCAACGACCAAATGTAGTTTTTGATCATCCTAGCTAGATAGATTTTCCACAAAAAAATCTCTAGCTAATACAATATTAATAGGAAGTTTGGAGTAGGAACAACAATGCCCATGTAAACAATTTGTTTAAAGCCCAACTATTCTTGATATGGATCAATATCTTCCTGTTAAAAAACAAATTCCACTGCTCAAAAATCTCTATTATCACAGCCCTCACCTCAGTGGTAAACATATGATCAGATTTTTGGTTTCCAACTACACTAAGAGCAGTGGTACCCATTGCCAGTTTCAATGTTCTTCCATGATTTAACCACAATATTTCCTTAATCTTCTTGTGCAGCAACTTTCTCCAATCAAAATCAACACTCTTATTCATTTGCCAATCACACTACCTTGCATTATGCATTTCAGGCCCAAATATTGCTTCATGGATAATAGTTATTTCAGAAATACACCCACAAATCACACATGTTCAACTAACATCTCCAACAACTTCTAAGTTGATTGGATGACATGGTAGCACACAAATCTCAAGTTTAGCTCCATACTGATCTGAATTTTTAAATGCCCTAACACTGCCACAACCACCAACAATAACAAACAAATCAAAATCAAACAAATTCACTTTAATAGTACTACCCAAATACCGATATCGCATAACAAGAAACAACCCTTGTTTTATCCTCCGGAACGCTTTTGTTCCCTGTTTATCAAAGCTCTTAATCCTCACCCTTTCCTTCTCAACCTCTGCGCTTACATCTACTCCAAGATTAAAACTGCCTTAAATTTTGACCTTCTCCATCTGCCCACATAACTATCTTGTATATAGGTAAATATTTGTGAGCAATGCTCCATGCTACATTTTCTTTTTCCGGTCCAGGTCCACCATGAATGCACATAAAGCTACTTTTTGCTTTCTTGAAACCCAACGTAATTGTTTCATCACTTTTGCATCTATTCTTCCCAACATTTAAAATGTCAAAAACCCTTTCACTTGAGTTAACCTTAATACATTCTAGGCCAATTACAATTATCATGTGCTCGGTATTCTCCCTAAGTTCCAATTGGCTAACATAAAGGACACTAAACTCACCTAATCGGTATCTCCGTAACAGTGCATTAATACATCTCCCGGTGAAAACCTTCATTTTTGAATTGACAAGAAGAGACCAAGATGGTTCAACAACTGACCTTACTTCACTTACAATAGCTGCACTACAACTACATGACAATATTTCACTATTCTTACCTTCTATGTTGCCAACCCAACCAGTATCCTCCCAATCTAATTTCTTCTTTCTTTTCCATGAATACAATTCTTTTATTGAACTAAATATTATAACATGCTCATTCAATTTAACAAGATGTGTTAACCAAGGAAGTAACTGTACGTTTTCTTGTTTATCATCTCTTACCTTATGTAAAAGCACAACTTATTTATTTATGCTTACATCCTCATCAACCCCTTCAACTTTAACACTTAAATCTTGACTATACATGTCATTTTCATGTTGATCATCTTCATAGATCTCTTTGTCACAATCAATATAAGCCTGGTGATTTATATTTTCCCTTGAACCACATTCCAACACTTCATCAATTTTATTGCTATCATCATGTTTAATCACGTGACTGATCTAGTTGTCTTGAGTACTAAAATTTTGATCTAAGGAACCAATTTCATTTCCAAACATGCCATTAACATTTTCATACATACTGGTTTCTTGAATCTATTTATCCAATTTATCACTATAAACTTCTTTCCAACCTTTTCTTTAATCATCGATATCTTTCTTTATTTCATCTTTAACATTCACATAGATTCCATCAAACACCTTGGGTGCATATTCCCCATTCGTTAAATTGAAAGAATCTTGTGATTCAGAACTTTATTCATTAACACTACTGGAACAAGATTTTTGTTGGGACACGAACGTACTTACCTCAATGTTGGATGCTATCTTTTTATTTGAAGAACTAATATCTTCTGTCGATTGGAGCTGTGTATTCCCATATTGCTTCTGTTGTATCATTAACTTGTTTAATAACATTTTTACTTTTGTTGCTAGCGCATTAAATCTTTCCAATTAAAATGGTTCTTGTTCTTCTAACACACGCAATAACATCTTGTCATTGCAGAAAGCTTATTCAAGAGTTCCATTATTTTGTTCCAGGTGATGGTTTCTTGTTGCCATGGTTTACTGGTAAAGGAATGATGTTGATTATTATTATTATAAGCTTTTCTATGTGGATACTATTATTATTATTATGAGTAATGGGTGCAGGTTAAGGTTAGGGTGATTAATGGTGATTGATTTGGGTTTTTGCAGGTGATGGTTATAGTGGTTAATGGTGGTTGATATAGGTTTTACAGGTTATGGTGGTTAATGGTAGTTGGTTATGATGATTATGAAAGAATAATGGTGGTGGATTGATAGCTATGGCGGTTATGCCGGTTGTTAATAGTTAGGGTGGTTATGGTGGGTTTTCAGTTGCTAGTGGTGGTGATCGGAGGTCAGAAGATCGAGAACTCTGATACCAATTGTTACAACCCAAACAGGAGAACTCATCCCAAAAGACTAGTATGATGGGAGAGAGAGTCCACTTGGGTTACAAACCCCACATTGGTTGCCCATAAAACTGATGTGGGACAAGTCACATACCTTGCAATGGGTTCAGTCCATAACATTGTTATAGGTAGTAGTTAATTTCAGGATATAGTTTAATGAAAATAGAATTTAATTATAGTTGTTTTTTATCGTTATTTGCATCATTACTAGCCGTGGAGACCTATATATATTAATTATGTTGAGCTATGACTTGTCTGTTATATTTTTTTTCCAAGTATTACTACATGATTACTGATTAGATTTGGAATCATGAGTTCCTCTTTTTTTTAAATGATTATGGTGATTTTACCAATTTATATTTTTGAATTCTAGAAGTTTGATTTGATATGTGTTATATATGGAGGATCTGATCAGCAGAACGTTTTGTGTTCTGTTTCTGTTTTGTATTTATTGAATTGTTGTGATTTTGTTTTTGAGTTCTATAAATTTGATCTGGTTTGCGTTGCTGCATTGTGTATGGAGGGGGATCTAATCAGTGATCACTAGAACGTTTGTTTGTTGCTTTCATTTAAGATACAAACTTTATACATATATTGTAAACTTTGAGGTTTATTACTTTTTATATTAGTTTTCTAACTTATTTGATTATGTGATCTGCTGTTTTATATTTGGTTGAATCATTTTAGCAAAAGTGATGGACTTTATTGATAAGGTTTTTAAGTCTAATAAGAAGTTTATAAGGCATGAAAACATAAAAGCTCCAATGATTCAATCTTATTCAACAATTCAATATCGTGGACACGACACACACAAGATATGGACACATACCATTCATATATGTTTTGAATCCTAGTCGTTATAATGATCTTGCTTTGTGTATGCAACGCCTTTGTTCCAAATAAATTGCTTAGTGTGTCTTTTTCATCAATGTCATCAACAACAAAAAGCACCTTATTCATTCGTATGGCCTTCTGAAGCTGGAGAACTCCCTCGTATTACTATTTCCTGAAATATCCCTGAGAAGTTATTTCTACACACCACGTAAAGCATCAGGTTGATTCTCAATATTTTCAAGTAAACTGCAACTATCAGTGTTATGCTTGTTTCAGTAATAAACGTGTTTGGCAAGCATCGTCTTGCCACTTCCTCCCATACTGCAAATTTCTAGAACTGGAAACGCAGGCTCCTTATATCTCAACCAGGAATTGATCACTTCAGTGCGAGCCTCTATCCCAGTTAGATCAGTTAGAGGACTGAGGCATTCCAAGCCCAATTGTTGGTAAATTTTTTGAACAATTTTTGCCATAAAGTCCATTTCATACCTGGAATAAAAGAAGATATGAACATGGAAATTGAATCTATTCAGAGCATGAAAATAAAAAATCAATAAATTCAGATCAAGAAATTCACTTTTGCTTGTAACAAAGAAGTTTTCGGCTTTGATGGTTGAGAAGTTCTTGATAAGGTTTATAAGTCTAATAAGAAATTTAAGTCTTTTGTATGTGGTATGTTGTTTTATATTTGGTTGAAGGATTTTAGCCTCAAAGAGATGGACGCTCTCTGGCGGTCTGTTGCATCAAAGCCTCAAAGAGATCTTTGGAAGAGGTTCGTTTTTTCCTATTTCTCGTTTTAACGCTCTTATAATTTATGATTGCAGAAAACATTGATATGAATATATGCAGCAGGAACAAAGGAGCAAGTAGCCGAAGAGGCTGATTTGTGAGAGAAAGTTTGGATAGGTATATGCAGCAACAGCAGAGGAGGATGAAAGAAGCACACGAGATGGCTGATTTGTTTGGTAGACATGTATGTAAATTGTTTGGATCATCATCAGCTTCTAAGTTCACACAATTATTTTAGTAGTATATAAGCATTCAATAAAAACCAGGTTCATAGAATCTAACAAGTACTATGGAATATCGAATCCCAATATCATGGAAAAAGACTAGTATTAATTCAAGTCTTAGGTTTCATGGATAAACAAGCTTCATGTATGATCAAGTTTGCAAGTAGCATAGAATATGCATCGAATTTCAAGTATCAGGCTTCATAGTTTATGAAAAGATGTATGTGTATCAAAACATATCTAGTAATGTATTATACGTATAATTGTATCTAAGAATGTGAACATAGAAATGTATCCAATGTATGTGCTAATGGATCGATAAATCTACAAAGACATGATCAAACAAGTTTGATTTAGGTGCGAAAACCCTAAACCAATCACAAAATGATAATCAATCAGATCAAAACAAACAAATCATCATTCAAAGCTTTTCTCATTAATAAACAACTCAATTACACGTTAATTTGATCAAAACATTAAAGACAAGACGTGAATTAAGCTTAACAAAACTCTAGAGAGACACACTGAAAATGGAGGGAACAAAAATGACTGAATTACATTCAAAAAATGAGCTCGACCTATTTATAGGCATGCACATTCGCCCATCACGTAAGTGCGAATGTGTAGGTTCGACCAAACCAACCGGTCGAACCAGCAATACATAACAAACTAGCTCTACATTCGCCTCCTGTCTCTCCTTCGCACCTATCCATTCCTTCCTTCGCCCATATTCAAACTCCTTCGCCCATTCGACAAAACTCATTAACATATGTTTATTGTAAATCCAAAGCATTAGTCGCACAATTATGCATCTACAAACTCCCCCTCGACTATTGCTTGGATTGTTTAAGTCTTCGTTCTTCATCCATTCTTTTGTTCATCAGCTTTATCCTCAAAAGTTTCTTTTCTTCCAACGTCATCACCTTCTCAAATACTTGCTTCGACTTTTTCTTTTTCGCTTCAGGAATCTCTTGAGCTTTAACAAACTTGCCGAGCTTCTTATCATAGTCGCATCCGACGTTGATATCATGAGCAAAACACAGAAATACCACTCGCTGGTATTTACTAGCTTGTTCAGCATCCTTCACATCGCTGAAAATAGGATTGTAATACAACATTATGATGTCCTCATGTGAGCAATTTACCAACCACATGGGATAAAAAATGTGTATTTTCTTGAAACTCTTATCTCCATCTTTTAATACTATCACAGCTTCTACAATCTTCCAATCGTAGTACCACCAGATAAAGTCTTTAGCAAAATGTTGAGGAATCTGCAGCAGTGGAATATGCCTCAACACTTTTGGTGGTTTGTACTTTAAAGTCACCTTGGGCAAACCGGTAATATCATCAATAGTTCTCTTGTGAACAATCCTTTTTGGATACTGAGGTTCAAAGAGATTCCATTTCGTTCTGCTTTCTCTAGCCATCTTATCAGCAAAGTAAGCAATCTGATCATTTGTCGTTCCAGTCAACTTGTGACGACAAATATCACGAATGGCCCAATATGGAAGAGTCTTCAAATCATGAAATCTATCAAAGTAGGGTATCCCCTTCTCCCACTTCACTGCAACACACTTCAATTGCTTTATAAATTTCCAACCCAACGCTTTTCCTTTGAACATATCGTTGTGGAATTTATAAAAGCTACCCTGAATCTCAGCTTTAGGACGATTAGCCTCTTTCTCTTTCAATTCCCTCAGTAACTCTTTCAGGCTATCGGATTGTCTGATATACGGTTTATCATGCCCTCTGAACACTTCATCAATAAATATATCGCTCTTCTCTTTTGCTAGTCTCTTGGCTTCTTTTAACAATTCATCAGTGAAAGCAGTAAATCCAGAATCCTTGTCTCTTTTAAAATATTCTGGATACTCTTCACTAGTCACATCTTCAACTTCTATATCCTCGAAACCAGGTATGTCACGATCATCAGAATGATCTCCAGCTTCCTATTCAGGTAGATCAGGAATCTGGTTATCAGCTAACAATTCTTCAACCGTTTTTCCAACCTGTTTCGCTAAACCTTCAAAAATTTCTTTTGACATCGCCGCCAAGACTTCACCATCTTCCAAATCTGGATCATCATACTCTAATTCAAACACCCTGTCACGAGATTCAAAGATCTCAGAAAATCTGCTGGTCATGTCAATCTTCCAGACTCGATCAGTAAGCATCTGGCGATACATCTGTTTATCATCTTCAGACATAGACTTCAGCTTTTCATTCCAGAAGATCGAATCATCATCCACTGATCCTCCAGGGGCTTTTGAACTAGATTCTTCTCCTTTTCCAGATTCTCTCTTCTCATACTTATATTTGTCTGTATCGTCATCACCATTGTCATCATCATCATCATCAGATGCAGAGCTGCTATCATCACCATCATCATCATCATCCTTCTTCTTTTTAGGAGCTTTACCAGCATCTTCATCATCCTCCTCATCATCATCATCAGATAGTTTAAAATCAACCTGCTCCTCTTCTAGCTCTTTATCTTATTCACTTTCTTTCAGCTGAGGAGCTCAAGAGTATAAATCTTTGATCAGATTATCCATGTTTTTGTTACTCTCTTTCAGCTTCTTATTTTCTCCCTTCAAAGCTATAATTCGTCTGGTGTTTCTTTGCTCATGTTTCAACAGCTTCTTATTATCCTTCTGCAACTTTTTGATCTTCTTTTTCAATTCCTCATTATTCTCATGTGATGTAACCACTACATCCAACATCTTTGAGTTTTGTCTTAATTGGGCAATCTCAGTCTGCTGCTTGTTTATTAAATTCATCATTTCAGCAAGTCTCCGGTTAACAGTGTTCATCACATCACTGTCTACTGTAACCTTTTTAGTGGAAACTTCAGCAACCTCTGGCAGTTTACCCTTCTTCATCTTCTTCAGTACGTTATCTAATGCTTCATTGAATGCATCAACAGGTATATCAGCTTCCTGTTCAGTACTTGAAGTAGCTGTGGTTTTCTGCTTCTTTGAAGCTGGAGCAGCAACTGGTGATTTTGAGCTAGAAGCAGGTGGCAACTTCTTTCCTGCTATCAACGTTTCAATCTCTCTAGCTCTTTTCAATGCGGGCTTTTCAATCTTTTCTTTCTTCTTGAATTGGGGCTTCTTTGGTTTCTCCCCCTGAACTGGCAAACCAGGAAAGTCTCCTGCTCCCAGACCTAAACCCTCATCCTCTTCATCCAATCGAATAGGGCTATTCAATCTCTGTTCCTCTACAGATCTGTTCAAACTGGCAGACTCACCAGCCACAGTGGCATTGGGCGTGGTAGTCTTTACCGTTTCAGTCTCAGAATCCCAGTGTTCATCTTCCTGCGTCTCTTCAGAATCCACCGACGCTTCATCAACAATATGTAATCCCTTCTTAGACATGGTCTTATTCCTTCTCGACACTTTCTTCTTAGCAGGCTCAGGAAAAACCTCAATTCTTATCTCTTTCTCTTACCCTTTCTTTGCTCCCACATTAACAACCTGTCGCTTTCGCTTTGCATCTGGATCAACAGGATGTAATGGATTGTCTTCGTCTGAATCACTATTAGCATGCCTTACTAGACCTTCACCTGGATCCTCATAGTCAATCCTCGCCAAATGTCCAAATAAACGTCTAACAGGTGGACGTTCATTCAATGACAAGCCTTTATAAGCTTTCATTCTTGCCAGTGTATTGATGGACATATGTTCTTGAACTACGATGTGTTTCGGATCTCTCTTCAACTCTTTATATTTGTGATCAAATACCATCTGAAGGAATCGAGGATACAACAAAAACTTCAGATTCCTTGTGCCTCTGATAGGTTCCAACAGATGTTCCATCAACATCCCTGATACATTGAACGGTTTGTTCAATACCAGTGCTACCATCATTGAGCTAATACTCTTTCTCATCAAATCATAACCTCCAGCTGCTGAACCAAAGACATGGATCATCACATGCGCTAAATATTTGAATTGTGGACACAGCTTTCCCTTGTGCAACGAGCCATCAGTAATCGGCCCGTTATATTTCATTCTTAGAAAGCACTTTTTCTGTTCCATAAAGCTAAGCTCTCTGGGATCAGTCTTTTCATCTTGAAGATTCAAAGCTTCCCTGATATCGTTCTCTGAAACGATGACCAATTGTCCTTGTATCTTGCTCACCAGAGACGATTCACCCTCCCAGAAATCCATCTTCGCTTCAGTCCAAAACTCTTGTATCATATCACGATAGATAATAGCAGGTGTAGCAATTGCGTCTATCACCCGACTTCTCTTCAGAAACTCTATAATCTCTGTGAATTCAGTATGCTTCTTTACGTCCCCAAGATATGCAAAGCAATTGTGTGCATTCTCGAACGGTAAGATCTCTTCTTTTCCTTTCTTGGCAGCTTGTGAAGATGATCCAACTTGTTCAGTAGGTTTCTCCTATTCAGACATGGCTAATACTGCAAAAGAAAACAAGTAAACATGTTAGAAATCTACAAAATAAACAAAATAAAAAAAAAATTGATTTCTGTACTCTTCATTCGACCATTCTTAGGTGTGAATGAGAGTTTACAGTGGTACGAATGTGAAAATTATGGTACGAATGTAAAAGTTTTTGACAAAATGTTTCATTCGCCCAAAAATGTACATTCGCCCAGATAAAGTCTACTCCTTCGCCCGTTTTTGTACGTTCGACCGTTTGAAACGTGCGAAGGGACAGATCTTCATTTCAAATTTTCAATTCTGCATTTTATTGATTTTAAACTTGTCATTTTGATTCAGTAGGCAAGTAATAACACCGATTAAGGTTTCCAAACCAACAATTCTATCAATTAAACATTATATCAGTGTTTTCTAATTAAAACTAGGGTTCAAATGAAAAAGATGATCAAATGATCAATCTGATGGATTAGAATCCTTAGTTTTTTGATTATCTCCCCCTAAAACATTGATAGAATGAATCCTAATCTACAATTTAAACAATTATCATGGTTTAATGTGTTTTTTATCTGTTAGGGCTCGAAACTGAAAATCAACGATTAAGAGTTCAATCCTTGATGTTAACCTGTAAAGATTAGTGCCAAATGATCAGCAAAACAAGACGAACACAATGGTATGGGGCAAAAAAACAGGGCAACAAGTGGACTTTAGAGTGAAAATTTTGAAAATTTTTGATAAGGGGTCGAATGAGACAGATCAGGTATATATAGAAATGCTCCTTCGCCCAATTACACCGGTCGAATGAGAAGCTTTTGGCTCCTTCGACCCTAATTAAAGGTTCGAATGAGGCAAAAGGGTTCGAATGTATAAGTTGTTCAAGAACACTCTCATTCGCCCAATGTAAATTATACGGAAGAGCAACAAAAATTCCACGTTCGACCAAACGAATGGGCGAACGAAAACTGGAATTTTTGACAATTTTTCAAATCTCAAAAACGAGTCCCGTTCCAATTATTTTTCAACTTTTAAGCATCCAACATTCATATTTTCACATTTAAAAGATTACAAAGCTCAAATGGTTCATCAAGGTTTAGAAAATCGGCATCAACCACCATCAGCTATCAAAAATAAGATAGAAATGTAAAACCTTTTTGGCTTTTCTAAAATTTATGTTAAAACACATCTAAAATCTTTTTCAGTTTTGTAATATTTGACAAGAAAATAAAATGCATAAAAGTAAAGATAAAACAGTAAATGTTTTGGGATTTCCGGTAAAGGAATCATATTAGTTATTGAGAAATCTGATCACACCGTTGATCTTTTGATTATTATCATTAAAGACGATGTGTGATCTGGCAACTGCTGATATTGTGATCCACATAAACTCACATGCAGACTTTTGTGTAGTGCTTTAAACTGATACTATTATGTATAGTATAAACATAATTGTCTGTGGTTCCCATACACACGACATACTCCCGTATCAAGAAGTAAATGCACAAAGACTCATTGTAAAGCGTGATTATGCTTTCATCGTCTGTAAATTTACAAGGTATAACGCACAGAGGTATACAGGTCAGCAAATTAATGCAGCAAAGTAACATGTGCACTTTACCAGGTTGAGGACTGATATTAATCATGATTTGCATCAGTAATTAATACGATGTAATAGATAACCTTTGATCATCATAAAACATAGAAAGTTCCTCAATTCGGTAACTTTAGGATTTGGCATAAAGCTCTTTTATAAAGACACCCTATCTGATCTAGGTCAGTAATGACTTACAGCAGAAGATCAGAGAGGCTATCCCCAGACAACTAATAACATAACGACCCTAAACCTCCGAGTATTGTACAAATACCCTATCAAACGAAATTACGGTACTAAGACCATATGCCAATGAGGAGTTCATCCACACAACAATTCGTTTGATATGTGTGTATCAGGCATGCAGTATTAGGTCTACGAAGCCTATCAGCACATCGCACAGACTCAGACACACGCCCTATATAGCATTACATTTCTTAGAATGTGTCAGATCCCCACTGATGTACTATCATTTCCACTTTTTCTCTCCAGGAAATCATTTTTGGTTTTTCTGATTTTTATAAATTTTTCAATTTACTGTTCCCAAGGATAAGCTGGAGCATTTCAATTATGTGACTGCCCAGATATCGTTTGTTCACAGAAATCTGACGGCATTAATCTAAAGGAAGAAGATATAGCAGTCAGCAAAGAAATTTTCTAATTTTTATGTTTTTTTTTGAAATTTTTCAATGTTTTTGGATTTTCGAAATTTTTCTGAAAAACAGTAAAAATTAAACTAAAAAGTGATAAACTGAGGTGGTGATCAGTCTTGTTTTTCTTTAATACCATTAGCTTTCAAAAGACATTCAAATCTCGATTTATCAAAAGCTTTGGTAAAAAGATCTGCGCGTTGGTAATCAGTGTGGATTTTGACTATATCGATCAACTCTTTAGCATAACAATCACGGATAAAATGGTATTTAATCCGGATATGTTTAGCCTTTGAGTGATTTACTAAGTCTTTAGTTAATGCAATTGCGGCTTCATTATCACAGTGAATAGGGGTTTTAAGAAATTGCAAACCGTAGTCCACCATCTGCTGTTGTATCCAAAGAACCTGTGAGCAGCAGCTCGATGCTGAAACGTATTCTACTTCACATGTGGATAAGGCAACTACGGTTTGTTTCTTGCATTGCCAGGTCACGAGCCTGCTCCCCATAAACTGACATCCAGCCGTTGTGGATTTGCTGTCTTTGTCACAGCCGCCCCAATCTGCATCACTAAAAGCGATTAGGTCAAAATTATCATCATGAGGGTACCAAAGTCCTTTCGATGGACAACCCTTCAGATATCTAAGGATACGCTTGACAGCTGCAAGATGACTTTGTTTCGGCTTCGACTGATATCGTGCACAAAGACATGTTGCAAACATTATATCCGGTCTAGACGCAGTGAGATACATCAGAGATCCGACGATTGCTCTGTATGTAAATGGATCAGTCAGCTCCCCCTTAGCGTCAACTCCAATCCCGTGATTAGGTTGTATCGGGGTATCCATCGACTTCGAATCTTCCATCTGGAATCGGCTCAAGACTTCAGAAACATATTTGGTCTGGTGAATAAAGATCCCCGTTGGTCTTTGCTCCACCTGCAAGCCTAGGAAAAACTGCATTTCTCCCATTGCGCTCATCTCGAACTTTTCCTGCATAACTTTTTCAAATTCCCTGCACAGAAGTTCGTTAGTAGACCCGAATATAATATCATCAACATAAATTTGCACAAGAAGCAAGTCATCTCCTGCTCGTTTCGTGAACAGTGTGCAGTCTACCAAATCCGCGTTTGAATCCTTTCGAGAGAAGATACGTGCTCAACTCCTCATACCATTGTCTCGGAGCTTGGTGCAACCCGTAGAGAGCTTTGTTTAAAACCTAGACCTTATCCCGGTGAATAGGGTCCTCAAAGCCTGGTGGTTGACCTACGTAAACTTCCTCTTTGACCACACCGTAAAGAAATGCGCTCTTTACGTCCATCTGATACACCTTGAATTTCTTCCAGGATGCAAACGCCAGAAACATTCGTATAGCTTCCAAGTGTGCAACAGGTGCATAGATTTCATTGTAGTCGATTCCCTCAACTTGATGAAAACCTTGTACAACCAAACGAGCTTTGTTTTTCACTATAACTCCTCTATCATCCTTTTTACACTTAAAAACCCATTTGGTTCCTATCTTCTTTCTACCCGGGGGTAAATCTGTCAGCGTCCAAACTCTAAGTTTCTGAAATTGCAACAACTCTTCTTGCATCGCTTCCACCCAAGCATCATCCAAAAGAGCTTCCTTGTACGTCCGCGACTCGACCTGCGAAACATAACAAGCGAAAGACCAGTCATTTTGAAAACCAAATTTTTGTATTTTGGCATATAAAGCAAGATTGCCAATATTCTCTGGTGCATGAGCATTCCTCAATTGCCCTCTTGTCATAACACTGCTACCAGGATCACCAATAACCTGTTCAAGCGGGTGTATTCAATGTATCCGAGATTCCGGATAATCAGGTACTTGCACTCCCGTTTGAGTAGTCAAATTTTCTGTAGAAGCCAGATCATTACCCACATTTGATGATGAAGCACCATTTAGATTTGGGTTCACTGGTGGTGTCACTGTAGCATTGTCCAGAATAGCTTCACTTATAGCATCATCGTCTTCATCTTCTGATTCCGATGAATCAAGCGTTGTTGAAGCTTCTTGGAACACTTCTTCTTCCATCACAGGAGCAGTGGCATCATTAGGAGCCGCTTGAGGATTCACGGTGATCGGACGCACTAACGGTGAAGTCACTGCGTTTTCGACCTTGTAATATAAACGGAGTACAGCTTCTTCAACCATGTTCTCTAGGTTGAATGATTCAAAGAAATCTTTGTAATCAAACATCCAGTCTGGACCGCTTCCCTGTACATTCTGAGTGTATCTTTGTACTTCGACGTTAGCCCACTCCTCGACTTTTCTAGTTCTTTTGTTGAATACCCGTTTGAACGGGGTTGCATATCCAACAAAATAGCCTTCTTCAGCCTTTGGTGCGAACTTCTCAGAAGGATTAAGCACTGTACACGGAGCTCCAAATGGTTCTAGATACTCTAGATTCGGCTTGCATCGGTTCAACAGCTCATAAGAAGTTTTGCCAAACTTCTTCACTGTTAAAACACGATTTAGAGTATAACATGTTGCGTAAATTGCTTCGTTCCAAAACATTACTGGAAGATTTGAGTCTGAAGCATTGTTCTCGCCGTTTCGATTAGAGTCCTGTTTTTACGTTCGGCGACACCGTTCTGTTGGGGTGTGTACGGAGCACTGCATTCGTGATGAATTCCCTTGTTTTCACAAAGATCATCCATCTGAGCATTCTTGAACTCCGTCCCATTATCACTCCTGATTCTTTTAATCTTTAGACCATAGATATTCTCCAGACGAGTGAACAGAACTTTCAGGTTGTCAAACGTGTCGCTTTTCTGGTGTAAGCACATAACCCATGAGAATCTTGAGTAATCATCAGTCACCACAAGACAGTACAATTACCCAGCATGACTTTTACGCTTGACCGGACCAAATAAATCCATGTGCAAACGCTCAAGCGGTAGTTCAACGGAATTGACTTTCTTTGGCCTATGGGTTTGTTTGTGCTGCTTACCCTTTTTACAACTAATACACTTGTCATTCAAATGAAAATGTTTCACATTAACGCCTGTGACAAGTTCATTTTCACCAACTGGTTCATCTTTCTCAAATGAATGTGTCCCATTCTCCTATGCCACATGATTGATTCTTTTTCTGTAGCCTTGGAGAGGAAGCACGTGACTTGGCCATGGGTGGTCATAGCTTTAGACATATCGAGAATATACAAATTGTTTACTCTCGGTGCCTTTAGCATCACCCACTCTTTTGGGAGTTCAAAACCCGGCTTCAGGATGTAGCAAGATTTGTCGTCAAAATAAACAGAGAATTGTTTATCACAGATTTGGCTGACACTGAGTAGATTGTAATCTATCTGCTTCACATAAGATATCCGCTCAAATGTCACTACCCCATTGCTAACACTACCCTCCATCGTAATGTAGCCTCCTTTATTCCCTGAAAACACTACGTAACCTCCATTTATATTCTTGATATCAAAAAGTAGCGTGAGATCCCCTGTCATGTGTCCAGAAGCTCCACTGTCAACAATCCAGAGGCTACTAACAGGGCCAGCTGGAGCTCCCTGCACATATCAAGTAGAAAAGTTAAATTTTTTGGGGGACCCAAGCCTGTTTGGTCTTGGGTCTTTGAACTGATTGTTTCAAAGATTCATTTGTTTCACAAACATCTTGGGTTTTAACAACCTCTTTCTTTTCACACTCAACTTTTGCTTTCTCAGATTTCACATTTTGTGAAGTTGAAGCACCCTCAGAACCCTTTGATGACGAAGACTGTTCAGTCCGTTTCAACATCCGGATCTGAGATTTTGAGGTCTCAGCCGGTTTCTTTACTTCGTCCTTGAATGTTACCTTCTTGGTTACCTTCTCTGATTTAACAGAGACAGGTCCAACTGCTGGTTTGACATTAGGTTTAGCAGGAACCTTTTTGTTTTCAGCAGTTGTGTTCACCAATGGTTTCTCAGTGGCTATTCGGTTGCGTTTATCATAAGTCATCGGACGATTTTCCCTTCTTTTGAAATAGTTGTTTTGATTATAAGAAGGTGCTTGTTGAGGGAAAAACCGTCTTTGTGGATAACTGTAATTATCAACCGGATAGTCATATCTTTGCTTCATTTCCACCTCGTGCCTCTTGTGTCGTACATACGGGCAGGTGGCAAGTAAATGTCCCCGTTCCCCGCACTTAAAACACGCACGGTACTCTTCATAGTTTTCCTTGATGTTCGACTTAGAATAACTAGCAATGGGATATTGATCAACCATACACTGTCTTCTTAAAATCTCAGGAGCTGGGTCCTTTGAGTAAGTCGGCTCAATAAAACTATTTGACTTGTCTGTTGGTTTGACGAATTGTGTGAAATTGACCTTTGGGTCTTTAGAATTATCCGAATGAATTTTCTTTAAAATGGCTGGAGGAATATCATTGGTTCGTTCATGTTTTGGAAACCAAATTGTACTTTCCTGCCAAATCTTTTCAATTTTAGAATAGTTTGCAAATTGAATCGGATATTCTTCATCAGACATAATCTTGTCGGAGCCTTGCATCCGATAGAAAACTTTCACAGGTTTATCACACGATTCGTTGTTCTCTTCATTTGATTTTTCGGTTTTATTTTCAATTTTCTTTTCAACATTTTTAACAACATTCTTCTCAACATTTTTAACCACTTTCTTTTCAACATTCTTATCAACAGACTTCTCAACTTTCTTAGCAACATTCTTTGCTGATTGATTCTTTCTGTGTGCATTAGCCATGGGATGGACAATCTGAGATGGTGAGACCGGTTCAGTAGTGATAATGTGATTTTCATCAGGAATATCACTCACTTTCTTAACAACCGTCTCAGACTGTTCATCTTCTTCATCAGAATTATCAGCAGCTACCACACCTTCATTGTTTCCTAGAACAGGTCTAACATCATAATACGGGTCTCCGACACTGGATGTGTTGGACTCGTTATCTGATGTAGAGTCAGATTTGACTAAGCTCTCCGGCGCTATCGCATGCAAATTATGGTTTTCGAACAACACCGGAGATGGGACAGCTTTGTTGTAACATCCCGCCCCTCTCACCACCAATATTGTCCGCTTTGCCCCGATGGGTTGCCCATCCAGAGCTCACGGATTTGTTTTTGGTCGCCCCGGTGGAGACTTCCCAGGAGGTCACCCATCCTGATACTACTCCCACCTGAGCACGCTTAACTGTGGAGCTCTCCTCTCATCCACTAGCATTAAGCCCAAAACGCGTTGGTGATTTAAGAGGCTTTGGATTACTTATGAACCAAGGATCTCTCCTGGCCACGGCCGATGTGGGATTTGCCTAGGGTGTCATACAAAGGTCCATGTTAATCTCCCAAAATCAGTACTGTTACAATCACCCCCCCTTAGGGACTCATCGTCCTCGATGAGGTTTGCCCCACCATCCCGAACGGCACAAGAGTGGCTCTGATACCATTTGTAACATCCCGCCCCTCTCACCACCAATATTGTTCGCTTTACCCCGATGGGTTGCCCATCCAGAGCTCACGGATTTGTTTTTGGTCGCCCCGGTGGAGACTTCCCAGGAGGTCACCCATCCTGATACTACTCCCACCTGAGCACGCTTAACTGTGGAGCTCTCCTCTCATCCACTAGCATTAAGCCCAAAACGCGTTGGTGATTTAAGAGGCTTTGGATTACTTATGAACCAAGGATCTCTCCTGGCCACGGCCGATGTGGGATTTGCCTAGGGTGTCATACAAAGGTCCATGTTAATCTCCCAAAATCAGTACTGTTACATTTGTAGTTTGCACTACTCGACTGTGAAGGTTCTTCGATGATGTGGTCAACTACATAAGCAATGTGCTTATAGCTCTCTAACTTTTTGTTTACTTTTTCAGCGAAGCACTTGATGGTTGCCATTTCTAACTTTGTGTTTTCCAAATCATTTATATAGTTGTTAATGGCAAGTTGCTTTAAAGACAAAGTCTTTTTCAATACAGAAATATCTTTCTTATACCCATCAAGTACTCTGTTGAATTCTTTTGATTCCTTTTGATATAATTGACAGATAATTTTTGCACTCTCAAGTTGAACCTTGAGTTGCTTGTTTTCATCTGTCAATTTATCACAGGATTTGCAATTTTTAACACAAGTAGAATTAACAGTAGATTCGGTACTTACCTGCTTAGGAGGTTCTGTCATTGCCATCAGTGCGAAATGAGCTTCCTTCCCTACAAAGAATTTTGAGTAATCAATCTTTGTGCAGGCATCATCCACCATGCACGACTTGCGGGTCATTAGGAAATCTGCTTCAGCTAGCAACTGATCGATGTCATCGTCTAGTAAGCCGAATCATATTGCTCTCCAACATCTGTGACCGAATCAAGAATCATTCCAGACTTCTTGTCTTCACACTCATCATTCACATCCTCATTCAACTCTTCTATTTTCAACTCCGTCAACTTTTCTGTCACAAAATCTTCTTCAATCTTCACATGTTCATCCAAACTCATCTTTTGTGCCACACAAGCCACATTTCCTGTAGTAATCTCTTCCACTCCTAATTGCATACCCGTCCAATCAAAACCCTCATCTTTTTGGATCACAAGTGCTTGGTTATTCTTTTCAGTTTGGGTTTGAGTGTTAGGTGTAGAGATGGGAATAATGGTTTGGTTTGAATTCTGTTGTGTTTGATTTTGAGATGTGGATTGTCTAGTATTGGTATTTTGTTGTGTGTTTTGACGGTTCTGGTAGTTGTTTTGAGGTTGAAAGCTAGAAATGTTAGGACTGTTGTATGATACCTGGTTTTGGTTTTGGTTTTGTCGGTTTTGGTAGCTTGAGTTAAACGGATTTCGACTACCGTGTTGAGCCGGCTGTGTACACTCTCTCTTGAAGTAACCCTTCTTACCACAATTAAAACATGTAACCTTGGCTTTGTTAAAGCCATAAGTGGTGTTTGGAGAAGTAGAAAGGTCAGTTCTCCCTGTTTTCTGAATTAAATCAGTGGCTCTTCTCATGATGCTAGCAAACGCCCACTGTATATCCATAAGCTCCATTTCCTCTTTGTCGATTTGTGCATAGTCCTCATTGGTTAGATTGTTGTTCCCAATCTGACTAGCAACTAAACCGTTGTATGAAGCAACCATTGCAGATACTAATGCTACATGCTGTTGAGCAATCTCAACAGTAACATTATTAAGGTTAGAAGTCTCCAACACAATCGGACTTTGGTTTGATTGTGTTTGAGTGATCTGCATTTGGTTCATGTGAGGATTATATGGTTGTTGTTGAGGTTGACTGGTAGTGTAACAGGCAGCTTGTTGCATAGGTGAAAAAGGTGGGATGAAATTAGGTGTTTGATAAGATTGTGGTGTATATGATGAAGTTTGGGCAAGATAATTGATTGGTGCTTTGGTGGGTTCAACAACATTAGATACACAAGCAATATGAGGTGCAACGTTTGAAGTAGAGCTGGAAGTAGAATGGGAAGTAGATGTACCACTAACATACAACTCTGGGTTCTGTGGAATCTGTGCTCTCTTTGCTTTCCTTTTCTCCTCCATCTCTTTGTTCTCCAGTTTTTGTATGAACTAATTGATAGTCCAATACTGGTATGCATCTTTTTCTTTCAACACTTCAATGTGTTGGTTCCAATATGGTGGAAAAGCATCAGCAAATTTATCCACCAGTTCAGACATAGGTATGCAAATCTCGTAGCTTGAGAGCTCTGTGAGCAAGTGGCAATACCTTGGAACCAATTCTTTTAAAGTCTCGTTACCCATGTAACTAAAATTCTCGTACTCTTTACGAAGCTCTTCCATTCTCAGCTTCCTAGTCTTCTCGTTACCATCATGTCTGTTTCTCAGCATATCCCACAACTGTTTTGAAGTAGTACACGATCCAAACTGATGCAGCAAGTCAGTGTTGATTGCCTGAGATAATTGAGAAAACGCCTTTTTCTCGATCGCGAACTTCTTCTTCTCATCATCACTCAAGTTCTCCAATGGTATAGGTTCACCAGTGTTCTCCAGAATAGGAGCAACATAACCTTTCACTATCATCTACCATGCCTCGACTCCCTCTAAGCCTTGTCCCTCCACATGTATCTTGAACTTGGTCTTCCAAGTGTTATAGTCAATCATATCCATGAGCTTTGGTGGATGATTTCCACTGCCTGATGATAGATCGTGAATGAGTGTAGATATGGCACTGGTCGTCTGTGAGTGAACAACAGCTGCTGCTAGTCCCCAATAGTCGCCAATTGGTTGCTGTAGTGGTTGCACAACTTGCTGAGGAATAGAACTAGTCATAGCTATGTAGTTGATTGGCTGAGATGGTTGACTAGACTTCTGAGCTGCAACTGTCCATGGATCTCTGGTTGTTTGTTGTTGTGGTGTCGTGTTGGGTCGTGGTGTAGTCGGAAAGTTCCACATCTTTACCTGAAAATGTTTAAACACGAAAAGATTAAAAAAGTTTTAAAACAGATTCTACCTTTGCACTAGCGTTTGGTCGAATGAGTAAAATCTATCTCCTTCGACCGTTTATACAAGTACGAATGTGGAAGACAACAATACTCTAACACTTTCGACCCTTTGAACTCTCTTTCGACCGTTTGTTCCCTCCTTCGACCTTACGACTAGTCGAATGAAACTCTAATGGTCGAATGTACAACAATAAGCTATGAAACTCTACGTTCGACCACTAAATCACCACCTTCGACCAAAAATCCACTCGTTCGACCAAAATAACTCACACATTCGACCGTTCTCTCTAGGTTCGACCCTGCTCTTTCAAAAACAGTTATTCTTTTGAAAATCAGTTAATTTTGATCAAGTTTATAAAATGTTGATAGATTTTGATGATTTTAATCAGGTTTTGATCCGGAATTGATTTGGAACAAGTTTATCAAAGAGAATTATCCATTTTAACCCTGAAAACAAGTTCTAATCAATCAAAAACTCATCAAATCAGTTTGTTCTATGAAAACAGAAACTTTTTGACCAAGATTGGGTCCAAATCAGCTCAGAAACTATCAATTTGTGGTTGTTTGATCCAGATGGGCTCTGATACCACTTTGTATGTGCTAATGGATCGATAAATCTACAAAGACATGATCAAACAAGTTTGATTTAGGTGCAAAAACCCTAAACCAATCACAAAATGATAATCAATCAGATCAAAACAAACAAATCATCATTCAAAGCTTTTCTCATTAATAAACAACTCAATTACACGTTAATTTGATCAAAACATTAAAGACAAGACGTGAATTAAGCTTAACAAAACTCTAGAGAGACACACTGAAAATGGAGGGAACAAAAATGACTGAATTACATTCAAAAAATGAGCTCGACCTATTTATAGGCCTGCACATTCGCCAATCACGTAAGTGCGAATGTGCAGGTTAGACCAAACCAACCGGTCGAACCAGCAATACATAACAAACTAACTCTACATTCGCCTCCTGTCTCTCCTTCGCACATATTTCCTCCTTCGCACCCATCCATTCCTTCCTTCGCCCATATTCAAACTCCTTCGCCCATTCGACAAAACTCATTAACATATGTTTATTGTAAATCCAAAGCATTAGTCGCACAATTATGCATCTACATCCAACTCTCAAGCGGACACATAGATCTCTACCATTGTTCGGTAGATAAATGTATTAAAATTGAAAGTGTGTTTGTAAAAGTGTTGAGATGCAATTGTAAACGTATATGTAGAGGTAGTTCCGATTGTATAGTACCTAGATAAATGCCTATGGACAATCAGTATGGGAAACCATGTTTGTGTTTATTGAAAATGAAGTAGTCATCCCTTTGGCAAAAGTAATTAAGGAGTAACAATGCTTTGTAGGAGATGGAGGTGTAGAATCTGTTGGAGGATATTAACAATATGTAAATCTTGATTGTAGAAATGGAGGACATACATAATTAAATGGATGGTGATAAGGATTATTGGTAATGGGAAATGAAGTTTTTGGTTGATAAGTATTTAAATTTCGTAAGGAATGATGTATATGGAATATAGTTGAAATTTAAACCCTGGTTGTGGGAAATTAAAATATTGTTGGTAAATAGTTTAGCTCATTAAAACTTGCAAATTTGTAAATATGTGGGTATGGTTGACATGAAATCAAGTTTATAGAAATTATTAGTTTTAAAAATTTTATATATGAATGAGAAAAAAAAGAACTTGTGATTCTTATTATTACCTTTGTATTATAAAATCATGTTTCAGATTTTAACAAAAAAAATTACATTTGTAAACTAGGTAAGTAAAAGGACTTCATGTTTTATAAAAGATTTTTTTTTCCAAACTTTAAGCATTTCAAAGCTATATAGAAAATCAAAGGTCATAGACGTTATAGGTATGTGGCCCAGCATTGTAGCTCACCGTGTCAAGTCTTGAATACTAATCGCGTACATTGCTTGGTTTGGGTTTTATGGTCGTTAACACGAGGTAACATTAACAAAACTACACATAACAAAAGTAATTGCATACATGTTTAGAGTAAAATTATTATTATTATTATTATTTTGTTTGAAATACATGGGAGATTTAGAATGAAAACAAGAAAATACGGGAGATAATGAAATTGAGCAGTATAGGTAAATATTTGTTTGAAAATTTTGAGTATGTTGTGAAGAGAATCATATGGTTTGGATCAAATGTGGCATATATAGAATAATGTAAAATAATAATTGGTATTAAGCATTTTTGTAAATTGAATACTAACAAATGCTTAAAGGTTTAGACTAATAATTGGATTATTAATCCCTTTTGAAATTAATTTGGTATAATGTAACTTAAATACGAATAGAATGTAAAATACGATAATGTGAATGAAAATATATAAAGTTAAGGTTTTTGATGCAGAAATATTTTGGAGTATTTATAGTAATTTTACAACACTCTAAAATATTTATTTGATATATATATATATATATATATATATATATATATATATATATATATATATATATATATATATATATATATATATATAGGGTAAGGTTCCTGTAGGAAAATTGATTTGTGTAGGAAGTGTTTTCAACCATTGGATATAGAAATGGATGGTTGAGATTAAAAGTTTGGGTTGTTAAGATTCTACTAATTATATTTTAATAATTAAGGGTAGGATGGTCCAATATGTGTTTTAAATAAGGGTAGTAATGTCATTTATTGTATTTTGATATAGAAACCATTTGACTTTCACCCTTAAATCATGCCCCCCCCCCTCTCTCTCTCATCTTAATTTTAATCTTAAATAATATTAGTTATTATAATCTCTCTCATACATTCAAACTTGTTCATCTTCCAAAAAGAAAAAAACAAATAGAACCACAAAACCTTCTTTAGACCGGTTATTCTTCATCTTATATAATAGTGGGTTTAAAGTAATAGTGTTTTCTTTTTTTCTTTTTTGCTGATCTAACTGAATAATAGTGTTTTTTTTACTAAACATGATTCGTATCTGTTAAAACACTTCTACTGTTTTTAAACACTTCTAATGTGTTTTGTTTCAATATAAAACACTATTGATGTTATTATAAAACACTCCCGATGATATTATAAAACACTCCTTATTAATGCATACTAGTTTCTCTTTCATTTTAAAACACTACTGACATTATTATAAAACACTCCTTATTAATGCATACTAGTTTCTCTTTCATTATAAAACACTCCTGACATTATTATAAAACACTCCTGATGTTAACCTTCTGCCATGACTTGAATAATCGAAAAAGTGATAGCAATGGGTTATATGTTTGAAGAATCAAACAAGTTTTTGGGTATTGATCAACTTATTTGATATGAATATCTTATGATTCTTATGAAAAATAATGAATAATTAGTTATCTAGATGTTAGTTGCTAATTTAGTGAGTTTGTAATAAATAAAAAAATGGACAAAAAGTCTATAATGCCCTTTATCAAAAGATTTAATCAGATTTGATCTAATGGTTGAAAATACTTCCTACACAAAACAATTTTCCTACCGGATCCTCTACCTATATATATATATATATATATATATATATTGAATTTAAATGCGATAATTTCGATTTAATTAAAAATAACATATATAAAAATATAGTTTCTCTTATAGTATTTAATTGCTACTAATATATATAGTAGCTATATTCATATATAAGAGCATTCACATCTCACACCCCATCTCTATCTATCAAACTACAATAAAAATCACAATATTTTCTCTCTTATTTTCAAATCACACAAACGTTAAATACACTCTGATTAAAGGTGTAAAATAGTATTTATTTTTTTTTCATGTTATTTTATTTTTCATTTTTTTTATCATTATACCTGTGTTATATTCCCCCATTTATTAAAAAACTCTCCACCATCACTAACCCCCCCCCCCCCCCATCAGCCCCCACCATCACCTCAGCTATTGACACAAATCGCAAAGAGAGTGATAGCTGAAACATCACCAAGACCTAGAGAGACCAGATGAAAGAAGGGAGATGGGGGAGGACCGGTGATCTCCGATGGTGGAGGTTATGGCAACGACTTGTTTCTCTGTTCATCTGTATATTTTGTTAGTGCATGATGTCCCTAGCCTAGTGTATATGTTGTTTGAATGTGTTTCGGGGTGTTTCGAGATGTTTATACGCGTTTTTAGGGTGTTGGGTACCTTCAGGCGATTAGGATACATGAAATGGCGATTAGGTGTGTAATCGCGTGTTATTACACGCGATTAGAGTGTAATCGTGTGTATGTATAGGCGATTAGGCCCAATCGCCTATACTGCATGTGGTACAGCTGTTCTAATCGCCTAATCTAATCTATCCGTGTTCAGGAGGTATAAATAGGCTCAATCATTGCCCTAATCATTAGTTCTTGCCACACACACTCTCCAAACACCCTCCCCCAGGTCTGAAAGTCTGATTTGATCATTGTAAACACTCGTGCTCTGTTTTAGTGATTAATCTTAAAGCTTTTGACCCATTTGTGTGTGTTAATTACTCATATATCATTGTTTCTTAGTTGTTTCTGTTATTAGAACATATTTAGAGGATTCCGCACTCTGAATATAACCCTCGTGATTGTCGGGTGACTCGTTCGTCGATCCTATAAGTGGTATCAGAGCCGAGGCTCTTATCACGAGCGTTTTTGTTGATGCACTATTATGTGGACGTCACTGTCGAATAGACTAGGTTTGAGTCTTTGTATTGTATTACATGAGATTGTGGTGTTCCATAAGGGCATTTTATGGATCTGATGCATTTGTGAATATAGACCAAAACCTAAGTCTACGTTCGACCATTTGAAAGGGGTGAACCTGCAGAATCTGCAGGTTCGACTTACTTAAATGGGCGAATGTGGCTTATGGCTTTGGACTATAAATAGCAATCTCATGTGTTGTTATCATTTGCAGATTTGAGTTTGTGCTTTGAATGCTCTCAAGGGGGAGGTCATGCCCGACCTCCCTCGGCCCCGAGATAGATGTTTATCCTACTGATGACAGTGTCTGTAACCGTTTATGATATAATACGAATCTGTGATGACTTTGTTATCGTATGTTTCTGTCTCGTCTCGAATCTCCCGTCTGAAACCGAGTTGTTTTCGCGTAATCGATCCTTGAATTCGGTCCTTTACCGGATTCTCAATGTTTCGAAAGTAATGAGGGATCCCAGTAGGAGTCATGTGGCACGTAGATTCAACGAACGTTTCAAGGTTACAGTCCTGAAGAATTTCAAGAGCTGTTGGTGGTTATTGTTGGCCCTATAGGAAACTTCAGTTTCTGAAGCATTTCAAGTCCACAATTGTACCAGTAGTTCCCGCTGAAAACTTCTGATTGCTTGATTCACTCATCTACGGCTAGTATTCTGTCGAACAGATGAAGTTACTCAAGAACATTTTAAAGAGAAGAATGTGTTAATGCAATCACAGTCAGCACAGATGAAGAATTTCATCGAAGTACAAGTGTCCGAGTGGATTGTTTTGCACATAGTCACATTTGAGATGTTTAATTGGGTACTGACAGTTAGACTTCTCCAGATGGTCTAAAGGGTGATGCAAAGGTTAAGTGCAGATATGAGATGTGAATTAGGGGTTGTACCTACGTGTTACGTTGAATATCTGATCAGTCAGTATGGACTCCATCTAGCAGAGGTCTTATCGGGCTAGTTGGATTGCGCGTGATGTACTTGGTCAAGATGACATTCCTGGGTACTGATGCTACGAGACTGCAGTGCATTACATTGTCAACTTCACATTGGCGTAACTAGGTGATCTGGTTGTAATTCAGCAGCTCGTTGAGTTCGCAAATGATATACGTGGTCTAGCTGACTTCCTGCGTATTGATGCTGAGGGTCCGTAGTGCATTACTTGGTTGGTTCACGAGGGATATTGTATTTCTAACTCAATGCAATAGTGCATGTCCAAGGCTACAGAAAAAGAATCCATTATGTGGCACACAGGCGATGATTTGCTTCTAGTTCAGATTTATGTTGGCGATATTATATTTGGGTCTACTAATGAACTTCTGTGCAGAGAATTTGAACGTGTTATGCAGGAAAAGTTCGAGATGAGCACAATGGGAGAGATGCAGTTTTTCCTAGGCTTGCAGGTGGAACAAAGACCAACGGGGATCTTTATTCACCAGACGAAATATGTTTCTGAAGTCTTGAGCCGATTCCAGATGGATGATTCGAAGCCAATGGACACCCCAATACAACCTAATCACGGGATTGGAGTTGACGCTAAGGGGGACCTAACTGATCCATTTACATACAGAGCAATCGTCAGATCTCTGATGTATCTCACTGCCTCCAGACCCGATATAATGTTTCCCACATGTCTCTGTGCACGTTACCAATCGAAGCCGAAACAGACTCATCTTGCAGCTGTCAAACGTATCCTTAGATATCTGAAGGGTTGTCCGTCGAGAGGACTATGGTACCCTAATGATGATAATTTTGACCTAATCTCTTTTAGTGATGCAGATTGGGGTGGCTGTGACAAAGACAACAAATCCACAACGGCTGGATGCCAGTTTATGGGGAGCAGGCTCGTGACCTGGCAATGCAAGAAACAGACCGCAGTTGCATTATCCACATGTGAAGCAGAATACGTTTCAGCATCGAGCTGCTGCTCACGAGTTCTTTGGATCCAACAATAGATGGTGGACTACGGTTTGCAATTTCTTAAAACCCCTATTTACTGTGATAATGAAGCCGCAATCGCATTAACAAAAGACTTAGTAAATCACTCAAAGACTAAACATATCCGGATTAAATATCATTTTATCCGCGATTGTTATGCTAAAGAGTTGATCGATATGATCAAAATCCACACTGATTACCAACGCGCAGATCTTTTTACCAAAGCTTTTGATAAATCGAGATTTGAATATCTTTTGAAAGCTAATGGTATTAAAGAAAAACAAGACTAATCACCACCTCAGTTTATCGCTTTTTAGTTTAATTTTTACTGTTTTTCAGAAAAATTTCGAAAATCCAAAAACATTGAAAAATTTCAAAATCCATAAAAAATTAGAAAATTTCTTTGCTGAGTGCTATATCTTCTTCCCTTAGATTAATGCCTTCAGATTTCTGTGAACAAACGATATTTGGGCAGTCACATATTTGAAATGCTCCAGCTTATCCTTAGGAACAGTAAATTCAAAAATTTATAAAAATCAGAAAAATCAAAATGATTTCCTGGAGAAAAAGGGGAAATGATAGTACATCAGTGGGGATCTGACACATTCTAAGAAACGTAATGCTATATAGGGCGTGTGTCTGAGTCTGTGCAATGTGCTGATAGGCTTCGTAGACCTAATACTGTGTGCTTGATACATACATATCAAACGAATTGATGTGTGGATGAACTCCTCATTGGCATATGGTCTTAGTACCGTAATTTCGTTTGATAGGGTATTTGTACAAAACTCGGAGGTTTTGGGTCGTAATGTTATTAGTTGTCTGGGGATAGCCTCTTTGATCTTCTGCTGTAAGTCATTACGGACCTAGATCAGACAGGGTGTCTTTATAAAAGAGCTTTATGCCAAATCCTAAAGTTACCAAATTGAGGAACTTTACATGTTTTATGATGATCAAAGATTATCTATTACATCGTATTAATCACTGATGCAAATCATGATTGATATCAGTCCTCAACATGGTAAAGTGCACATGTTACTTTGCTGCATTAATTTGCTGACTTGTATACCTCTGTGCATTATACCTTGTAAATTACAGACGACGAAAGCATAATCACGCTTTACAATGAGTCTTTGTGCATTTACTTCTTGATACGGGAGTATGTCGTGTGCGTGGGAACCACAGACAATTATGTTTATACTATATATAATAGTATCAGTCTAAAGCACTGCACAAAAGTCTGCATGTGAGTTTATGTGGATCACAATATTAGCAGTTGCCAGATCACACATTGTGTTTAATGATAATAATCAAAAGATCAACGGTGTGATCAGATTTCTCAATAACTGATATGATCCCTTTACCGGAAATCCCAAAACATTTACTGTTTTCTCTTTACATTTCTGCATTTTATTTTCTCGTCAAAAATTGCAAAACTCAAAAAGATTTTAGGTGTGTTTTAACATAAACTTTAGAAAATCCAAAAAGATTTTACATTTCTATCTTATTTTTTATAGCTGATGGTGGTTGATGACGATTTTCTAAACCTTGATGAACCATTTGAGCTTTGTCATCATTAATTGAGAAAATATGATTGTCGGATGCTTTAAAGTTGGAAAATATTAATGGGACTCGATTTTGAGATTTGGTAAACTTTTCAAAATTTCTGATTTACTTTCGCCCATTCGATTGGGTCGAAGGAGGAATTTAATGTTCATTCGTACGTTTTATTTTGGGCGAATGTGAGAGTTATTAATTTGTTTTTCTCTTTCAAACCCTTTTATCTCATTCGCACCTTTCATTAGGGTCGAAGGAGACAAAAGCTTCACATTCGACCACAATAAACGGTCGAAGGAGCAGTCTATATATACCCATCTCTGCTCATTCAACCCTTTACAAAATTTGTTCAAAAATTCTGATTTAAAGTCCACTTGTTGCTCGTGCATTTTCGACCATATCATTGTGTTCGTCTGTTGTTCTTGATCATTTTCCACTCATTTTACAGGTTAATATCCATTATTGAAGGATTAATTAGTGATTTTGTGTTCAAGCCCTAACTGTTATAGAACAGGGATTTATAATTGATCATTGATCATCTTATTGACACGGATTCATTGAATGAGTGTTTTAGGGGGAGAATATGCAAAAACAATGGTTTAAACATGATCAGAATGAATAATCGATTGTTAAAGTCATTTAAACCCTAGTTTATGTTATAAAACACTAATTCAATAAATAAATGATAAAATTGATGATTAGGAAACAATAATCGGAGGTTTTAGGTGCAAACTGAATCAAAATGATGTTTAATTCCACTGATTTTCAAAACTGAAAATTTGAATTTGAAGAACTGTTCCTTCGCACTATTCGAACGGTCGAACGTGCTAAATTGGGCGAAGGAGTAGGTTTTGTCTGGGCGAATGAACACAAATGGGCGAATGAGAAATTTATTCATAGATTTTCACATTCGTACTTATAAAAATTTACATTCGTACCCCAGAATTTCTCATTCGCACCTCCGTTTGGGCGAATGTAGAGTTCAATTACCAAATTTTCAAACTTTGATTATTTTGTCGATTTTTAACGTGTTTACTTGTTTTATTTTGCAGTATAAACCATGTCTGAACAGGAAAAACCTACTGAACAAGCTGGAACATCTGCACAAGCTGTCAAGAAAGGAAATGAAGAGCTTTTGCCGTTCGAGAATGCGCATAACTGTTGTGCATATCTTGGGGATGTAAAGAAGCACACTGAGTTCACAGAGATTATCGAGTTTCTGAAGAGAAGTCGGGTGATAGATGCAATTGCTACACCTGCTATTATCTATCGAGACATGATACAAGAGTTTTGGACGGAAGCGAAGATGGATTTCTGGGAGTGTGAATCATCTCTGGTGAGCAAGATTCAAGTCAAATTGGTTATTGTTTCAGAGAATGATATCAGGGAAGCTTTGAAGCTTCAAGATGAAAAGACTGATCCCAGAGAGCTTAGTTTTACTGAACAGAGGAAATGCTATCTAAGGATGAAATATAACGGGCCGATTACTGATGGTTCGTTACACAAGGGAAAGCTTTGTCCCCAATTCAAGTATTTGGCGCATGTTATGATTCATGTCTTCGGTTCAACAGCAGGAGGTTATGATCTGATGAGAAAGAGTATTAGCTCAATAATGGTTGCACTGATATTGAACAAACCGTTCAATGTATCAGGGATGCTTATGGAACATCTGTTGGAACCTGTCAGAGGCACAAGGAATTTGAAGTTTTTGTTGCATCCTCGATTCCTTTAGATGATATTTGATCACAAATATAAAGAGTTGAAGAGGGATCCAAAGCAGATTTGAGTTTGTGCTTTGAATGCTCTCAAGGGGGAGGTCATGCCCAACCTCCCCCGGCCCCGAGATAGATGTTTATCCTACTGATGACAGTGTCTGTAACCGTTTATGATATAATACGAATCTGTGATGACTTTGTTATCGTATGTTTCTGTCTCGTCTCGTCTCGAATCTCCCGTCTGAAACCGAGTTGTTTTCGCGTAATCGATCCTTGAATTCGGTCCTTTACCGGATTCTCAGTTTTGATAACAAAAACGAGTGAAAACAGGGTTTTTGTGTGAAAGTTGTGATTTTTAATCAAAAACCTGTTTGAACTTTGAAACTTTGAGTTTTTCACAAAAAACCCTTATTTTTAAATTCTTAGTGTGTTTTTATGGATGAAAACATGTGTTTTTTATTAGGTTTTGTTCTAAAATTGTTTTGGAAACTTTTCTAATCATTTGGGGATTAAACACATCGTTTTGGATAAGAATTTGAGGCAAAAATGGTAGTTTTTGAGCACAAGTGAAGTTACAGATCAGATCAGGTGATTAGACACCCAGTTACGTGAATAGTTCTGGTGATTAGCCCAATCGCGTGAATAGTTCTTGTGATTAGCCCAATCGCGTGAATAGTGCTAGCGATTAGCCCAATCGCGTGAATAGTACTAGTGATTAGCCTTGTAATCGCCTGAATAGTACTGGTGATTAGTCCAATCGCGTGAATAGTGCATGTGATTGGCTGCTAATCACGTGGTGTGACCCAATCGCCCCTAAAACCCTAATCGCTCAACTGTTCACTAGCAATTACACCAATCACGTGTAAAAACTAGTGATTACATCTGTAATCACCAATAGCTATCTGTAATCGCCTATAATTAAGCAATTAGGTCTGTAATCGCCTAAAACCATCTGAAAGTGAAAATTTGACTAAGTATCGGACTTTAAACAAACTTAAACATATGGAAAACCCGTGGGGACATCTGAATCAACCAAGGCAACAATATAATCAACAAATGAACAATCAAACAAACGTACCCACGAACCCTTGGCAATTCTCAGCCGAGCGCAACGCGCAACGGATGCAACAAGCGCAAATGCAAGCGAATGTTGTCGGAACCAATCCCTGGGCGCTAGCGGCTCAACAGCAGACAATGAATACAAATCCGTGGGCACTCGCAGCTGCTGCAAATCAACAGACAAATCATCTGTCATCCGTTCTCTTAAGTGACTTAGAGACTGGTAGTTCGAATAGGGCACCGAAACTGCAATACATGTCCGACTACCACGGATGGAAAGGCAGATTTCAGACATAAGTTGAGGGTATCGATGGTTTCGTATGGTCAGCAATTGAGACAGGGTACAGCAAGCCGATGGTTGAGAATTCAAATACTCCGATCTCACTGGAAGACATGACTGAAGATCAGAGGAAGAAGTACAACTACGAAAAGAAGGCGAGGGCAGCGTTGAAACAAGCTCTTCCCAAAGACATACTTCATCAATTCGCACAGTGCATAACGTCAAAGATGCTTTGGTAAGCGCTTGCTGAGCGAAATGAGGGAAATCTGAAGACTAGAAAAGTCAAAATGGATCAACTCAAGAAGGAGTTCGAGAACTTCAATGCTATTGGGAACGAATCACTGAGAGACGTGACTGCAAGATACTACCACTTGATGTCCGAAATGTACCAGTACAGGATCGTGTACACATCTGCAGACCTTGTGGAAAGATTTGCAGAGGCGCTACCTCCTCTCTGGCATCAGTGGCTGGACATCCTGGAGTCGAACAATACATATCAGACACTCTCCATCAATGAGTTCATAACCGAGCTGGAGAACAAGGAGATAGAAGAGATCAGGAGGGCAAACAAGGCGCTCATTCCACATAATCCCAGTATCTACTATGGGAACCCTCATCAGGACACCAGTGTGGGTGGATCCAAACCACAGACTGCTTCTGTGGTTAACCCGGATCCAGTTTATGCCTTTAACAACTATGGTCCCCCAACTGATGTTCCTCCTCCAGTCTATCCCTTAGGACAAGGAAACCAGTATCCTTTAAATTATAATACTAACCAATTTGGTGTTAACCCTTTTTCTCATCTTGCAGCACCAGCTCAGGCAACTTCAAACTTTGGTGGACCTTCTTCATCAGGGTTTGGTGGTGTCCCGTCTACAGGTTATGGTGGATATGGAGGTGCGTCGACTTCAAGTCATGGTGGCTATCGGACCAATCCAGTCACAGAGCAGCTTAACACAACAGGTTTTGAGAACGTGATGGTAGAGTTAGCCCAAGAACACATGGATCTACTGTCAACCTTGGTCAACTCCTACAGTGGATTGGTTGCAGGACAGATCGGGAATCCTCATCTCACACAAGAGGATTACGCCCAGATGGATAAAGATGACATGGATCTGATAGACATCCAGTGGCACTTTGCAAGTGTGGTGAGAAGGGCAAAGGAGTATATGGACAGGACAGGGAGGAGAGATGTTCTGATAAACAACAACACTAAGTTTGGGTTTGATAAAACTAAGGTCGCGTGCTACAACTGTGGCACCAAAGGACACTTTGCGAGAGAATGTGACCGACCGAAGCAACAAGGGCATCAGAATCCCTTCAACAACAACAGAGGCAATCAGAATTAGAGGCAGCAAGCTCAAACACAACCTAACCCAAATACTGAGCGAACTCTTGTCCCAGTAAACAACAAGAACCAGAGGCCTCCTGCAAACAACAATCAAGGACAAGCCCGGGTAATTCAAGCTGATGAAGGTTTCAACTGGAACCATCTAATCTGTTGGGTTTATATGAGACCACAGTTACCAGAATGAAGACTTTTGTTAGTTTATTGTGTAGTATGAAAGTTGAAGGACTTATTATGTAATTATGGATAGTTTTATGTGAAACCCTAGTGGGCTGCGCACTTATGGACGGGCCATACGCACTTAGCTTAAGTGCGCAGGCCCATAAGATTTCCTATATATAGAATGCATCTCTACAGCACTAGGGTTAGGGTTTTTGGTTTATCTTTGTAGCACAAGATAGAATGGGTGCGTACTTGTAATGAATCCATGGTATTTCAGAGATCAATCAGCAATGGAATCATCTTATTATTCATCTTGTGTGTCGGTTTTTATCATATTCATCTAGTTTCTTTGATTGTAGAAGATTAATCACTTAAAACACCTAATCCATAGGTGTTTCTGAGTGATAACAATCTCTTGCACTTAACAAGATCTAGTATTTGGGACTTACAATTTGGTATCAGAGCCTTTGTGCTCTAGATTGTATCTATTTAAAGATACCAAAACCCTCATCGTTTTAGTTTTTATTATTAAGATTTTTATAAACTTTTGTGTTTATCAAAAAAAAAAAAAATTGGGTGTTCTTCTTATCTATTTGCTTCAAAATTTCGTGGGTATTGTGTTTCTTAGTGTTAAAGGTTGTTCATTTTAAGTAGAAATTTCATCCAAGCATTTCAGAATGGAATGTAAAGGTTTTGGATAGGTTTCAGCTGAGTTTTTGTGCTTTTCAAAAGACTGTTTTGCACACTTGTTTCTTTAGTTGCGAACTTGTTTCATACTTTTAGCACTTATTTCTTGTTTTGAGCACTTAGCTCATAAACTGCATATTTGTGCTTCTCTGAGCACTTATATCTTTGTTGTGTAAGTACGCACTCATTCACTAAGTTGCGTACTTATTGTTTTCACTGTCTACGCGCACATAACTAGGGTTTCTGCGCACTTAAACAGAAATCTCTGGTTGATATGCGCACTTACTGAAGAGGTGTAGTTTTGAGTACTTGGCTAGGGTTTCTGCGTACTAAAATCTTAAACGAGAGTTTAAGTGTCTGCGTACTTTGTTTAGTACGCAGACTGATCAGTCAAGACTGAGCACTTACCATGCCCAAGTGCTGACTGATCTGCGCACTTATCAAGAAACAACAGCTACTCGTGTATCTTGCAAAATTGCGCACTTATTAGAAGACAAACATCTTAACAAGGTTGTTTATATTGTTACAGGCTGCTGCGCACTTGATCTTGCTTGCTGCGTACTTCGTTGCGCACTTAAGGACTTTGGACATTATTCTGGACTGTAACCTATAATATCAGAAAACAAAACTTATTAAATCAACCTAAATCAATGGCTGGTAACGATAATAACTCAACTATAAACCCTATTACCCAACAAGAACTTGAAACTGGAACAACTACTAGAGTTCCTAAGTTAAGGGGTGTAGAAGATTATGGAACTTGGAAAAACCGAATGAGGTCGTTCTTCTATGTCACAGACTTTACCCAATGGACTTCTATCCAGCTAGGTCCACACATTCCGATGAGAACCACTGCTACCGGGGAAGAGTTCAACCCTGATCCCTCCACCTACACTGATGTTGACAAACAGCTACTTCAGAGAGACCATAAGGCTTATGGTGCCCTCACCATAGCCTTATCAAACGATGTTTATAACATGTTTGAGGAATATGGCACTGCTCATGACCTGTGGTTTGCACTGAACGAGTACTATGAAGAGAATGAAGAAATGCGCCAATATAAGCAAGACATGGTGCAGAAGGAATATGATATGTTCGGTAGCATTCGTGGTGAGAGTCTGAGCTCACACATCGACAGATTCATGTGTATGTTAACCAAGATGAAGAAAGCTGGAATTCCCGTCAACAACCGAAACTCAATCAAGAAACTGCTCGACTCCCTGCCCAAAGAATGGAGCATACAATGCATGTTGATTAGAAAAGAGTATTTAGATGCTCAATCTACTTTGGCTGATCTCATCAACACTCTTAAGTCATTCAAAATGGATATCACCAAAAGAGAAATGAACCAAACTGTTCCGAAAGTCGCTCCTAGCACTGCTATGAAGAATCTGGCACTAATGACTCCTATAGGTAACATGGGCTCAAGCTCATCACATGTATATGTGGATGCAATGGGTGGTGGTAGTTCAAGTTCAGGAAAGACAGTCTCATACTCTGACACAGCTGCAAAGACACTCAACCCACAGCTCACAAAGCTCGCTAACGAACATGTTGAACTCTTCAACACATTCATGACTAGCTTTGAGGCTTTGAAGACAGGTGACCTTAAGAGTGAGATGATGAATCCTGAAGACATGTATCAAGTTGACCCGAATCTGAAATGGCAGATGGCTATGATCACTCTGAGGGTGAAAAGATTTCAAGATAGAACCGGTCGAAGAGTCGGAATGGGAAAAGCTGGTTTTGATAAGTCAAAGATTAGATGCTACAACTGCAAGATTCTTGGGCATTTCAAATATGAGTGCCCCACTCAAAATCAAGCAGAGATCAAGCCGGCAAAAAGAATGGTGGCAATTACTGATGGAAGGGAAGCAAATCAACAGAAGGCGTTGGTGGTTGAAGACTTTGATTGGGGAGAGGAGGCTGCTGCGGTTGAAGATGATGTGAACAAGGCATTGATGGCCAAAATCTGTACCAAATCCACACATGGTGTGAATTCTCTGGAAGGGTCGTCGGATGAAATGCCAAAGGGTGGAATGCTAGAGAATGCTGGTATGTAGGGAGTGCTGGTAGCCGATAAAGGAAAAGAAGCCGCCTCTGAGGAAGCACTCGTAGCCGAGAAGACTCCCACCAGCAAAGCAGATGAGAAGCCACAGAACATGCCCAAGACAGCTGAGGAAAGAGATCTGGTAAGTATTCCTCTTGAAATAAAATCAAAGCTGTGCTCACCAAGGTGTGTTACAGCTGTTGCTTACTGTTTGTCTCACAATTGGAGAATTTTAAGAGAGATGGATGACATCCGAAAAATCAACACTGGAATGAAAGAAAATGAGTTGGCATATCAGCGAAAGTTAAATGCAACTATAGCTGAAATGCAAACTCTAAAAGAATTTGTCCTGAGAAAAGATTTTTTAATTAATGATTTAACTGAAAAGTTAGAGAAATCAAGAAATGAAACAAATCATCTCCAAATTATTGTGGACAAATGGAATGTAAGCAAGAATGCTCATACTGACATCATAGATTGCTCAAGGCAATCGTTCGTGAAAGATGGAATTGGGTATAAGGATAAAAAGGGACTTGAAAAATCTCTGTTTTTACCTTTGAGCAAAAGTGAATATATACCCATTCCAAAACCTCATCCAAAAAATGATCTTTTTGAAAAGGAATGTGTCAAATCTGAGTCAAACTCTAATATAAGTAAAAGCAGTGCAGATGTTACCCAACAGGATCAGGTCGACGATGATGAGAGTTGTGGTGGACAAACGATGGGGTTAGGTCACCCGGGTGCCAATTACTCTACAGTGAATTGGTTCATCTGGAGTAATGATAAGTCTAAAACTATTTTGAATTCGGATGAATGTAATAATTTAACTAAGCTGGATGACTGTAATAGTTTGTCTAGGATGGATAACTGTAATAGTTTATCTAGGCCGGATGACTGTACTAAATTAACTTCTAAACTTGACTTAAAGGGCGTTGTGGCCCCTGATGATAGGAAGAATCCTATCAAACGCTCAAATGTTTGTGTTGACAATGTTATGCCAATTTGTGTTGATCTTAATGCTGCATTCTCTGATAATGAAAATGTATATAGACCATCTGTGTTTGTACCAGAACTAAAACGAAACAGGTTTGGGAAATTTCTCACTGAAGAAATTCCAGAGTTTACTCCATCATCTACAGATTCTTCATGTTATGAAGAATCACAAAGTGAAACAGGTAACTCAAGTTCTGAAGAATCACAGAGTGATACAGAAAGCGACATCAGCGAGCCTGACTACAACACAAACGAAGAATCAAGCAATAACATTGATGAATCATGCTTAAGTGAAAGCTCCTGCTCAAACAAGATCAAGAAAAGAGCATCACAACCATCATCATCCAGACCTTCTTCAAAGATCAAGCCTAAACACTCAAAATGCTTTGGATGTTGAAATGAGGGTCATGTGGTCAAAAAATGTCATTTGAAATCTAAACCACAAAATGATGTCAAAACACTAAACTGCTTTTCTGATCAGATTAAAAACCTTCAAGAAACAGTAAAGAGTTTTGTTAAAACCACAAAAATTTTGAAAAGACAAGAGTCAATTTTGGGTGAAAATCATGATAGATCAAAACTAAAGCAGACCTGGATTCCCAAAGTTAACTAAGTAAAGGTTTGAGTCGTGATTGTACATAGAGTCTCTTGTATTTATATGTGTATTTCTTGTGTTTTCATTTGTATTTCAGAATAAACAACAGAAATGGTTGATTGCACTCATGAGATACTATGGCATGTTGATAGCGGGGCTTCAAGACACATGACTGGTCTGAAGGAACTCCTCAAGAACTAGCGGTTTATTGATGGAGAGTTCGTTGCCTTCGCTGGGAATGAAAAGGACGGGAAGATAGTTGGAATAGGAGATGTGGTCTCCGACGCACTGACTTTAGAAGATGTGAACTATATTCCAGAATTGTGCTACAATCTTTTGAGCGTATCACAAGTCTGTGACAAAGGAATCTCGGTGTTATTCAATGACATGGAGTGCATCTTTCTGAAGCCTGGATTCATACCGCCCACCAATATGATTATGCTAAAAGCTCCTAGGCAGAATAACACTTATGTGATAAATATGAGAGATGCCAAGTCTGAATGTCAAATGACGTGTTTACTTTCAAAGGCATCCGAGTCAGAGTCACTGTTATGGCATAGGCGATTGGGACATGTAAACTTTAAAAACATTAACAAACTTTCTAAACTGAATCTTGTCAGAGGTCTTCCTTCCAAGGAATTCCCTTGTTCTGAAAAATGTTTAGCATGTGCCAAAGGAAAACAACACAAGAAATCGCACAAGTCCAAAACAGTGAACTCTATTGACTCACCTCTTCAACTATTGCATATGGATCTTTTCGGTCCAATTAGTGTTAAAAGCTTAGCTAAAAAATCTTATTGTTTGGTGAAAACAGATGAATTTTCTCGTTTTACATGGGTGTATTTCTTAGAATACAAAAGTGAAGCTGCCGAGATATTGATGTTGTTTGTTCCTCTTATTGAAAACATAGTGAAGTTAAAAGTTAGATCAATCAGAAGCGATCACGGGACTGAATTCAAAAAGCAAAGCTTCGTGACTTTCTGCAACAACAAAGGAATTCATCTTCAGTACAGTGCTACGAGAACTCCTCAACAGAACGGAGTTGCTGAAAGGAAGAATCGCACACTTATTGAAGCTGCCAGAACAATGCTAATCGACTCTAAGTTGCCAATCATCTTCTGGGCAGAAGCTGTGAATACCGCCTGTTATGTTCTTAACATAGTCTTAATCATTAAGGCGCGCGGGAAAACAGGTTATGAATTACTTTTCAAAAGAAAACCTCTGATTGACTACTTCAGGCCGTTCGGATGTTCATGTACTCTTCTAAACAACTATGAGAACATAATGAAGTTCGATGCAGTTGGAGATGAGTGCTTCTTTGTTGGATACTCTTCAAGTCAAAAGGCTTATAGAGTATACAACAAACGCACCAAGATGGTTCTTGAATCTTTCTATGTTGATTGGCAAGAATCCAACTCCACTAACACAGGAGCTGGTCCTGACTGGTTCTTTGATGTGGATGTTGTTTTCAACAATTTCAGCATCACTAAAGAACAAACATCTGACAATCAAGCAGCCGCTCCTTCTCCTCTCGAAGATACTCTTTACTCTTCTGAAGACGATGTTGCACCCTTCACCACCCGATTCTCTCCATTAGTAGCTGATCCAATTGTTCCTCTTCAATCCACAAATGGTGATACAACTGTTGAAGCTACACAATCTCCTGAAAGTACTCCAATTTCAGAAGAAACATCTTCAGCACAACAGTCTGTAAATGATCCATCCAGCTCATCAATCCCTGTGGATCACCTGTCAAATCTTCCTTCCCAAGTTCAAGAAGAGCCGAACATGGGATTTAAATCATCTAAGAATCATCCTGTTGAAAACATCATTGGACCAATCACTGAGGGTGTTCTTACTAGAAATCAGGCAGATAAGCTCAATATTGCACTCTCGGCATTCTTATCTCAGACAGTACCTTTCAGCATTGAAGATGCAGTCAGAGATGCAAGCTGGGTAGAAGCCATGCAGGAAGAGCTGTCTTAGTTTAAAAAACTCAAGGTTTGGGAGCTAGTGGATCTACCTGAAGGGAAGTATCCTATCGGAACTAGATGGGTTTTTCGCAACAAAATGGATGAACGTGGTGTGGTGATCAAGAACAAGGCTCGTCTGGTGGTTCAGGGTTTTCGTCAGCAGGAAGGTATTGATTATGAGGAAGTATTCGCTCCAGTTGCTCGACTTGAAGCCATCCATATCTTCTTGGCGTACGCCTCATACAAGAACTTCAAAGTCTTTCAGATGGATGTGAAGAGTGCATTCTTGTATGGGAAAATCAAGGAAGAAGTCTACGTTTGTCAACTGCCGGGCTTTGAAGACCCTCATCATCCCAACAAATACTACAAATTGGATAAGGCTCTCTATGGACTTCATCAAGCTCCTCGGGCTTGGTATGAGACCTTATCCTCGTATTTGCTGCAAAATGGATACACCAGAGGGTAGGTCGACATGACTCTGTTGACCAAAGAAGTCAACAAACACTCTATTCTTGTTCAAATATATGTTGATGATATTATCTTTGGTTCCACTAATGAAAATTTGTGCAGGGAATTCGAAAGCATTATGAAGTCTCAGTTTGAAATGAGCATGATGGGAGAATTGTCATTTTTCTTAAGCCTAGAAGTTCAGCAGAAAGAAGACGGAATTCTCATCCATCAAGCCAAATACACAAGAGACATCCTGGCAAAATACAACATGTCTGATTGCAAGCCGTCCAACACTCCTTTTGCAGCCCAAACAACACTTGTACCAGATCTTCAAGGCCTTTCAGTGAATCCTCACACATATCGATCAATGATTGGCTCACTGATGTATCTTACAGCCAGCAGACCAGATATTATGTGGGCAGTTGGATGCTGCGCACGCTTTCAGTCAAATCCCAAGCAATCGCATGAAACTGCAGTAAAAAGAGTCTTCCGCTACCTCAAAGGGACACCGAAACTTGGTTTATGGTATCCTAAGAGTGATAATTTTGATTTAATCGCTTACTCTGATAGTGATCATGCAGGTTTCAGGATTGACAGAAAATCTGTCTCTGGTGGTTGTCAATTTCTGGGTAATAGGCTGGTGTCTTGGCAGAGCAAGAAGCAGACCACAGTGTCCATCTCCACTGCTCAAGCTGAATACACAGCAGCATCCAGTTGTTGTTGTCAAGTGCTATGGATCCAAAATCAGCTTTTGGACTACGGTTTGAATGTCATGCACACACCTATTTTCATTGATAATGATGCTTGTCGTGACATCATGAAGAATCCAATAGATCATTCTAAAACCAAACATATTGAAATTCGGATTCACTCCATTCGCGATGCTCACGACAAAGGATATATACAGGTGTTGCCAATAGATACTGCTGATCAAAAGGCAGATATCTTCACAAAAGCTTTTGACAAAACCTGTTTTCATCAGTTGGTAACATGGCTGGAGATGATAAATTTTGAATGATTCAAAAAAAAAAAAAAAAAAAAAACAACCTTTACTTGTGCATAATATATGGAAAAACCTTCTTTTTTATTCAAACAAGATTTTTGGGGGAGAAAGTAAAACCGGTCCATCACTACTGCAAAATTTCAAAAAATTAATTCAAGAAATGATCGAAACTAATCATATTTCGTTAGCATATGAATAGGACCCAGAGGATGTTGTGGCCTCAAGCAACGATGTGTCGGTAGATTCAGCCTGAAATCAAGTAAACTGCTAATAGGTGATTAACAGTATAGATCTACACGGAAAGCTGGATTCCCACTGTGCTATAGGTCTGCACAAGCTGAGTCCGGTCATACACAGGTTAAGAAATAAAAAGACACAGAAAATTTTGTGCATAGGTAAATCAAAAGACACCTAAGAGTGCAAGCTACCAATGCAGGGCTAGGAAAATTAATCAAATGAGCAGCAAAAGACACGCAATGTTAGTGACGTGCAAACATATTTAGATAGCTCACCAAACGATCAGATGATCATCTTCTCTGCTTATGGTAACATAGACCTGAAGCTCTCATCATCTGATCAAGATAATGATCATCTTCTTTGCTTATGGTAACATAGACCTGAAGCTCTCATCATTATATTTTGATAAACCTTGAGGATCGGTAGGCTCATACCTAGCACAAGTGGGGTCCACAAATTTTCGTCAATATTACCAAAAACATGATAAACATCATCACCAAACACATGTTGAAAGAGAAAAGGCATGGATTTAAGTGGACAAGCATACCGACAATTGTTCTTAGGCTGCAGCTATCCAACGGGAAGTTGAAACTTGTTCTGGCAGGTATGGTTAGTATGATCTTGAATGCAGAAGGTGAGATATGGTAAATCCCCACTTATTAAAATGATTTTGGGCTTCTGAACACTCTTTGGGCTGAAAATTAACCCCTGCGTACTTGATGGGCCGTGCGCACTTAACTCAAGTGCGCAGGCCCATATGTCTTGTGTATATATAGTTGGTAAATTTTTAAACAGTAGTTACCTTAAACAAACCCTAATTTTTTTTTACCAAATCAAACCATCATCATCCTCATCGTTCATCTTCATCATTATCACTCACTAATCACTTTTAATCATCTTCAATCCATTCATTTCTTCTCCTTTTGTTGATCTACACTACTGTTAAGGTAGATAATGTGTACTAATTGGTTTACTGCTTGTGATTACAGGATTATAAGCATGTTTTGAAGAAATCTGTTGTGGGTTTATGTTTTGAACATTGGGATACTTTTGAAGATTGCGCACTTAATGATGAACAATGCGCACTTGTCTAATAGAGACTGCGCACTTGTTTCATGCATATCCAAGCCACTGAAACCCTAGGATGACGCGTACTTGTGCTGCGCACATAAAACCTTAAACGAGAGTTTAAGTATCTGCGTACTTGGTTAGTACGCAGATTGGTCTGTCATGGCTAGGGGTTACCATGCCCAAGTCATGACTGACCTGCGCACTTATGTTCTCGTGCATCCCAGATCTTGGACTGCGTACTAGCCTAAGTGCTCAGCCCTCTGTGTCTTATGCAACATGTGTACTTGGCTGAGCACTTGTTCACAATGACCTAAATTGCTATGCGTACTTGACTAAGTACTCAGGACACTAAGTCTAAAATGCCTTGCGCACTTGATAGAGAACTTAAATCACAAAGTGTCATGCTTACCTGAACCACATATGACCATTAACTTGACTGTCCAAGACCATTGATCGGATTGCGTATTTAGACTTGTTTACCTGTGCACTTAATCCTGGACGTTAATGATCATAAACTGAAAAATCAAATAAACCTTGCACACTTATAAAACAAATCAATCAAACACAATCTTATGACTGACCAAAACACAACACATGAAAAACTTAAAAATAGTCTAAGTACGTTATCCGTCTAAGTCTAAAGTCAGTCATTTGGTCGTCTACTTACAATCAAGAGCTCTAACTTGTTTTTCGTGCACATGACCTAAACAGATGGAACTTGAATGGGGCCCAAGAGGAATGCATAATCAGCCCATTAATCTCGAAACCGACGACATAAAGTTCAGAGACGTGGTTACCTGGATCCGACGAAGCAGAATCGGATATGCAGTGGAGCACAGTTTAGATGTCTACTCAGCCCATATAGAAGACTTTTAGAGATCAGCTAGAACTGAGATCGTCAATGGCGTCAGAAGAATTAACGCTACACTCAGAAACAAACAAGTGATTGTATCAGAAGAAACTGTTAGAAACGTTCTGAGACTCAGAGATCAGCCTGGAGCAGTTAGTATCCTATCCAAGGCTGATATACACAATGAGTTCAAGAAGGTCGGATACAAAGAAGAATTTGATAAGAGAGGGGACATCAAGAAGAGCAAGCTGACTAGGGATTGGAGACTGATTAGTCACGTATTTATCATGTCTCTATGTCACAGGAAAGGGGGATATAATGCTCTGAGCATAGAGTGGTCGAGTGCTATGATCAAGATCTGCAAGGATGAGCCGTTTAATCTGTCAAGGATGATCTTTGACTATCTGGTAAAGAATGCTCAGTCTGATTCCGGCAAGTGGGCTATGTATCCGAGATTTGTTCAGATGATGATAAACGCACAACATGAGAATCTGCTTCCTAGTGACAAGTACAACTTTACCAGAGGAGCACGATTCTTTACTGAGTGCAGCACTACTGATTGGGAACCTATGTTCGAGAACATGTACCCGGCCCAACGCTACCCTGCCGTCATAGAATTATACAACAGAATTCAGAAAAGGAAATCAGACAGGGAAGAAGCTCAACAAAGAACAACCACTGAACCAGCTCCATCTGAGCCTGCCCCCTCCTCAGCTCAACCAACACCTGAAGAAATAGCTCGAGAGAAATCCAGAGGAAAAAGGGCGGTCACTGAAGCACCTCCCTCAAAGGTGGTTAAAAGAAAGAGACCGACTGGTCTGTTGCAAGAGGGCAGAGAAGCACAAACAGAGGAACAGCTGGAAACCGCACAAGCCCTACGACAAGTAGCTGAATTTGAAAGGGCCCAAAGAAAAAGACGAAGGGAACAGTTACCAGCTTCTGATGTTCCTCATGTGATGACTGAGGATGATATTGAACAAGAAGTGATTCTTGAACAAATGTTTGGGGTGGAGGATCAACCCGGACCGTCAACTGCCAGTGCTCCAGCTCCCAAAGCTCCTGCACATAAGCGAACTAAACCATCCCCCTCAGAACAGAGGCCAACTGAACCATCCTCCTCAGCTCCTGCTGCACAACACCGCAAACCTGTGCACCAGGATCTGTATGAGAAGTTGGCCAAAGAGGTGGATAAGACTGCAGCAAAAGAGATATGTACCCTCAAGAGCTGCGTGCACAGCAATCAAGAGCTGAAAAGAAAGATTAAGAAGCTGAAGCACAAGAACAAGAATCTGGAGAAGATTGTGAGGGACCAAAGATATCTCATCAAGTTTCAAACCAAAGTACAGATGAAGATGTTCGACATGTTCCAGGATTGGCAGAAGCAGCACAACATTGAACCAAGCATAACATCTGATGAACTCTTTGATTTTGGGAAGTTCCTTGAGGGAGAGAAAGAGAGAAAGAATAGCTGAAGAGAGTGACGTGGATGAAATCAGTGAAGACGAGATGCCGGAGAAGTTGTAGAAATGGGTAGTGAAGAGGAAACGGTATACGAGATGTCGGATGGTCATAATGTGGGCCCAGAAAGATCAACATGGTTCCCCAGAAGGCCTATTACTATTCCAGCTCTGCATCAGAACATCCAACATACAAGAGAAGCTCATCAAGAGAGGATCATCTCGTGGAAGTACGACGAGGTGAAAAGGTTGTTCGCAATAAAGAGACGAGGAGGAGTTATACAATACTTCAGAGGTCGAACTGAACTGAAGTCTCTCCCTCGTTGGGACATCAGGGAACTTAGCAAAGCCCCCTTCATCAACCACACCAATGACTCCACCGGTACCATGCTTGCTAGGTTCATTGAGAAGGAGTGTGAAAGTGATTTTCAGATCTTCAAGCCTCAGAAGCCGAGAAGACGGCTCTCGAAGAAGAGAATCGATCCTGCCACTGGAAAAGGGATGATCACCTATGTGATTGACCCTCCCCAGGTCGTCACAAGAGTTCCTATTCGTCTTGAGCTTCCAGTCATGCTGAGAAACTTTAAGAAGTAGTTCTACGATAGTCAAACTGGTGAAGCCGTTATCAAGCTGAAGGATGATTCAGAGATCATGAGGATTCTTGATCCGGTAGATGTGTTTGCTTTTAATCTATCGGACTTGAATATGTTGTTTGCTAATCGGATCCACATAGGTGCTGGAAACGTACTATTTGAGGAGGTTGTCTTGTTCAGAAGAGCAGTGGATCGAGCAATGACGCTCAAGCAAGAGCTACTTGACATTGTAGACAGGATCAACGCAGCGGATATGGCAAAAGAACAGAAGGAGAAAGCTACCAAAGCTGCTGCTGCAGGATAAACACAAGCTGAAGCTGAAGCTGCTTCAGAGGTGCTGATTCAAGAACCTACAACAGCATCTGATCCAGAGAAACCAGCTCAAGAAGAACCTGCAGCTGAGTCTACTCAAGTTCCACCTGTGGTTGAAGAAGATCTTCCCACCATCTTCATTCAAGACCCCCCGGTTCAGGCAGAGGGGGAGCCAAGCGATGTAGAGATTGACTGAGATAGAAGAAGAACTGGTAGCTGTGGTCTTGGGGGAGTATTGTTGGGTTTATATGAGACCACAGTTACCAGAATAAAGACTTTTGTTAGTTTATTGTGTAGTATGAAAGTTGAGGGACTTATTATGTAATTATGGATAGTTTTATGTGAAACCCTAGTGGGCTGCGCACTTATGGACGGCCCTTCGCACTTAGCTTAAGTGCGCAGGCCCATCAGATTTCCTATATATAGAATGCATCTCTGCAGCACTAGGGTTAGGGTTTTTGGTTTATCTTTGTAGCACAAGATAGAATAGGTGCGTACTTGTAATGAATCCATGGTATTTCAGTGATCAATCAGCAATGGAATCATCTTATTATTCATCTTGTGTGGTGGTTTTTATCATATTCATCTAGTTTCTTTAATTGTAGAAGATTAATCACTTAAAACACCTAATCCATAGGTGTTTTTGAGTGATAACAATCTCTTGCACTTAACAAGATCTAGTATTTGGGACTTACATAATCACTGGAGAAGAAGCTCCCCAGGGTGGTGCAGCATGTTTTGCCCAACAAACTTCTGATGCACTAGTTGTAGTTGAAGAATGCTCAAGTCAGTCTAGCGTTATTATTCCTGAAGCCGAAGCGTCCGACTGTGACTCTGAGTGTGATTCTGATATGGGGGATGACTTGGAAGATTTGTTAGCTGAAGCAGATGCGCTGATCAGCAAAAGATCGTTTCTTGTGGATGCTGACTGTACAAAGAACAACTTTGGTGAATTCTTTGGAGCTAAGAAGACTGCAGCTCATTATGCTTTGATGGCTATTACAGAATCGTCAAACAAGGTAAGTTCTTCCTCCAATTCTAAAGTAGAGTGTGTAGAATGTGGCAAGCAGAAGTACAGAATTGATGTCCTAACAGACGAGATTCTAAACTTCAAAGCTGACTTAAGACAATGCCAACAAAGCAATGATGTTTTGAGAACTAATGAAAAGGCACTCAAAATCACCATTGAAACTCTGAAGAAAGATACTCCTGAGTGTGATCAGGTAAAACTCAGAATCAAAGAACTGACTAAAGAGAATCTGAATCTTAAAGCTGATGTAGGTCCTTTACAAAGGTCAATTGATTCCTTAAGGCAAAAGGAGAAAAGTTTTCTTAGTACGGTTGAAAACTATAAAAATGATGTTTCTGAATTGTCGAAAACTCTAGCAAACAAACAAATTCCTATAAATAATTACATAAATGAGGTAGAAGACACAAAGAAACACTTGTCCATGGTAAACTGTGACTATGAGAAGATCAAGAAGAAACTTGAAAGTTACCTAAACTGCAAGTATGTTCTTGATCACATCATTGAACACTCAGAGAAAGAAAGCACTTCCACCAGTCCTAAATATTCTCAGTGTCCACCTCCGGTGAGATTCAAAAATCACAATTTTGATGTCTTGCCGAAGGAGGAGCTGCAGAAGCGGCCAAAGAAACTGAAGCAGCTAAACCTGCTGAAGTTACTAAGGCTGCAACACCTGCTGAAGCTGTCAAACTTGGTGAGAAAGCTGATGATATCAATGTATACAACACGGACTCGTCGGATGATGAACTTGATGAGCCTCCCAGGTATGCACCGGTCAAAGTTCAAAATGTTCATCTTGAAAACCATATCATTACTACTGAAACCTTGAGTGAACTTGAACCGAAAGTGCAAACCTGGGATGGTAGAAGGATTAAGGTGTTTTATAAACTTAAAGGGTCTGAAAAAGGTATATGCTGATGAGGAAGTTCCTCTCAGATGTATCGCCCCTGGTCTAATTGCTAAAATCTGGCAAGAATCTGTCATTACCATTGAAAATGAAACCTGGAATAAGAAGAAGGGTAAGGGTATAAAGGACCAAGGTAATCAGTCAAATGAATACAACAAGAAAAATCAAAAGAAAAACACCGTTAATCCTCAAAGTCATGCTCAGAAGAAAAGTCCGAAGAAGCATGTCACTGAATTTGTTAGATCTACTGGAAATGAGATTAACAACGATCCTCATGTCGATGTGCAAAGAAAATGCCTTGAGGATCTGAAACACAAAAACTCATTTTCCAGTACATCTAATAGAAAGAACAAAAAGGAGAACAAGTCCGAATCTCCCCGATTTGAAGAATATAGATCCTGTTATAAATGCGGGGAACGTGGGAATTTAGTTGCTGCGTGCCCTAAATTTAGACGAGAAAGGATCAAAGTGGATGATGCTCCTAGTTCTAGCAAAACTAAACAACCTGTTACCCCTAAACTTTCTGAAAAACAAAAGGGGAAGCAGATTGTTTATGACAACCGAAAAAAAAATTCTATGAACCAAAAGCAAGTTGATGGCAGGGGTCCACAGTTGAGGGGGAGCACTGTTCCCACAAAGGTTCAAGCAGCGCCTAAGCCACCAGCAAAGGTTGCAGCTAAACCACAGGGCAACCCTAAAACTGCTCCACGTACAGTTAACTCTGAAGTGGATCCAAAATCTGTGCAGGGAGTACCACAGGGCCTGATCAGCAGCGTATGGATTGTTGATAGTGGAGCTTCTGGGCACATGACAGGCGACTTATCCCTGCTATTTGACATAAAGAATATCAATGGGGGGTATGTTGCTTTTGCTGGTAATAAAGGGGGTTATATTACGAAAGAAGGCAGTATGAGTAACGGAATAGTAAGCTTTGAGAAGATAAGCTTTGCAAAAAAAAATAGACCACAACTTGCTGAGTGTCTCGCAGATATGTGATAAAAAGTTCACTGTGTTCTTTGATGACAATGCTTGCTTCATTCTGAAACCTGGATTCAAGATACCAAAAGAGTAGGTTATGATCTCAGCTCCCAGGGTCAACAACTTATACGTCCTAGATATGAGCCGAGCCATGACAACAGAAGGTCAAGTCACTTGTTTTCTATCGAAAGAGACAGAAAAGGAATCGATCATGTGGCACAGACGTATGGGGCACATCAATCTGAGAAAAATGAACCACCTGGTTCAGAATCAACTGGTGGAAGGTGGAAGGTGTTTTTGTTAAAAATTTTCATCTAAACGACGTCTGTGTCTCATGCAAGAAAGGGAAGCAAAAAAAGAAGTCTTACAAACCTAAGAAGACAAATTCAGTTAGTCTACCTCTCGAATGTCTGCACATGGGCCTTTTTGGCCCAGTTAATCGGAAGAGCAAGAACGGTGACTTATACTGCTTGGTATTTACGGATGACTATTCAAGGTTTTCTAGGGTCGTGTGTATGAAGCACAAGAGTGAGACTTTTGAATACTTGAAGAATCTATTCACAAAATTGGAAAATCTATATCAGCTAAAGATCCGTAGGATTAGAAGCGATAACGGGACAGAATTCAAGAATCATGCTATGGAGTCGTTATGTGTAGAAAAAGGGTATTCATCATGAATTTACAGCACCGTACACTCCTCAGCAAAATGGGGTTGCAGAAAGAAAGAATCGGACTCTTATTGAGGCAGCCAGAACAATGCTCGCAGACTCGAACTTGCCTGTGATTTTTTGGAACGAGGCAGTTCACTGCGCGTGTTATACTCTAAATAGGGTTCTAACGGTAAAGAAGCTTGGCAAGACTTCTTACGAGCTTCTGAACCGGAGGAAACCGAACTTAGAGTTTCTAGAACCTTTCGGAGCTCCATGCACCATGATACATCCCGATGGAAAGTTTGGTGCAAAGGCAGAAGAAGGTTTCTTTGTTGGTTACAGCACTCCCAATAAAAGAGTGTACAACAAAAGAACCAATTGCGTTGAAGAGTGGCTTAATGTCGATGTTCAACGCTATACTGCCAATGCACCTGGTGTTGGACCTGATTGGTTGTTCGACTATAAGAGTTTATTTGATTCTTTCAACTTGGATAATCTGGTAGATGATGCTGTTGCGCAAATGTATTACGAGTGTGAAAACGCAGCTAGCTCATCGCTAATGCGCCCGATCGTTTTAAATACACCTGCGCCAGCAACATCTAATGCCTCTACATCCACGGGTCCCCCTGGTAAAACCGCTACAGCAGAAGTTGAGGAAGTCTTTTAGGAAGCGTCAGCAGAGGTTCTAGAATCTTCATCTTCAGACGACGATTTTGCAGAGTCTCATGAAACACTTACTGAAGAACAAGCTGGAAATGGTGAATCTACCACTACAGCTCCAGTTATTCCAACAGGAAACAATCCAGCTGAACCTTCTTCTTCAGCAGCTCCAGGGATAGGTCTTAGGATCGATCTCTCAGGTTTTAATATGCAGCCCGCTGCTCCCTCCAGTTCAAGCACCGCAGAGACAAATTTATCTCAAGGTTTGGAAAACCTGAATCTGCATTAGGATGATCGAGTGCCGACACATCCGGAATCTCGGATTCACGACACTCATCCGATGCAGAATGTGATTGGTGATCCGGCTAGTAGAGTCATGACTCGCAGTCAGCTCAGAAATGCTAGTCCAAGTGACAATACAGGTACCTTAGCACTCTATTCGGAGATCAGGAAAGCAGGTCATCGGAACGACTGGTCCTTCGCTCTTTATGTGTCTCAAACAGAACCGTGCAAGAGGCATTGAGAGAAGAATCATGGATTGAAACAATGCAAGCCGAGCTTCAGCAGTTCCAAAAGCTAGGAGTGTGGGACTTAGTTGACTTCCCTCCAGGCTCGAAGAAAATTGGAACAAAGTGGGTCTATAAGTGTAAACGGGATGACCGCGGGGTGATTATCAGAAACAAGGCTCGATTAGTTGTCCTCGGCTTCCGTCAAATCGAAGGAATAGATTACAACGAAGTATACACTCTAGTTGCGCACCTTGAAGCTATCCGGATGTTCTTAGCTTACACTTCGTACAAACGGTTTAAGATGTATCAAATGGACGTGAAAAGTGCTTTCCTGTATGGTATCGTGAAGGAAGAGGTGTATGTTGCTCAGCCACCGGGTTTTGAGGATCCGCTTTATCGCGAAAAAGTTTACAAATTGAACAAAGCGTTTTACGGATTCCATCAAGCTCTGCGTGAATGGTATCAAATGCTTAGAAACTATCTTATATCCAACGGGTTCAGGCGTGGACTCGTGGATTGCACCTTATTCACCAAGGAAAACGGTGGTGACCGTCTTCTGGTACAGGTTTATGTTGATGATATTATTTTTGGGTCTACTAATGATGACATCTTGAGTCGGTTCCAGATGGAAGACTCTGCTTCAGTAGGCACCCTAATTCAGACCAATCACGGGATTGGACCTGACGAGAAAGGACAAGCCGTTGATCCTTTTCTTTATCGAGCGATGATTGGCTCATTAATGTACCTCACTGCATCAAGACCAGACATAATGTTCGCGACATGTTTACTTTCAAGATATCAGTCAAGGCCGAAACCGTCCCACCTAGTTGCTGTGAAAAGGATCTTACATTATCTAAAGGGTTGTCCGACCAAGGTCTATGGTACCCTAATGACGATAAGTTTGACCTCATCGCTTTTAGTGATGTTGACTATGGCGGATGCAAGAAAGACTTAAAATCCACATCGGCTGGATGCCAGTTTTTGGGACCAAGACTAGTCTCGTGGCAGTGCAAGAAGCAAGCCTCGGTAGCCTTATCCACCTGTGAGTCGGAATATGTAGCGGCATCTAGCTGCTGCTCCCAGGTTCTTTGGATACAACAACAAATGAGAGACTACGGTTTGAAATTTCTTAATACTCCCATTCACTGTGACAATGAGTCCGCTATAGCTCTTGCTAAAGACTTAGTTAACCATTCCAAGGCGAAATATATCTTGGTTAAGTATCATTTCATACGCGATTGCTATGAAAAGAAACTTATCGATATGCTCAAAATCCACATGGATTACCAACGTGCCGATTTATTCACCAAAGCTTTTGACGGTCCTCGTTTTGAGTACCTGTTAATCTTAAACGGCATTAAAGTAAACAGGATTAGATCCTCATCGGTAATCGTTTTTTGTAAATATTTTTTCTTCAAAAATCAGAAAAATCCAAAAACATTTACTTTTCGCAAATTTTTAGATTTTTAGGGGGAGAAAATTCAGAAAAATACAAAAACATCAGAAAATGCAAAAATTCAAAAAAAAATGAGAAAATCCCAAAATCAAAAAAAAAAATTGAAAAATTGCAAAAATGAGTTTCTTTGGTGAAATAGGGAAGATGATATTAACCCATCAGTTGGACTGTCTGGACTCTTATCATCTTAAAAATATCGGAACTGATAAGTAGCCTCTACAATGATGTGTCGGTAGGCTCAAAATCATTTCCAAGTTCGGCATGGTGATATAAACCTAAATCAACTGAAACAGGTTTGGATCAATGTGCGTTGGCATATGGTCTTGGTACCGAAATCTCGTTTGATAGCATGCCAAAATCTGAGGTTTCATGGTCTTTAAGAGGTTGGTACATCCGGGGTGAACTGGACGTCTCTCAGAATAAAAAGGAGTGGCACAAGTGTCGTACGTTAAGTTCGGAGCCTACAACTGAGACACCTCTATGTCGTTTCCTGAAGAAAAAAAAAACAATAAAAAACAAAACAAAAAAATAGAATAAATTCTGATAAGGAGACGTCCGGGAATCCTAAAAGAGCAAAAAGATTCATAAATGCCAAAACCCTATTCTCAAAGAGAACTCGCTCAAAGGTATCAAATCATATACCTAAAGCATCGTACCGTGAAAAATCAAAAATACGGTATTTGACTTGAACCCTGGTCTGGATCTCACTGGTCTCTCTGTTGCAGCGTTCTTGCAGACCTGAACACCACTGAGTCCATTCCTTGTAAAATACGGATGACAACAGCTTACTCACCGGTTACGAGGAAGCTTTGTGCATGACTTGATACGGGAATGTGTCGCGTGGCGGGGAACACCTTGTTCATCAGTCTTAATATTACCTTAACGTATCTAAAGTGCCTAGCGATAAAACTTGATTTTGAGTTTAGGTGGACAACAATATCGGCAGTTGTTGTAGGATGCTTATCGGTAATTTAAACTAAAACTGAATATATAAGGGTTCTAGTATGGTCCGTACACTGGTATGATTCCCTAACTGATGAAACTCGCAAAAGTATGATAGTGTAGAGTTAGTTGATCTCTCGTTTTATTTTATTTCTGTTTAATTTTATCTGTTTAATCATTCTTGATCGTCGATGATGGAATCCTAATCCATTGTAATCTTACTTCTTCAAAAATAAAACGCCGAAAATCAACTAGTTGAAAATTGTGTTTTTGTCGGGTCAAAACCGTACTTTCTCTTAAGTACAGGGGTGAAAAATGAAAATATTCAAAATCTGAGTCAACATCTGTGTCACGTGTTAAAACGGGGCGAAAAACGCATGTTTTGTACCTTAACGGGTCAAAAATGTGAGATTTGGTACTGCTGGGGCATTTTGGTAATTCCGTGGAAAATTGACACAATTGGTTTGCTAATCGCCTATGTATATAGATGATTATGTTGTAATCGTGTGATGTATAAGACGATCACTTGGCCAATCGCTTATAGTTTACCCTACTCGTGTATAGCTTCATGCGATTAGAGGCCATCTACCACTTATAATACATCATCACATTGTAGGCGATTAGGAGACGAGTCGTGTGAGACATAGGCGAGTACACACTACTCGTGTGTTTTTTTATGTGATTAAACATCCACTCGTGTGCATGGTCTAGCGATTGAACATCTACTCACTAGTTAGGACTAGCGATTTGAAATCCATATAAAAGCCACACTTAGTCGTTTTCTTTCATTATTTTCAAACAAAAACCATGTGTTCCTTCTTTCGCTCTAAACCGGTTGCTATCTCATCTTATTGCCCGTGAATCTTTGATCCTAGATAATTATTCGTCATCATCAAGGTACCATTCCGTCATATTTTCAGATCAAAACAATCTGTTTTAAGGGGCAAATCTATTCTATATGAACCGTAACCCTAAGTTAGGGTTCTTGATTTATTAACATCTAAAACGTGATTTTTTATGGTAAATGATTGTTGGGGTATCTTAATCGGCCCTATTAGGTTCTTATCATGCCAAAATTTTGATCTCAAACAACAAGTTTCAAAAAACCCCAATTTCAAACCTTATGAACCCTAATTTTTAATCCGGCCAATTAACCCTATATTCGAATCTGATAATGAAAGATTTTAAGGGGGTTTTACTAGTCGGATATCATAGGGCTTAGAGTGATAATAATCCGGACCCAAAACAGCAAAGTGCAGAGTTTGATAAATTTGGTGAAGAAGTTTACTATTCATGCGATTAGAGTATCTAATCGCGTGAACGGTAATGCGATTAGGGTCCTTTGTTGATGTAATCGCATGAAAAGTATGCAATTGGCTATCTAATCACGTATACGTGTACTGATCGTGCATAATTTTAGGCGATTACAACTCTGTAATCGCCTATAGCTGCTGACTCACCAAAAAATCGTCAAACTCTTGGTCCGTTTTGTTCGTTTTGTCGATTTTTAACCTGTTTGTGATACTTATGACTTGTCTCTATGTTCAGGATCATGAATTGGAAAACCTCTCCTAAGCACAACTATTGTGCCTTCCTCGGACCAATTACGAAGGAAAAGTGCAAAACGTTTAAAGGCGTTATTGATTTTCTGAAGCGTTCAAGAATCAATTATGCGATAACTAAGCAACATGCGGCGTATAAAGACATCTTGCAAGAGTTTTACAAGAACGCTAAAGTGGACTACAAAGCGGTGCCGATTGTGATAACAAGTACGATTCAAGGCAAAGAGGTGATTATAACTGAAGAAACAATACGAGACGAGTTGCAGTTTGGGGATGCAGCTAAATAAAAATGTATTATATATATATATATATATATATACACACACACATATAAAGAGTTTAAAATGTATTGTTTCTTGAAAAAAAAATTGTATTTGCTTGAATTTATACCAACTTTGAAAGTATTCAAAGTATGAGAGATTGTTTTGAAATAAGTCTAAAAAATTTAGACATGACTATATTTATAAAAATATAACATGGGTAAAAGTGGGGATTTTATAAATCCTAAAAATATGAGAAAAACGTGTAATGTTATAGTCTCCCCTACTTTTGGGAACTTCGTCCCAAAGTTATTAAAAACACAGGGTTGAGGATGATTGGTAGGAATTAAGGCAACTGTGATCTGGAAAATTTGTGTTAAGACATGACATGAATTTATAGGTAATAAAATAATTGGTTTTGAATAATTTGGATAAAAGGTTTGATATGTGTGAGTTTTAAGGATTGGATTAGGTTCGTCTGAAATAGCAAGGAGAATGAGAATCTAGCAAAATACTAAACTTTAAGTTTTAGGAATCCTAAAAGAAATGCATGAGTTGATTTGACAAATTTTGAAGTAGGTGTTTAAAGCGAATATCTTTGACGTTTGACCCGAGGTTAGGAACTTGAGAGTGTAAATGAGAAAGGTTTTGGGAATGTGTAACTGGTGAAGGGCAGAGGTACTAATGAAGCAGTCTCCCCTACTTTAGAATGGTTTCTGACCGAACATTATTAAGGACATGCAACAGGATTCCGACTAACAGAGAGTACAAAGTTTAAGGTTTTCTGTAGAGGTGGTCAACAAGGAAGGCTCCAACAAAACTAACTGAAGCTTATGTAAAATGCTCTTTATAAAAAATGCTAGCTATTAGTCAACGACCTATTGAAGAAGTAGTAATGGGTAGGTTCTTGGTCAGACTCCTAGTCCGCTCCCGCAGTATCGTTTATGCTTATATATAGGGTGTACCGCAGCTAACCCACCACACTCCCGATACTTTGGACTCGTACTGATTGTCTACCAACAGCCTAAATAGAATTACACACCACCCTCATGTAACTGTAAACCCATGATTGCGTTCCAGAACGTAATCATAGATTTACCTTACACTAGGGTGCTATGCTTTTCCATAACACTAACATACGTAATACTAGAAACAATGCGTGCAACCAAAATGTCTTAAGTAGTAGATACTGCTTAAGTATAAGATGCGGTTAAAGGTTCTTCCCCTTTCAGGTTCACCCTTTAACCGTAATGAGATTAATGTGTAAGTATAAGACATGATTAGGGGTTCTTCACCTTTCGGGTTCACCCTTAACCGGTAAATTTTCTGTTCACATCATTGGGCTCTAAACAACCATATTGATAAACTCTAAGGATTATACTGTTCCCCTCAGGTTAGAGGAATACTCTGAACCGAGTCGTACATGGGAACTGGCTTAGATCTCATACGAGCTATCAATTAGTATGTTCGTTGGCCATGATGATGAACAAAATAATGTAAAGTATAACAGGGTTTTGCTCATAACAAAACAAAAAAATATGCATACCAAATATGCGTTCATATAAGTATATAAGTATAGCATAAAATTTCGATTGAAAGAATAGCATAACGTAAATCGAGTAAATCGCACAATTTGCACAAAATGAAAGTAAACGAATTAAATCAATGCTCAAAAATAGTGTTGTAAGAATAACTACTAATAACTAGTGCGAAAATAGTTGCGAATAACGCGTGAAAATAACTACCAACAAAAGAATAATACAAAAATAATAAGATAATGTACGAACGTAACTATAAATAGAATGGTGTAAAAAAATAATGAAATTTACTGTAAATGAAGGTGCGCAGAACAGACGTATAGTCTACTGGTATGAGGATAACTTTTTGGAAACCGAAAAATGTTTTAAGTTCAAAACAGGTTCACTTGAAAAGATTTCGTAGGTACACATTTTCATGTGTTTACGAGAAGTCGAGTTTGAAAAGTGTTATAAGGTATATTATTAGTTGCAAATTCCTCCCGAAAACATATATTGGATACGTTATATGAAAACATGCAGATTTACATTTGATTTGTAAAATATGCAATGCAAGTTTATAAAATGCAAGATGAAACCATTTCATGAAGTGTGTGTAAATCTAATTTGTTTCGAAACACCAAGATTTAAAATGATGTGAAGATTGTGAATGATCCCAGATGCCTTGACGAATTTTGGAAAATAAAATTTTCTGTATTTAAACATTTCTTTAATTTGTGGGTTGAAAAGTCGGAAATTTTTAATTGTTATGAAATGTTGAGAAAATCGAAGTGTTACCCGTTAAGACTGGGTAAACTTGAAACCTTTTAAATTTTCAAACTTTTACGAAATTTATACATTGAAAGATCATTTATTTGCAGGATCATTAAGGCATCTCTTTGGGCTCATAGCGGGCTATTTCTTTCAAGGCACAAGGTGTGAAAAGTGTGTTCTAATTTGGCGAATAGGCTTTGTGAAAAGATTTATAGAATAAGTTGTCAAATTAATCGTTTTGGAGAGTTGTGTACTAGTGCGTATCGTGTAGGTAGGCATTTATGTATGAGTTTTGTCTGACTAAGAAGTGCTAACTAATGGTAGTTGGCTATGGCTTAGACGACTGGGTGTTGCTATATTAGCATTAGATATATCAGAATATATTGTATTGAAAGTATTGTGGCTGTATAAACGAATACAAAAGTTATAATTTAAGGATATACTGTGACTTCGATCAAGTAAGTTTGTAAACATGAAGATATAAGACAGGTTGAATAATAAGTTTTGGGAAAACATGTTTATTTTTAACTGTATGATGACGCAATATTCCTAAAATCAGGATGTGGTCGAAGTTAAACACAGAGTTTAAAATGTAATTCGTGGGTAAAAATGTTTTAACTCAAAAAGAGTAATACCTTATAGCGTAAAAGTCAAAAAGCATAAGTGGAATAGTGCAAGCTTTATTGCGATAATATAACGAACAAAAAGTTTTAATAATGATTATAAGGAATCCAAAAGCGAATGATCAATGAATAATAGCATATGAAACAACAAGTGATTAAATTGAGTCTTCAAATGATAAACAAACATAAATATCAATGATATAAAACATTTGAATTATTTCCATAGGAAACTTTGACTAACTCAAGTATTTGAAATTTCCTAGTGACTTGTGGGGGCGTACTTTAGCCTATAAGTGAATGCTCATCCCAAGAGTTCCCAGGTAGGTATACGGGTCTCTCGTCTGATTGGGATTTATACGAAATACCAGGCCTAGACAGCAAACTCAGGATACAGGCGCTCACCCTTCCAGATTGCACGTGCCCCATCACTAGTGAATTCCAAAACTTTAGCGAGATTAAAAACGAGATACAAAAATAGATCATTGAGATTTGGATTTCACTCCTAACTCAAAGATGTATTTCAAAATTGAAAACGATTGTGGAATGAAACCAATCACTAAGTTAAGGATATCATTCCTAGCTTAGTGGTTAAGTTCCTTTTTGAAAGAAATACTCTTTGAGGTGTGGATGTCACTCCTATCTCAAAGATATATTCCTAAGATAATAACAAATAGAGGAGTGAAACTAATCACCAAGGTATGGATGTCACTCCTAACTTGGTGATAGCGTTTCGTTTGTGAAATACGAGTATCTTCTTCTCTAAACAAAACACCGAAAGAATAACGAGAAAGAATCATAGCGAAAATATCTTGAAAGAAAATAATAGGATAAAGAGAAATAAACACGAGAGGACTCGTGAATGTAAGCTTGGTTATAGACTAGGCTAAAAGGCATTCTAATAACCTAATTCCCTATAACCATGGCTCTAATACCAATCTGTAACACCCCAACCGATGGCGGAATCATCGAGGTGTCATGTAGTGACGATTGTTCAAAAGCACATGGTACTAAAATGTAAATATATTATTGAATAATTTAAATTGTCTTACATGGATGAAAAGGGAAAAATACATAAGTCTGAACAAAACATGAAATTTGAAATAAATTATTAAAAGCAAGCACTAAAGTCCAATGCTATGGAACTAAGATCAAACTGCACCTGAAACATGTACATTGGAAATGTTATACAATTCAAGTGCAAAGCTACAGTGCAATTATGTAAACTATGTAACATACAAATGAGCGAAATCAATCCTGTGACTGTATAATGTACTAAATGAGCGGCGGTGTACTTATCCAATAAATGGATACTAACTTAACAATGACCATGGATTCTCCAATGAAAAAGGGGGAGAATCAACCTAGGCGGGTTGTCAATCCAATAACGCTATCCAATGTTAAGGTCGGCTTGTACAAAGTTAATGATTTCACTAAGTACAAATGTATTCTACATGTAATGTCTAAGCATAAAGCACGTTTGTAAGCAAATGCACATAGTAATAGAATTGTATTGTAAAAATGTGAACTTGTATGTGTAATTTGTATAAGTGTACATGTAACACCCCAAAAGTGAATAAAGACAAAGAGGGGATAGGAAATACTCACAGTTCGCGTAATAACTTGAAACTCTACCGAACAACGTGATTTGAATTAGGATTAACCTAAAGAATTAGATAATTTGTAAGGAAATGAACTTAGAGTCTAAGCTATCTAGGATACAAGTAGTTCTAGGGTTCCTAATTTGGGGATAAGTAATTGTTTTATTAATTAGGTAAATTGTTAATAAATAAAGAAATTTGGTAAATAATTAAATAAAGGACTTTTGTAGGTTTTTGATTAAGGATGGTCATGTTATAAGGTTTTAACTTTGAAAATAATTTTTTTATAAAATTATTTTCCCAAAAATTGAATATTTAGTATATTTATTTCTATTTGACAAAGATATAATTTTAATATCTAAAAATATTAAAATTAAAGAAATTTCAAATTAAGTAGTAGATACTGCTTAAGTATAAGATGCGGTTAAAGGTTCTTCCCCTTTCAGGTTCACCCTTTAACCGTAATGAGATTAATGTGTAAGTATAAGACATGATTAGGGGTTCTTCACCTTTCGGGTTCACCCTTAACCGGTAAATTTTCTGTTCACATCATTGGGCTCTAAACAACCATATTGATAAACTCTAAGGATTATACTGTTCCCCTCAGGTTAGAGGAATACTCTGAACCGAGTCGTACATGGGAACTGGCTTAGATCTCATACGAGCTATCAATTAGTATGTTCGTTGGCCATGATGATGAACAAAATAATGTAAAGTATAACAGGGTTTTGCTCATAACAAAACAAAAAAATATGCATACCAAATATGCGTTCATATAAGTATATAAGTATAGCATAAAATTTCGATTGAAAGAATAGCATAACGTAAATCGAGTAAATCGCACAATTTGCACAAAATGAAAGTAAACGAATTAAATCAATGCTCAAAAATAGTGTTGTAAGAATAACTACTAATAACTAGTGCGAAAATAGTTGCGAATAACGCGTGAAAATAACTACCAACAAAAGAATAATACAAAAATAATAAGATAATGTACGAACGTAACTATAAATAGAATGGTGTAAAAAAATAATGAAATTTACTGTAAATGAAGGTGCGCAGAACAGACGTATAGTCTACTGGTATGAGGATAACTTTTTGGAAACCGAAAAATGTTTTAAGTTCAAAACAGGTTCACTTGAAAAGATTTCGTAGGTACACATTTTCATGTGTTTACGAGAAGTCGAGTTTGAAAAGTGTTATAAGGTATATTATTAGTTGCAAATTCCTCCCGAAAACATATATTGGATACGTTATATGAAAACATGCAGATTTACATTTGATTTGTAAAATATGCAATGCAAGTTTATAAAATGCAAGATGAAACCATTTCATGAAGTGTGTGTAAATCTAATTTGTTTCGAAACACCAAGATTTAAAATGATGTGAAGATTGTGAATGATCCCAGATGCCTTGACGAATTTTGGAAAATAAAATTTTCTGTATTTAAACATTTCTTTAATTTGTGGGTTGAAAAGTCGGAAATTTTTAATTGTTATGAAATGTTGAGAAAATCGAAGTGTTACCCGTTAAGACTGGGTAAACTTGAAACCTTTTAAATTTTCAAACTTTTACGAAATTTATACATTGAAAGATCATTTATTTGCAGGATCATTAAGGCATCTCTTTGGGCTCATAGCGGGCTATTTCTTTCAAGGCACAAGGTGTGAAAAGTGTGTTCTAATTTGGCGAATAGGCTTTGTGAAAAGATTTATAGAATAAGTTGTCAAATTAATCGTTTTGGAGAGTTGTGTACTAGTGCGTATCGTGTAGGTAGGCATTTATGTATGAGTTTTGTCTGACTAAGAAGTGCTAACTAATGGTAGTTGGCTATGGCTTAGACGACTGGGTGTTGCTATATTAGCATTAGATATATCAGAATATATTGTATTGAAAGTATTGTGGCTGTATAAACGAATACAAAAGTTATAATTTAAGGATATACTGTGACTTCGATCAAGTAAGTTTGTAAACATGAAGATATAAGACAGGTTGAATAATAAGTTTTGGGAAAACATGTTTATTTTTAACTGTATGATGACGCAATATTCCTAAAATCAGGATGTGGTCGAAGTTAAACACAGAGTTTAAAATGTAATTCGTGGGTAAAAATGTTTTAACTCAAAAAGAGTAATACCTTATAGCGTAAAAGTCAAAAAGCATAAGTGGAATAGTGCAAGCTTTATTGCGATAATATAACGAACAAAAAGTTTTAATAATGATTATAAGGAATCCAAAAGCGAATGATCAATGAATAATAGCATATGAAACAACAAGTGATTAAATTGAGTCTTCAAATGATAAACAAACATAAATATCAATGATATAAAACATTTGAATTATTTCCATAGGAAACTTTGACTAACTCAAGTATTTGAAATTTCCTAGTGACTTGTGGGGGCGTACTTTAGCCTATAAGTGAATGCTCATCCCAAGAGTTCCCAGGTAGGTATACGGGTCTCTCGTCTGATTGGGATTTATACGAAATACCAGGCCTAGACAGCAAACTCAGGATACAGGCGCTCACCCTTCCAGATTGCACGTGCCCCATCACTAGTGAATTCCAAAACTTTAGCGAGATTAAAAACGAGATGCAAAAATAGATCATTGAGATTTGGATTTCACTCCTAACTCAAAGATGTATTTCAAAATTGAAAACGATTGTGGAATGAAACCAATCACTAAGTTAAGGATATCATTCCTAGCTTAGTGGTTAAGTTCCTTTTTGAAAGAAATACTCTTTGAGGTGTGGATGTCACTCCTATCTCAAAGATATATTCCTAAGATAATAACAAATAGAGGAGTGAAACTAATCACCAAGGTATGGATGTCACTCCTAACTTGGTGATAGCGTTTCGTTTGTGAAATACGAGTATCTTCTTCTCTAAACAAAACACCGAAAGAATAACGAGAAAGAATCATAGCGAAAATATCTTGAAAGAAAATAATAGGATAAAGAGAAATAAACACGAGAGGACTCGTGAATGTAAGCTTGGTTATAGACTAGGCTAAAAGGCATTCTAATAACCTAATTCCCTATAACCATGGCTCTAATACCAATCTGTAACACCCCAACCATGGCTCTAATACCAATCTGTAACACCCCAACCGATGGCGGAATCATCGAGGTGTCATGTTGTGACGATTGTTCAAAAGCACATGGTACTAAAATGTAAATATATTATTGAATAATTTAAATTGTCTTACATGGATGAAAAGGGAAAAATACATAAGTCTGAACAAAACATGAAATTTGAAATAAATTATTAAAAGCAAGCACTAAAGTCCAATGCTATGGAACTAAGATCAAACTGCACCTGAAACATGTACAAAATAAGTTTTGTCAACATATGAAATGTTGGTGAGCATTCCTAGTTTTAATACATATAGTAAGTTGGAAATGTTATACAATTCAGGTGCAAAGCTACAGTGCAATTATGTAAACTATGTAACATACAAATGAGCGAAATCAATCCTGTGACTGTATAATGTACTAAATGAGCGGCGGTGTACTTATCCAATAAATGGATAGTAACTTAACAATGACCATGGATTCTCCAATGAAAAAGGGGGAGAATCAACCTAGGTGGGTTGTCAATCCAATAGCGCTATCCAATGTTAAGGTCGGCTTGTACAATGTTAATGATTTCACTAAGTACAAATGTATTCTACATGTAATGTCTAAGCATAAAGCACGCTTGTAAGCAAATGCACATAGTACTAGAATTGTATTGTAAAAATGTGAACTTGTATGTGTAATTTGTATAAGTGTACATGTAACACCCCAAAAGTGAATAAAGACAAAGAGGGGATAGGAAATACTCACAGTTCGCGTAATAACTTGAAACTCTACCGAACAACGTGATTTGAATTAGGATTAACCTAAAGAATTAGATAATTTGTAAGGAAATGAACTTAGAGTCTAAGCTATCTAGGATACAAGTAGTTCTAGGGTTCCTAATTTAGGGATAAGTAATTGTTTTATTAATTAGGTAAATTGTTAATAAATAAAGAAATTTGGTAAATAATTAAATAAAGGACTTTTGTAGGTTTTTGATTAAGGATGGTCATGTTATAAGGTTTTAAGTTTGAAAATAATTTTTTTATAAAATTATTTTCCCAAAAATTGAATATTTAGTATATTTATTTCTATTTGACAAAGATATAATTTTAATATCTAAAAATATTAAAATTAAAGAAATTTCAAATTAAAATTTATATTTTTGTTCTAAATGAACAAAAATAATTTATGTAAAATTTTAGGATAAAAGTGTTGAAAAATGAATTTATTATGATTTATTTATGATTTAAAATAACAAAAAATCAATTAAAATATGAAACCAACGATTTTTCTGAAATAAAATTTATTTCTGAAATGCTTATTGATCTATAAGTTTAAAATATTTTTTGTGAAATTTTATAAAATCGTTTAGATATTTTTATAGAATTTTAAAAATATAAATGAATAAACTTGTAGTATTTATAATATATATTAAATAAATTATTTTTGAAAATCTAAAAACTATATGGTAAACTTTGTCATGAGATTTACCTAAAATAATTTTTGTAGAATTTTCAAGACACTTTTAGTATTTTAAAACTATTTTAAAAGAATATATAAT